>CP119832.1:312500-427579 GCA_033953505.1 Leishmania tarentolae
CACGGCCTGCCGCAGTACATCTGTAGGCCCGTTTCGCTACTTCTTTTCTGTATTAGGCAAGCCGTTGTCTTCACCGGAACCCGCCAAAGATTCTGAGGGCAGTGCAGCCGCATCCGCTGACGCACCAGTCGCCTTGCCGTCTCCATTCGCCTTCGCAACCTTGCCTTCTAAGCCCTCACCGAGCAACGACTCACTGTTCATAGTGACCCATAACGGCAACATCAGCTCCACACCGGCCACCAGCCGTGGCATCAGCATCATCTTCAAGCCCAATGTAAACAAGCGAAACGCGGCCTCCTGTGGTATGCGAGGGACTTCGCGGGTGAGCATGATGAGCGCCTGCGCCTGCCGATCCCATGCGGGGTAGTACGACCGCGATGCCCCGCCACGGTAGAAGTCGCGACGAGCGGACCAGAACGCCTGTTCATCACCGTGCACAGCCTCCGCATCGATGAGGCGCGGGCACTGGCCCGGATCACTCTTGTACGCGGCAAAGTACGTCGGCGTGTAGTCAACCGCAGCAGCCGAGCGCCGCTGATGAGTGCGGCCGCCACGGCGGGTGAGGAAGTCGCGCTGAATAACACGAAGACGCGGGGAGACGAGGCGACTGACCTTCGCCATCGCCGTAGCCGCGGCGCCACCAGCGGGCATCAGCACTTCTAACGTAAAACGGCAGGAGAGAGCCGCTCGGCGGCCACGTGAAAGAGGGGAAAACGGAGAAAGCGGAAAGTTGACAAGAGGCATGTGTGCCAGGGAAGCTTATAGTGTGCGGGCTCCTTGCCAGCCGCCTTCACTCTCCGCCAGGGAGCATCAGTCCAACGCCACTCGACCCACTGGTTGGCGACACGCCCCATCGCATGGGGCACACACACACACACCCTCTCTCGGGGTGGCTCGGGTGTCTCTCCCGCCAGCAGTGCGCAGCGAGGACCAGGCAGACACCCTCCCCTTCATATGCATGGCACACGCGTGTTCACAGGTGCAGCTCGCACCATCACAACGCCGTCCAGGGCGTGGACGCCGACGTCAGCAGCGATGCATCGCTCCGACTTCCCCACGTCCTTCACTCTCCATCACCAACCAAAGTGTTCCCCTCGACACGCCCGGAGTTCAGCAGGGGAGTAGGAAGTACAGTAAGGGGCGAAGGGGGCTGTGGCGCCTCTCCTGTGCTGGCTGTGTGCCATATGCAAGAGCAGCGCCACGCCCCATCAAGAAGGGAACCATAAAATAAGGTAGTGAGGGACATGAAAGAGTGTATCGGGTCAGGTGCGTGTGAGAAGGGAACATGCGACGGCAACGGGGGACGACGACGACGCCCTCCCGTTCCTTGGCACACACCCACACACGCGCACGGGCAGAGAGAAGCCACGTAGGGAGAAACCCAACACAAGCAGGAGACTAAAAAAATGAGGGGAGGATATGGCGCTTCACAAAACGAGCGGGACGGTGATACAGTGATACACGGGGCGGGTGCGGGTGGACGATGGACATCCCCCCGCGCACTCTCCAGGGGAACCAACAAAATTAAAGAGGGTAAACAACACAACGCAGCTGCCGATGTAGACATATAGATGCATATGTATACATACATATATATACCCATACATGCACTGCAGCCATCCCGCGGAGCAGCGCTGCAAAGGCAAAACTTCGTGCTAGTGTCTTGCCGAGAAGCCGGGTGCGCCATGGTACACCTGATCGGATCGCATGCCTTGCTGCGAAGATCCGCACCCACCCATGGCGCAGAGCAGCCGCCTTCCCTAGACGCTTCCGAATCGGCGGCATCGCATCCCGCGTCTCGCCAAATGTGCACCGAATCAGTTGGGAGTTAACGTGGTTCGGGGTGTCCGCCGCCACTGGCGAGGCGGTGGAGACCTCCGGCAGGATCGGCCCCAGCGCCTGCACACCCGGGATGCGTCAGTGAAACGCCCTGCATCGTCTCGTGCCACTCCATGGCGGGCTCTAGTACCTCCACCTCGGCGTCCTTCGCTCGTGTCAGTTCGTGGGCAGGTGCGGCCCATACTGAGGAACCAGCCATCCCTGTGTGTGTGTGTGTGTGTGTGTGTGTGTGTGTGTGTGTGTGTGTGTGTGTCTGCGGTGCCTCGGTGGAAAAGTGGAAAAGTGGCCACTGTCGAGCAAAGGCGTGAAGATAGCGTTAGCGAGCTCGAGGCTCGCTCTGCCCATTCTCTTTCTTGTCTGTGTCCCCGTGCGGGAGAGAAGCGCGCGGAAGGACTAGGACAACAGACAACCATGTCAGACCGTTCCTGACGCACACAGCAGTCATCCTTCTCCGCAGCAGCTGCGGTCACAGCACCGGCCTCGCTCTCCTCGCACACAATAGCGAACAGCGAGGTGATAGCACTGTCCTTCGGCGCGGCGACAAAGTCCAGGGCGGCACAGAGATTGCCACAGCCAGCGGCAAAGAAGAAATCCCTCCCGACCCGCGCGGCACGTGCAAGTCGATCCCGGACGTTGCCTCTGTCTCGAGATGCGACAGCGCACCCAGGTCTCTCAGGTGAGCCCCTGAAGTAGCCGTCTCGACTCTCCGGCAGATGCGCGCGTCGTCAAAGTGCTGACCGCAGAGGCAAGCGGTTTACAGCTGTTGCCCAGTCCCACAGCGGAAACACGCGCCGGCCGCTAAAGGCAACGAATGTGAGACGCTGGAGAGCTCCTAAGCGTGTAGACATCCACTACAGCCGCAACCACTTTGTTGAAACTGGGAATCATAATGAAGAGCGTAGGCGGTAAAAGTGTGTGCGTGTGCGTGTGCGTGCAGCTCTGGGTGCTGCTGTTCAAAACAGCGCTTCAGCACGAGAAAAATGCAGAGGTGACACGTGGGGCCGGGAGAACGGGCGTCCTAAGGAGGGGTGTGGGTGTGCCCGCTTCGCATCCGCGTGTGTGCATGGAAAAAAAAAAAGAGAAGAGCAGAAGTGGGAAGGTGGTTCAGCGAAGGCTGAGGAAGCAGGGAAGAGAGGAACGACACTGCAGGTGTAGCAGAATGTAAGTTTGTCTCTCGAGCACACGATAAATGCTAATCGTGTGTGTGTGTGTGTGTGTGTGTGTGGAGGGGGGGAAGCTAGAAAAAGCGCCGCACCATCAGACGTCAGCAGCGGGGCGGCGCAGGCGCGCTTGAGAAAATGGGAAACGGAGAACAGGTGCGCAGAGGGCCTCCGCAGGAGAGCGTCATCCGATACGACAGCGCTCCCGCCGAACGCCTTTCCGACATACAAAGCGGTAGAAACGCTGAGAGAATCTCCCTCTACTGCTGTAAGCATAGCGACGCTGCTGATGCGTGCACAGAAGAGAGGAAGAGCGGTGGGGGGGGGGGGGGGGGGCGTGCACAGTATCTCCCTCCCTCCCTCCCTCCCTCCCTCTCTCTGTGTGCGTGCGTGTGTGTGTGTGCACGTTTCCAGTCGTGCAAGGGAGGCACCCCGTTTTCCTTTCCCCGGCTGTGGTGGCGGTGTTGGCCCTCGTGTATGAGGAATCGTATAGGATGGCAAGAGTGTACAGAAAACATAGACAAGCTCGCTCGCGCTCACAAGGCGAACACGGCCTCGGCCTGGACTCACCGCCCTTCCCTTCGATACATTCGACAAGAGGAAAGCGGACAGGATCGTCTACTCTTCGCTCTCCCTCTCCCTCCCTCCCTCCCACACTCTCTCGCTGACGTGCAAGGCTCACGGGCACGCAGATGCAGGAGCACAGATATAGGTTCACACCGAGGAGGCTTCACCGAATATACACACCTGCTCTGCACGAGGAGCCAGACGCCGCACTCCACCAGCGCCTACAGCAGAAGCGTTGCGCCGCGGAAGCAATGGGGCACACTTGTGTGGGCACATGGTCCCATAAAGAGATATGGGGTGGGGGAGGTGGGAAGCGAAAGAGAACCGCGTTGTTGCGTGACTTAGAAGCGGCCGGGGTCAACAATGGCGAGGAAGCGGGCGGTGTGTGGTGGTGTGTGGGAGCACATGCGAAAAATGCGCGCAATCGCGCAGGTCGCACCCACACATAGGCCAGAGAAAACGGGGGAAGGGGCGGGCAGCCCCGCCAACGAGAAAGAGAGATGAGGCACGTATATGCGCGTCTAAAGGTGCCACAAAAGACGAAGACTAAGACGCGGAAAGGGAAGATGGCTTCCACTCCCGCGATGCGTGCCCATCACGCTTGGTGGCGGCGAATGAACGGAAAACGAGTGCACACACACACACACACACACACCAGAACACGCCCAGAATGGCAGAGAGAAGCGAAGGCGTTATTAACAAGTCGAGTGCAGGACATCAGTGGTCGCCGTCTGCGTGGTCAATGATGTACAGCGGAAAGCTACGAGAAGGGGGCGGAGAGTTCAAAAAAAAAAAAAATTGAAAGTCCAGCGTGTAGAGAAAACCGTTGCTGACATGCCTGCTGATGATGACGAGAAGGGGGGGAGGTGGCGAAGGGAATCTTTTTTGAAGTAGAGTAAATACGACTGACACCTCCGCTCATGCAGAGTTGTGTATACGGAACATCGAAGAAGTACAGAGATGAGATACAGATACTAGTGGCGATGGTGGCAGGGGGCAGGTTGGTGGTTGGCGGGGTGAGCGCGTGTCAGAATCGATGGGGCATGTGCGCCGCCGCACAAGTGTTGGCTGAAACAAGTGAGTCGAACATGAAGAATCTCTGTGTGTGCAACACAACACGAGAAGTGGAAGAGATCATTGCACACACACACACACACGCACACGCATGCGCATGCGCAAGCCTAGATGTGAAGAGATGTGTCCAAGACCGACCCAAACCCTGCGTATGTCTCCCCCTCCTGCACGAGTGTATGGCGTGTATGCGTGTAGACGGGAGATGCACGCACGCTGTCGAAGAAAGGGTAAGGAGGGTGGAAGAGGTCTGCCTCGCGCCAGGAGCGGCACGCTAGAGAAAGACATGGGGAGAAAAGGAGAAAGAGGGCAGGTGCCCCAAGTCATGTCTTCAAAGCAAATCGACTCGCGTACAGGAAAGCGCTGAAGAATCGCAGGGTGCACGCACGCACGCACGCATGGCAGATATCATGCGGCGAGGCGGGGGATGTGCCCCATTCGTCTCCTCCTTCCATGAACCCCCTCCCTCCCTCTCACATGCATCGCCCCTCGCCGCCACTCTGTCGTCCTGTCTTTGCTTGCGTGCGCTTGTCCCAGGCGCAGGGGAGGAGGAGGGGCCCCACACACATACACCCTCCTCAGCCCACCTTCCCCAACTCCGCTGCCTCCGCATCCGCTGTCTGCGCGCACCACAAGAGAATATCGAGACTTTGCGCATCAAGAGTGACCTTGGGCAGAAGGAGCCCCTCCACGCCTTCGTGCTGCATCCCGATAAGGGAGCCACAGGTGAGGCAGGTGTAGATGACATACATAGCATTGTGCCTAGTGGACGCCGCGCTGCCACCGCCTGTGACCTCAAGCGCAGGTGTATGAAGCACAGGTTGACACATGGCCTCCTGCTGCTGCAACGGTAGTTCGACTTGCAAGGAGTGCCGGTAGACTCGAATGTTGGCTTGAGCAAGGGCCGCTGCAGCTGTATCGCCTGCGAGTGCGCCGGTGCCCGCGCTGGAGGACGGGGGCCAGACACTGGAAGTCTGAGTTTGTGGCGGTGGGACGCAGCAGACATTGCGGTCATCTTTTCCCTTATCTTCCGCCTCTTGGTTGCCTTGGTGATTCAGCTGCGCATACTCTGCTTTCGAACGCAGCGCAACAGCAGCAGCAGCACCGGCACCTGCGCTGGCCCGCTTCGTTGTAGGACACGCGCCAGGTGCATCTAACGGCGTGGGCAAGGACAGCAGCGTCAGCATCCCATGCGCCACTTCAGGTAGATGCAGCCACTCGACCCCATGCACGGAGCCCGTAAATCGGACGCACGCATCACAGGAACACATAAAAGAACCGTAGATCATGGAGAGGAGGCCCAGCGAAGTCGCAGCACGACCGCAGAGGCAGGACGTCGTGAAGTGCACATCGGCGACATTCTCAGTGTCCCCCGCGCAGGCAGCGGCGTCGGCACTGCGCACCGTCGCACCCGGTATCCCAGTGAAAGGGGGATGGCGGCACACTGTGCCGGCCATCAGCGTGGACTGCAGGGCATCAATTTTCTCACTCGTGACATGGAACGTTTTTCTTATAGATTGCTGCAGGAATGATGTTCGCCCTGAAAAGCATGAAGCGCTGCCGGTCCCCACCGATGGTGGTGGTGACAGCCGCTGCCGCTGCTGTTGCTGCGCTGCTGCCGAGGCAGCCTGAACGACGTCTACGTCCAGCGCGGTGTCAAGTGCATCGACAAAGCTTTGCGTTGTGCTTTGATCGCTGTCGGTGTCGTCGTCATGGCTTCCGCGCCTGTTGCCCGCGGGGGAGGCGAACGTGGCAGCGCTGAGCGGCATTTCAGCGTCGTCTAGGGGTGCCTTCGGCCTGCTACCTCTCCCATACAGATCGCCTCCTCGAGTGCTGGCGTGACCGTTTGGTGCGTGGTCCGGTGCGCCTTCTGCCACCCTGGGTTCATGCTCATCTACTTTCTCTGCACACGTACTCAGCTGGTCGTGCGGCGTGGCAGACGCCGAGAACGATGTCAGCGGCTGCGTAGAGAAAACGTTGGCGCTCCCCTTCGTCTCCACGCCAGTCCTGCCGTCTTTGTCGCCTCGGTGTGCGCGATGGCCGTCCTGACGCCGCTGCCGAAGAACACTGCGCTCCCGCCAGGAGGACAGCTCGGACAGAACGGCGTTCAGCTCGTCTACTGCTGACGCGGCGCCCCAAGCAGCCGATGGCAACGCGGAATTCTCGTCCAGCTGGCCACGTATATGCTGCCGCTGTGGAAGCGCCGGGTACGCTTGTCCACACACGCCTGGCAGGTTCGAATGGCCACCGCTGGCTTGTCGCGCCTCCGCGTGGTTTTCAGCATTGGGCACCTGCGCGGCGGCCGTCCCGTCGCACGATCGGGAGGGAGACAACAAGTTGGTGGGCTGCTCTACGGGGCGGCGCTGTTCCGCGGCGGCTGCATCACGGAGCGCTGCTGGCAGCGGCGGTGGCATGAAGGTCGTCCGTGAAGGCGCGGCCGCTGCCGGACTCGGGGATGCACCACCTGCCAAGGGTCGTGTAGGAGTCCCACTACCTCCGCCCCCCGCATTACCCGCCTTCAGGACCTGCTGTTGAAGGGCGGCAGCTGCGCCTGGTGAAAGACGTGGTCTCTCAACGGCACCGGACGCGTGGGATTCGCCACCCGTGCCATGCGGCTCCGCTTCATGGGTAGACTTGCGTCTCTTCGCCTCTGCAATGTACTGCTTCTGCTTGTCGAACCGAGCGACAAGCTCCCCAATGGAGAGGGCACCGGCCTCACCACCTCCGCGGGAGGGGTGCAGTTTCTGTGGTGCTCGTAGTGGCGGTGCCGGTGCCATCCGTCCCGAGGTTTGCGCTTCTGAAGGCGATGCCGGGGACGACGACAGCGGGAGGGCAGCAGCACCATCATCCACGCCGGCTTTGGTGGGAGACGGCAGGGACTGCTGCACTTGTCGTGGCAGTGGGGGTGGCGGAGCAGCAGCAGACGCACGAGGTACCTCACCTCCACAGGCGCCGCTGAGACCACCCAGGGTCGAAGCACCGTCGTTGGTCGTATCATCAGCGAGCTGGTTGATCAGGTCCGGCACGTGCCTCATTAGCACTGAAGACATGAGCACCTGCCCCGCGTCGGGTCGACGCCGCGCATCCTTCTGCAGCAACTGCACAATCAGCTCCCACAGCTCGTCCGAATAGACACATGGGATGCGGGGCGGCTGCTTGTGCACAATGTCCCGCATCAGCGCCTTCATTGTCGTGGACTCAAAAGGGAGGTGACCTGCACACAGCTCGTACAGCAGCACGCCAAGCGCCCACATATCGCTCTTGCTGTTGTATGGGCGACCCTGGCACAGTTCCGGAGAGAAGTAGCAAGGCGTCCCGCACATGGTGCTCGCCATGGCCACCGTGCTCTGTAGGACAGTGCTAATGCCGAAGTCGCCGAGCTTGACGACGTGGTTCTTGGTAAGAAAGATGTTCGAGGACTTGATGTCGCGGTGCAGCAAGCGACGACTGTGCATGTATTTTACCGCCATGGTGGTCTGCACGAAGAGGTTGACGACCTGCGCCTCTGACAAGAGCCCTGCAGTGGGGACGGAGGAGGGCGACTGCCCAGATGATCTGACGGGGGACGTGCTGTCGTCCCGGTAGCCCCCAGCCGCCCCCAGCTTCCGCGCCGCCTGCGCACTGCTCAGCAAGGAGTAGACGTCGCCGCCATCAGCGTACTCCATGACAATATACAGGTGAAGGTGCTCCTCATAGTACTCGACGTAGCGCACAATGTTGGGGTGGTGTAGCTTCTGCAGAATGTTGATCTCATTGTGTGCATCGTGCCGTTGGCGAGAGGACATAGACGTCAGGTTTAGGTGCTTGACAACGAAGTACTGCTGCTGCGGCTCATGAAACACAAGAAGGGCTTGACCGTAGCTTCCCTTGCCCAGGGAGCGCACTGGTATATAGCCAGATTTGCGAAGTGTGAGGGGAAGCTGGGGTCGTGACGGGCCGATGCCCAGTAGAAGGTTCAGCTCATCTACAGCATTCATGATGCACGCGCTCACTCCAAGACAGGCAGTGGAACAGAGAAGGTCACGCACGAACAGAGCCTGAAAAACGAAGCTGGACGAGCGCCGATGGGCGAAAGAAGAAAAAATGGGGAGCTCATACAGTGATTGTTGTGCGTCCGCCCCGCATGCGGACGTACGCGTGTGCGCGTGTGTGGGTGCGCAGCCGTGTGTCGTGTGGCGAGGTGCGGCAACAGCAAGAGGAGAGTCACGCAATATAAAAAGATTGGTAGATGGCAGGAAAGATGTTACGGGAGATGCACGAGGGATGCAGCACAGGTGCCTGCGTAGGAGCGCAAGGGATCAAGAGCGAGGCAACTGGAAAGGAGAAGGAGGAGGGGAGTAGCCCGCGCAAGCTTTCAGAGATGGTGCGGAGCAGAGGACGTCACACCATTGATGGCATTTCAGCTCCCCCCCCCCGCCTCCCTCCCGCAGTTTATTCACCCATCCATCGACCTCCCACCGCTCTCTCTCGTGGATGGGCTCGCCATGGGCCCCGCTGATATGTGCCCGGTACACATGGATGCGTTGCCAGCCGAGGTCGGGGAAGGAGCGGTGCCTCGCGAGCGAGGCCAATACGTTCACCCAGCAGCAGCAAGAGGGGCGGCACACGCGCAGGCACACGCATGTACACCCATACTGGGCTTTCTCACGCTCGCTTCATTAATACTCGACGAAGCCTGGTGAGGGCACATCATACAATCGCACGCGTTCCTCCCCACAGGTGCCGCACGTGCAGGTGCACCCTGCCACACCAATGTAGACGGTGAGGGAGGGGAAGACTCACCATCACGTGGCCTTCGCCTATTACAGCAACTCTCAAACGCGTCATGCGCTTGCGTGCGGTGTGTCAGGAGTGAAGAGGAAGAAGAAAAGACGATGGAGGGTCGACCGGAACGCCAGTGGAGCCTACCCCGCTGTCGTGTACCCAACCACACGCTGTGTAGCCGGATCACGAATCACGACCAGCGGAGCACCCCACACACCGTAGCGGTGTGTCTCCTCCAGCGGTGGAATCGACGCCATCGTTTCAGTTGGCGTGCCCTGATCCATGTGAAAACAACGGGTGCGGACTTCGTGGAACGAAGCGACCGGTGGCGACCCGGCGAGAGGTGCGGCCGCCGCAACGGCGGCGTCGTCCTGCACACCAGCCGCCCGAAACGCATACGTTGTAGTAATCATAGTCACCGTTGATTCGCTCCCCTGACCATCAAGTCCTCGGCCTGAATTTGGCAAGGAAGGTGTCGTGGTGGGGTTACGCGCCTCGACCACGACAGACGTCGTCGGCGTGGAGGAAGGCGGCGCTCGCTTTAACAGTGAAGACACATGCGTCGTCGAACCGCTACCTTCGCCGTCCGCCCGGCAACGCCACCGTCGCGGGCGTACCACGTAGTACCACGGCTCCTCCTCATCGAGGTAGTAACTTCGGGCCTGCCGGCACATGAAGTGCAGCAACGCAAGCAGCGGAGACCACAGGAGAAGCTCGCGAAAGCCTGGCGGCAGCGTATCCAGATACATGGACAACGTTGTGTATTGCCGGTTACGTTTGGCACTGCGCTCCCGTCGGAATTCGCGATAGGCGCCAAAGAAGTTGGGCTCGGCGCTGTCGCGTGTTCCGCGTGCGTCAGCCCTGTTGCGCGTCGTCGACGCAAAACGCTTGCTCACGCGCAGCGCCGCCTGCGGCGGCGTCAAGAAAGCTGGGCGCTGGGCTGTGGCAACAGCGGGTAGCAGAGGCCTCACTGCCGCTACTGTGACCCACCGTCCCAGTCTTGCTGTCGAACGATGTGGGGGCGCCGACATGGACAACTGCGATTAAGAGGGAGCAACGCAAAGGTCAGCTGAAGGCGTCTGCTGGTTTTCGACGATGAGAGAGCTGTTCCACCTCCGCCGTGCAGGATGTGGCACACACACACGGAAGGAAACAAGGAGAGAAGGCGGGAGAGGAGATCACTAGAGAAGTCATCAGACAACATGCACAGAAAAGTGCTTTATTGTTGACCCTGCGCTGTCAGGCAGCATTTATTCATCGTCCTCGTCGCACGTGGACACCCCCATGCCTGTCCCCTCCTCCCCCCCGTGCATACGCAGCAGCATGAGCACGGGGTGCCACACAGAGGGGGAGGGGGGGGGGGGGCAGCGTTCGAAAAACTGGAGGAGCACGTTCGAGCGATGCCCTCTCGCTATTCACGCCCTATACACCTGCTGCACACCGGACGTGCAATTTCTGTTCCGGTGTTGAGAACACTCGAGCCCGCACCTACGCCTACCCGCGCACATCGATAAGCACTCATGTTACTGCGCGCCGGGGCGCATTCCAAAAAAAAAAAAAGAAACAGGCCTACAAGCCCCATCCCTCCCTTCCGTGCAGCGCACCTTTGGTTCGTTGAGTTCATGCGATGGCGGTAGCATCACCCCATTCTCGAGAGCCGCACGTGGCTTGGCGCCGGAGAGGGCTTATACGCCTGGAAATGGGCAGGGGGTGCAGCCCTCCCACCCACCACCGGCGCCGTGAGGTATCTCTCTCCGTCTCTCTCGTCTCGGAGTGCGTGTGTCGACCACGGCAGAGCGAACACCAGCAGAAAGTGAGGCGGGCGCTGCGGCAGAACTGATCGTCCTTCAGCGATTCCACTGCTTCTGCGCGCGGAAAGACTCGGTACGCTGCGCGCGGCCATTCTTCATGAGTCTCCGCGTGCTCTCCTGCATCTGGAGCAGCTGTCGCGCTGTTGCCATCTCCGCACCACGGTCTTTGGTGGTGCGGTAGGCCTGTCCTGCCCTGCCGTCGCGCCGGGCGGCATGGTAAGCACGGTCGTACATGAGATCCTCAGCGGCGCGTTGCATGGAGCGTCGCTCTTGCGCGAAGCAACGCTGACGCGCACCAAAATCCTGGTTTAACTTCTGTTGAAGGTGAAAGTTTGTACGCTGCGTTTGCGAGCGCAGCCGACTCATCTGCAGTGCCGTCTTCGACTGCCGGAAGCTCTGCTTCCGTGTGTGTGTGGCGAGGGGTCCATGCGTGAGCTGTTTCGACGACAGGAAAAGGGCGAAGGTGAAGCTGAGCATGGCTGCCACTCAGACGCCCTGCCCCCAAACTCCCTCGTTGACTTGCTCACGCGACGAGCATTTGTTTTCGATCTCGTCTTTACCGAGACGGCGAGTCGAGAGGGGCGCGTGCGTGTGAGTTAAAGCGCCAAGAGCATGAGAATGAAATACCGAAGGAGACCGAGGTGCACAGGTGTGGACTTCATAAAAAGCAAGAGCAGCCGCGCGCATAGAAAAATGAAGAGCACGATCGAGCCGCAGACGAAGCGGAGGTCGGGAACAGATTTCCAGGGAGGGGGGAGGGTGGGCGTGGCGCTTTGAAGAAGAGAGAAACATGAAGTGCGCACGATCGGTCGTGTGCGTCGGCGTGCATCAACGCTTTCTCGTATTCGGTCACACATGATGCGCGAGAGGCAACCACGCACACATGAGTCATCTGTAGAGAGGCACACCCACAGCACGAGATCCGTGCTCTGAAGTGCGTGTCGCCTACGCCCGGTCACACTAACTGGGGGCCAACGAACGGCACCCATTGGCGCCCGGTCGGTATGAAGGGGGCCGTCTGTTGAACGTGTCTGCGTGTGCGTGTGTGTGCGTGTGTGGGTGGGTGGGTGGAGACAGATCAACGAAAGAGGTCTGTGACGTCCTCACCATCGACACACACACGCACGCACACACACGCAGACACGTTTAACACGATGATCTCTGGCGCATCAGCGGAGTGGCGCTTCGTTGCGAGTTCCTTTCGTCGTCCCTGAACAGAAAACGGCATCGGCAGAGAGAAAGGAAGAGAAAGCGAAGGGGAGGAGAGAGGGCGAGGCGGGGGGGGAGGGCACCCACCCACCCATCCCACACACACACACACGCATCCATACGTGTGTGAGTGTGGGTGTGACAGCGTCTATCTGTCAGGGGAGGGGGGGATGCACAGCACAAAAAAAAAAAGAAGGACAGCGTGGGGTAGCCCCGCCCCGCCCCGCCCCCTCCCTAACGCTCCTGGCATACAACTATACATGAAAATACATACAAGGAAAGAGGCAGTGGCGGAGCAGGTGGCTGCACTCGGAGGGCATCTTACGTACATCGCAAGGACAGGCGAGCAAGACGACAAAGGAGGCCATGTCTTCACATGCACGAACACATCCACCACGCATACATGTGCCCTGTACAGACCTGCGCGGATACGTCAAGACAAAGCCAGGAAGCGGCAGTCCGAGACACGCGCCATTGTGCAGGATTGAGAAGTTTGAGGAATACGCGTAGCACAACAACGAAGAGGGCATGGGAAGGCTGACAGCGCGCAGGCACATGCAACATCCTGTATACTCGCGTGTGTGAACTTTTGTTAGTGAGTGGGTGCGTGTCGGTCAGGCGTCACCGTCCTCTCCCTCCAGCAGTTTTGAGGCCGTGCTGAACGGAGGCGTGCTCGAGCGTCCTAGTCCTCGTCCTCTTCCTCCTCTCCACTAGCGTCGAGCTGGCGCTGCAGACTCATCGCCTTCATGGAGTACGCTTCGCGCTGACGTCTGTCGCGGGCCTCCCATATCTTCGCTAGCGCCTCCTCTGTGTCTACGCCAATGCGCTCCTGCAGTACCTGTACCCCCGCCACGTCCAGCTCTCCTGTCTCCTCGTCTATCAGCGCCTCGTCGTTCATCGGGTCCTCAGCCTCGTCGTCGGGCAACTCATCGAAAGTATCGATCGGCAGCCCCATCGCCTGTCGCTGTTGCACGACGGCGTCTCGAGCCTGGCGGTACGCCACTGCCTCGGACACAAAGCGCAGCAGGGCGTACACCACCGTACCTCCGCGCTGCTTCACCTGCGTCTCAACGACACCGTGCAGCTTCTCCACACGCTCACGTACCTTGGCCGCTGCTTCGATCTCGTCCGCCAGCGTCTGGATGAGCTCCTTCTTCGGTGAGTGCTCCTCACTAACTGACTCCGCCCTGGCGGCGTCCTCTTCGATCATCTCCTCCGTGTAGAAATCCTCCGGGTCGACCTCGCACTGGTACTCCCTATCCAGCCAGCAAGTCCGAAGCACACGCGCGGCGCGGCGCACCTGGCGCGTCGTCGGCTGCATGAACGGAACGCTGACGCCCTCCTCCTCGGCAGACGCTCCGTTCTGCCCGTGGCGCTCCGCATCATCGCCCTCGTCGTTGCCCTCATCACCTCCGGCCGACTCCGCTAACTCTGGCACAATTCGCTCCAACTTGAGTGCCACTCCACGGGCGTATGAAGCTACCGGGTTGAAGGCGCGCAAATGCTGCACCAGCACCGACGGTTTCAGCAGCGCTGCCACCTTTGCGGCAGAGTTTGTGGACTTGGGTGTGGCATTGAACAGGAGGTAGCACAAGCAGCGAAATATAAGGTACTTGACATATGGGACGCAGATGAAGCGGTGGTCGCAATGCTCAGTGAGGCGCTCCGCCAGCTCCGCCGCGGCAGGGGAGAGCGCAGGAGTTGTATTGGCCATCGAAGGTGCAGTGGTCGCCTCAACTAGCGCCGCCTCCTGCGCGGCAGCACGGTGATAGGCACTGAGTGTAGCATCCTGCGCAATGCGCACGCGCTCTGCTTCCTCCTCCAGCTCGTGCTTGAGCTGGCCCACCGCGCTCTTGGGGAGAGTCAGAAGGAAGCGTTGTGCCTTGAAAAACTCTCTACGGGCCTCGGCCATCACAGCCTCCTTTTCCTGCACAGCAGCGGCGCCAGAGGCCGAGTCCTTATCCGATGTCGCACCCGCACCATCCTCGCCAGCGTCCTCACCGCCCTTCTCTGCCTTGATCGCCTCTTCCTCGTCTAGCAACTCCTCCGCCTCAGCTTCAGCCGCTTCGTACTCCTCCCACAGCTCCTCTTCGGAGGCTCGCTTCGTGCGCAGGCGGTCCTGGAAGCGGTGGAAGCAGCGCTGAATCACATCAGCGGCCGACTTCTCGCGCAGCGCACGCTGTTGGCACCACTCCTGTCGCAGGACTTCCACCTTACGACGCTGTGTCGCGGCGTCCGACTTGCGCTCCTCTTCCTGGAGCTGATGGAGAAGGAAGAGGGCAAGGTACTCTTGCGGGTTGCTGGGCTGTGCCGTGACTGTCTCTGCGATGCCCTTCGCCAGGAGCATGCCAACATGGTTTTTTAAGTAGGCACTATCCATGGCTGATGTGCGTTGGTGTGCGCGCGTGTGTAAGTGGGTGGCAGAGGGGAAAGAGGCCTGTGGAGATGTGTGTTGACGGGCGAGACAACAGATCAAACAAAAGCTTGCACGTTAGGGGCTTTGGTATGGACGCTTTCGCACGCGTCTTCCCTTCACAGAGAGAGAGGGGGGAGAAAAGAGGCACTCTTCGGGTGTGTGAGTGCAGACCGATGAGGTATCAGTGATGAGTAACAGTGGAAAGCAACTGCGCTGTCGGAAAGGGGGGGAGGGTTGTGGCGGCTTTGTAGCAGCGGTATTGTGTGGTGCGGCAAAGGGCGTGCGGTGGGTGCACGTGCGGTGGGTGCGCGTGCGGTGGGTGCGCGTGCGGTGGGTGCACGTGCGGTGGGTGCACGTGCGGTGGGTGCGCGTGCGGTGGGTGCACGTGCGGTGGGTGCGCGCGTCGGTACACAATTTCAAAACATACAACGGCCACGGAGTTGAGAGAAGATGGTGAAGAAGTAAAGAGAGAGAAAGCAAACGTGTCAAGTGGGCCACAAAACGTTGGGGTGGTCGTGGAGAAAGGCAGGCGGCATGGGTGGCATCGCAGAGGGTCGGGTGAGGGGGGAGAGGACGAGATGCCGAGTGGGGGAGAGGGGAAGAAAAGAGAAAGAAATGCGCTACCACCACCATCCCTGCTCGCCCCCATCACCGCCTCCCTTGCCAGCCTGTTCATGACTGTAACAGGGACAATCGCAAAGGGGACTGCTGTGGCGCTGCGCCCATGCGGCCCATGCACTGTGTGTCGCGAAGGGGCACAGCAGTCGCGGTTGGAAGAACACTACTGTGCGGTCGCTGAGTCCACAGTGACAGGAGAGGGCGCCCCTGACACGCACGTCCGAGCGTGTGCACATTTGTCTTCTGTGTGTGTATGCCCCTAACCCAATCGCTTATTTTCTGCGACGTGCGCTCACCTGCGCTGATGTCGGGTGTCGCTGCCATGGAAGTACACGCGCAGCGAATATGTAAACGTCGACTCGGCAACTCCTCGCAACACACACACGCACACGCACACGCACGCACACACATGCACACCTCCCTCCCTCCCTCTCCTTGTTGGCATGCGAGCACAGAAGCGTGCTTGCGCACGTTGAAGTCCACTTCGTGTAGCGCCCAAGCAGCGAAGAAACAGCAAAAGCACAAAGAGTCGCCTCGTCAACAGCAGCCACGACGACGGCAGAGAAAGGGAGAATAAGCGGCTCGCCCTGCACCCAGGGGGGGGAGGGGTTGGCCTTTACGGTGGCACCCATGCACACGCGCACGCAGAGGAGGGATGGAGGATGGGGAGAAGAAAGCGATCAGCGCTGTGAACGAGAGCGGCATCGACGGAAAGCCAGAAAAGACTGTGGAAGAGGAAAGCGAGAAATGTGGCAAGCGTATGCGTGTGCGCGTACGAAGGTCTGGCCCACACGCAGTAGAGGGGGGCCCACCCGCTCGGCACGCCTGGAGGAGCGGACAGTCGTTGCAGAACTTCAACATGGGGGGGGGGGGGACTCCGTCCCCTCGCAAGAATGGACTCCTCTCCTGTTCGCCGCTTCCTTTGGCTACGCGGGCACCGTCCACGCCCGCATGGACCTTCTGCGGGGTATCACGCATCCGCTATTCAGTTCGTACACATCTCGCTGGCGCCTCTCTGGGGATCTGAAGGCGTGCGGGGGGGGGGGGTGCGCACAGCGCTGAGGGGGGGGGATGGAGACGCTAAGTGGGGCGGAAAGGGCAGAAACAATAGGTCGCAAGGAGAGAGAGAGGGGGGGGGCAGTTCCCGCTTCTCTCTTTCTCTTTCCCTGGGAGGGGAGCGACGGTGGTGGCAGTGCCAGAGACGAGAGGAGAGAAGCGGCAGATCATGCCTGCCTGTTCGATCCTCGAGCAGGGCGAAGAAGCTATAGTTCGTCGTCGCCTCGCAGCAGCGCCTCCCGAGTCCCCCTCTCCTCCTCCCACAGCCGCTGCCGCAGTGTTGCCTCTTCTTTTTCCATCGCCTTGCAGTGTCGCTGATGACTGCGCGCAGCCTCTTGCTGGAAGTGGTGACGGTCACGCTCCTCTTGCTCTGCCAGCTGTGTCGATCCGCTCATGAACAGAAGCGGTGTCATTCCAAGGATAAGCCCAACCACCATTCCCACCGTATTCCCTACTTGTGTGGCACGCGAGTAGGAGTCGCTACGCTGCTGCTCCATCGTCAGCTGGGGGGGTGTCGCCCGCGTATAACGCTCTGCCAAGCCGTGCACTTGAATCCCCGCTACGCCGCTGACAACGCCACCAAGACTGGCGGCGGCCATCTGCGAAAGGCCTAAGCTGCCAGATAGGGCGTTGTCAATGGCGCCACCGGCGAGGACAAGGGTAGAGTTGTCCAGCATCCCAAAAGCCAGGAACGGCGGCGCGGCAGCCGCAACGATCCGCAGGTACGTCGGCCACGGTATGTAGCCCGGGTCCTGCTTGATAGACGCGCTAGTTGCGTTCGAGATCGTGGCAGCTGAGGAGCCCGACAGAGAGGAGGAGGCACCCACACCACCGCCGGCAACGTCGCTAGTACAGTCATGACTGCTGTTCGTAGCGCTGCTCTCGGCAGAGGCACGTATCGGCGATGGCTTTGCCGCAGATACAAAAGAGCAGCCAGCAACGGCGGAGCCACGCGCAACACCGCAGCTCTCTGGCGTCGATGCCGCCGGTGATGGCGCACTCTTCTGCATCGCCCCCATGGTACAAGCGCTAGTGGCCTTTGTCGAGCCAACCGCCATGTCAGCCGTTTGGCAGGGTAGTGTGGCAGGCGCGGCGGCGGGGGGGTGTGCCCTCGTAGAAGGGGCAGATGAAGCTTGAACAACGGGGTTTGCCCCCTTCGCACCGTGGCTGCTGCTGCTGCTGATGATCGGTGGCTCTGTGGAGGGCGCTGGCGGCGGTGCGGTGGTGCCTGCTGCAGCAGCGCCCTGAGCAAAGGCGGGGGTGGTCAAGGGCAACACCGGGTCTAAAGTGTCCGCGCTTGCCTGCGAATTCTTCGCGTGGCGACGTTTCGCTGGCGTCGAGTCCGCCATGCGCCGCGCCCAGGCATCGTACTCCTTGGAGGAGATCGAGTTGTCCCTGTCCGTATCCGCCACCTTCACCTGCTCCGCCACTTCCTCGTAATCCGCCCCAAAGTACTCACTGGTCGCCCCCATGATAAGTAGCAGGCGTCGGCTCTCAGCGGAGAGCTGGCCCAGCAGCTTTGGCCCCAGCGTGGGGTCGCTGTCGAGCAGCTCCGACAACACACGCGCCACATCACGCTTGTAGCGGTTGCGGAAGGGAGACACCGATGTCGCGATACGGAAACTGTGAGCCGTGGCAGTGCGCCCGGTTGACTTTAGTGAGCTCGACGCCGCGGCGTCCTCTCGAGCACCGGCATCAGCGCTCGAAGGCGGAGAAGATCCGGTCTCTACATCCGAGGCAGTCGTCATCGGTTCGGCTGACGTGGGTGGCCGTGAAGGCCCCTTCACTGACGGTGAACCCTCCCTGACAAGCGTGGATGACACGTCTGTCAGCGATGCGCTGGCCGTCATGCAGGTCGAAGGAGCAGTCGCCATGCTCGATGGTGCCGCCGCGGCACTGTTAGCGGCCGTGACGGCTGTGGTGGGCGTTACGAGTCGTTCGCCGTTGCCGCCAGCTTCCACGTCGTCGGTGCCGGCCTCATTGACGAGAGCCCAGAACTTGGGCTTCTTGTTTCGAATCCACGAGGATGACGTCGTTATGTTAGCATTCAGAGATGAGGTGACATCCATGTTCCCAGTAGCACCGATGTCGTTGCATGGTCTATTGCTGCCAGAGCTGCCACTATCGCTTGGTGTCAGCTCTTCTACACGAGAGGTTTCGGAAATCGATGCGAGGGAACCAGAAGCGCTAGGGGTATGCGACTTCGCAACTGTGCTAGCCGCTACGCAGCCTTCTCCAAAGCTTCTAGACAAGTTATGGTCCGACGTGGCGGTGGCGGCCGCAGCCTTCTTGGCGAGCTCCGCCTTCGTTTTCTCTACCTCAGATAGTGCCCGCAGCGCTTCTCGTAGCCGATCCGTCATCGCCGCCAGCGACGCCCTCGACGCGGGTGTATTTGAGGGCGTGTTGGATGCCGCAGCCACCGATGCCGGCATATCGGTGGAAGAATACGGTGCATACGTCGCTGCGGCAGCGTCCACAGCGGGGGCTGCAGTGGTTGTCGCGGTTACGGACGAGCTCGACGAGGGTGATGCGCTCTCGGTGCCGCTAGCCACGCCACCACCCGCCGCCGCACTCGTTGTCGTCGCCATGGGGCGACGCGAGTGTGTAGGCGCCTGGGGGATGGCCCAGCTTGCCAGGAGCAAGCCGCGGAAGACCTGCCGCAGTAGCGCACACCCACAGCGTCGCATTACGAAAGTGGATTACGAGCGTGCGCCTGTATCTTTGATTATCAGAGCAACTTCAACTTTCCTACCGCCTCTCTTCGCTCCTCGATTACTGCCTGCCTCTCTCTCTATGGATGTGGTCGACAGGTGCTACGTCAGTCGGCACCACGTGTCAGACTCTCGCTCTCCCTCTCCCTCCTCTTGCACACACACACACTTGTGATGGCGAACCTCTGACGAATGGGAGGAAAGAATGGTGTGGCCCGATGGGCCCCTCCCCCCTTAGGTGTGTATATGCCTCTGCACCCCCTATAGGCACCCCTGTTGGGGAGACCGGCGAGCAGCAGCGTGAAACAAGGGAAGGCGGCAGCGCAGCGCAGAGGTGCACAAAGGAGAGGGGAGGAGGGGATGCTCGTCAGAGGCAGTACATCCACATGCAGCCCACACACACACACACACACACACAGGTAGAGAGAGAGACAGTGCTGTACGAGCGATGAGTTGGTGGTGCGGTTGGTCAGTGGCCAAGGAGGAGAGAAACCAGGTGGGGGTAGGAGGCAAAAGTGTCTTGAAGAGAAGTGGGCAGCCGCAACTGAAAGAAACCCCAAATCACAGACCGTGACAGCGCACGTGTGGATATGCGACGTGCGCTGAAAGGAACGGCAGCGGCGGTGCTGAAGAGAAGCGTCCGTGGTGACGAAGACGAGGATGCTAATACCCTGCCAAGGTCGCCTTCTCACCATACACACATAGAGGAACACGCACACGTCTGCGCTAAGGGCATACGGAGACAAAAGGAGATAGTGACAGTGTGATGGAGCCGACCGCAGAGGCAGTAGTGATACTTGTAGAAGTATGCGTGTGCGCAAATAAGCGCACAGATAAGTACGTGTAGATTTATAAGGCAGGAAGCGAAGGCAAACTCCGTGGATGTAGGTATACGTGTGTGTGTGTGTGTGTGTGTGTGTGTGTGAGAGAGAGAGAGAGAGAGAGGCGGGGCAAGAAAGCGGGGAGAGGGTGCACGAAGATGATGCTATGTGGGTAGAGAGCAAGCTCAACAGGCTATGGCACCCCTTGGCATGATCCATAAGACTGCACCACACCTCTGTGAGTGGCGTGCGTGTGCAGCAGAGACTATTTCCTACTTTGCCAGCGCCTTCACTCTCCGCCAGGGAACATCAGTCCAACGCCACTCGACCCACTGGTTGGCCACACGCCCCATCGCATGGGGCACACACACACACACCCTCTCTCGGGGTGGCTCGGGTGTCTCCCCCGCCAGCAGTGCGCAGCGAGGACCAGGCAGACACCCTCCCCTTCATATGCATGGCACACGCGTGTTCACAGGTGCAGCTCGCACCATCACAACGCCGTCCAGGGCGTGGACGCCGACGTCAGCAGCGATGCATCGCTCCGACTTCACCACGTCGTAGACGCTTGGCCTTGTCACCACCAGAAGCAGCTCCGCGCTCACAGGGGATCGGGGGACTGCCTGGCGTCCCCTCCGCACCGGCACACACACAGAGTGGGAGCGGGGCACGCGGTAGCCTGCTGATACCACGCATGGAGAGGTGGTGTCCAGCTGCACATCACAAGAGGGAAGCAGACAACTTGTGAGTTCCACAACAGCCACCGTCGTCTCGCGCACACAGACACACACACACATATATATATATATATATATTTATAGACATACACAGACAAGAGAGTGGCACCCCATCTCCATCCTGCTGGTGCACACGTTGTGCTGCTTCAGCTACGGGTGGGTGCACCGCTCTCACCCACCGCACCCGTACCTGTGTGCGCATGCCTGTGTGCGTGTGTATGTGTGTGTGCGTGTGTGTGCGTGTGTGTGCGTGTGTGTGCGTGTGTGTGCGTGTGTGTGTGTGTGTCCCACAGCGGCGCCTCCTTTCATCGTTTAAGTTTCTGGTTGTTGTTCGAACACGTCTTGTGGTAGCGCGCGCCCCTGTGTCTGTTGGCAAGAAATGGCTCTGGTGTGCAAGAAGAAAGAACAATGATGAACCCATCGTGTACACGAAAACATCAAGGTGACTGCATTCGTGGGCGGGTAGGCGCACCTCTTCACCTATTCCTCCCCCCCCGCCCTCTCTCTCTCCTTCCTCCGCCTCCTCGCATCCTCTCAACGTATGTTCCTTGCATCCTTCCCACCCTCAACACGGCTCGTCAGCGAACGAGGGCATGGTCACTCATGCCTGAAGCCATGCACACAAGGCCCACGAAGCACGTATTGGGGTGAATCAGGAATAAGACGAAGGAAAAGGAACAACGCATGCAAGCAGCAGCAGAGACAGAGACGAAGAGGAGGAGAGAAAATGTGAGTGGCAGCGGCAGGCGAGGTGAGCGGTCATGTGCCAACGAAGTCAACCAGTACTACAGCAAGCAAGCAAGCAACAGCAACGAAGGAGCGCGGCGCAGCAGGAGCCCCAACACAGCAGTTACGGGTCCACCACCAACAAGAGATGGAGGAACGAGAGGAGGCACAGAAATCAAAAAAAAAGGCCGCGCACATATGCGCTGAGAGGGAGGGAAAGATTTCGAGTAAGCGCCAGTTTCTTGATTGTGCGGGTGGCAGCTGAGTAGCATGAGAAGAAAGCAGAAGGACGGAGGAGGAAGGGGGCGTAAAGAATGTCGAAAGCAAAGGGAAACGAAGAATAGGAAGGCAGACAAGAAGACGCACAAAATGCACATGTACACATGCATATATATACATATATACATATATATATGCGCGTAGAGAGAAGGAGGATACACACACGCCATACACACATAACCCTGAAGGAGCGAAGAGAACACACGCACAAATAGAGAGAGAGAGAGAGAGATGCCTATAAACGCGTGCAAGCCTTCGCTTGGAGTGACAACGCCCAATGGAAAGGAATGGAGAAGGAGCGGAATAGACAACAGACATGCACATGCACACACAGAGAGAGAGCAGCAGCAGCGGCAGCAGCGGCAGCGGCAAATCGCCAACCCCACACAGCCACACACGCAAGCACAGACTCGCGAAGAGTACAGGAAGGAGCCACACACACACACACACAGCTACACACGCCAGGACAACAACGCCGCTGCAACACAAATACCATGGAAACGGAGAAGCGCACACAATCTCGGCAAGCACACCAAGAAGAGTGTGCGTCCCACAACGATCGCCGCCACGTCGCCCTTCCTCCTCTCCAATCTTAGCACCACCACCAATACCCTCCGCGCGCACCGCTCCCTGCCCTGAGCGTTAAAGGGCCACCCCTACCCCCCACCGCACCTCTCCACGCGCCTCCCCCTCTCGCCCTCCACAGACGAGTATAAAGACTCAGCGCCGGCATCAACCACGCCCGCGTAAACTTCCGTGAAGCATCCCAGAATAATGCACTGCTGTTCTCCACGAACATAGTAAAGCAACAAGAACGCTGGCACACACACATGCACATCTATGAGTGTGTCCAAAGCAGCCGGTGTTCGCTGGAGAGGGGAGCGAACAGCAAGAGGGCGGGTGAGGCGTCCACGAAGCACAGCGCAGTGCATACCCCGCCGTCATCATCCCATTCTCAAACCAAGATCATTCTTCGAGCACCGCAGACGAAGGAAACTGGAGTGGTGGGGGAGCGGAGATGACGCACCCTGCGAGCACGTAGGTTTGCCCCAGTGATCAAGACGCGGAGAGAGAGAGAGGGACAGCAGTAAAAAATAGAAGGGGCGCATGGGGAAAGGGGCGATCGTTGCCGCGGCGGTTCAGTGAGTCAACACAGTGGGAGCAGTCCATTACGTCAACAGAGGAAGGGAAAAGCAGGTGGAAAGAGAAACTGAAATTGAGAAAGAACACCGGATACAGTGCTGTGGAGACGGTCGGGGGGAGGGGAGGGGAGGGGGGGGGAAGCAGACGAGTGGGGAATCGGGGGAGGGAAAAAGGGAAGGGAATGAGGATGAGAGAAGGAAGCCAACCAAACATACAAGGCATGCATGCATAGACACGTACACACACACACACACACATATATAGATATAGATAGATAGATAGATACAGATATATTTGTAGATGTATATCCCCACATGTGTATTATGGGCATGTACATCCATGTATGTATATATGTATGTATATATATATCTACACATATGTATGTATATGGCGCCTGTCCGTATTCATGGGCGTGTGACCAGCAGAGGCTCACGGCGCATACATACACGAGCTCCCGTCTAGATATGGGAACAAAGAAGGAAATAATCAGGCAAGCACATATAGAGGAAGCGGAGACATACAAGGTGGAAAGATGCCGAAGAGAATACACAATGAGGATCGTCGTGCAGGAGGGGGGAGGTAGGGAAAAAAAAAAGAGGGGGGGGGGGGCACCGCAACCAGAAAGCCAAGGGAGTGGCATCGAACCCGAGGGCAGGTGTGGGGAAAGAAGAATAAACACTACGGAGAAAGGACGAGGCAAGAAGGAGAGCAATCATCACCAAAGAGGTTTGTCAGAAGCGCACAATACACATCAGATACCGGAGAGCGACGTAAAATAAATAAATAATGGGAACACGGACGCAGTAAGCAATGGAAGGAGAGGTGAAGCTACCTCTCCTACTCACGTGTGCGCTCACCAAGGACTCTCTCTCTCTGTGTGTATGCAGCGCACATCATTGTTGTGCGCTTGGAGGTATCTCTGTGTATCCCTGTGTGCATTGTGTCGCGGGGTGGGTGCAGGGAGGGCTCACGGAAGCAAACGAACAAGAACAGAGGACGAGAGAGCAGAAAGAAGATGCGGAAAGCGTGCGCAGGCACACCTGTCACCGTCCATCTCCCGCTCTCCCGCTCTCTCTCTTGCCCATTGCCACCGCCCTCCCGTGCGAGAAAGGCTTAGAAAGTGGGGAGAAGAAAGCACCATAACAAAATGGAAGTGGAAAAATAATAATAAATTCAATCAAAAACAAATGGCGAGGAGATACACAAAGCGAGTTACCGACCCACACACACACACACAAGGGAAAGGGAGACAGTGGCATGCACAGGTGCAGGCTCATGGTGAAAGCAAGAGCGATTGAGAGAATACAGGAAAGATCAGGAACATACACAGGGGCGTACGCAGCGGCATAAGGAAGAAGAAAAGGAAGAGATGAAGGCAAAGGGATGGCAGCGTAGAGAAGGCAGCACGCCTTACGGCGCCCCGTCCCACCCCACCCCCTCTTGTCCTCATCCCGCCAACGCACATCGGATGGAGCGAGCAGCAGTGTCCTTCATGTGTATGGGTGCGCCTAGGACGCGTTTGGCCCTCTTCTTCGACGCCACCATCGCGCAACTCCTCCCGAGGTGCCACCGTGTCTGGGCCGCGTAACGAGACGGTCGTGGCGGCATGGGTGATAGCAATGGTTATATATCCCCCCCTCCGCCGGTCCCGTTGCTGGATGCGCCGCCACGCTATTGACCTCAAGAGTGCTCCACAGTTCGCTGAAAGCGTCCTGTAACGCCCCCCCCCCAACGAATGCGACTGATCGCCACGGCTGCCGATCATTCTGGGGTCCTTGATTTAGCTCGACAACACCAGACCCACTGTTTCTGCGGTGGGACTTGGCCTCAATATCAGCACTCATCCAGGTGGCAGCGCCACTCCCTTTTCTCAGTTGCTGCCCGGCTCGACTACCGAACGCATGGAAGACGGCAGCAACAAGTGCCCTGCCGTCATCGACTTCCGTATTCGTAGCGGCGGCTGTGTAGACGGTGCTTCTAAGGTTGCTTGGTCTACGGAATCAGAGAGCAGTGCAGGGAGCACGATGCAGCTTCTTCGGCTGCAGGCCACCACCAGGACCGGCTGCGGCGCGTCAGAATATGTCGGGGTGATGTGGCTGCAGCAGCGGTAGTTTCCCTCCTGCTGCATGGTCGAGAAGGGCGCAGCCCTCCTTGGCGCGATGAATGGTCGTTTGAGGAATGCGCCAGCAGTGCTGCCGGTCGAAGGACCATGTAAACAATGTCAAATAGAGCATGGGCACCTCCGCATGATCCACGATGCCGGCATGCCGTTTCGAGCGCCGTCTCCGCCTGGGCCAAGCGGCATCGCTCCCGTCGATTTAGGATCTTCCACCGCAGGAACTAGCGAGTGGGTTACGTTCTGCCTGCCCAGCATCGTCTCAGCGTTATCGCTGCCCAGGTGCAACAGCGGCTGTGCGAGGGAGCCCTGAAGCATCCGCCGTTATAGGCGGAATCGCCACAGCCGTGCCGTTTCCAGTGGCACTAGCATCCTGCACAGGTGAGTGACCCACACGGTCGTTCAGCGGTGCCAGTGTGCCAAGTCGATCACGCAGCGCACGTGTCACCGTGCCGGTCACTTCTGAGGAAGTGTGTGTAGCACTTCTAAGGGGCACCGGCTGCGAGGCGCGTCGATGTGCAAGGTTGATGCGATCCCCACCATTCAACTGTTGCCCTGGAGCGGATGTGCGCCGCACACGCGTGGCAGATTGCATGGATGATCCTCGGCCGCTTCCGTCACCGCCAGCAGCAACAGTGACGGGTGAGGATGTGGCAAGTTCCACTGCCGCCGGGCCGCTCGCCCCCGTCTGCTGATTGCCAGCGTTGTAGATGCGGCAGGCGCGCACCGACGATGCCGCCGCAGGTTCGTGGACTTTCGAAACGAGAGCCGTGGCATTGGTCGGCATGGAAACCGTGTTGTGGCTGCTGCCAGCATGACTGCCGCTTATCCGGGTTGCAACACCATCCTGCCCGTCCAAGCTCAAGAAGGTCGTCGGTGGCCTCAGCCCGCTGTGAAACGACCGCATCGTCGCACTGCACTGCTGCGCCACCGCCGTCGGTGCGCATGCCTCGTGTAGCAGCAACGTCGCAGAGTCACATGAAATGGATTCAGTGCTCTGAGCACAGCCGCTGCGCGCGCGTTGGTCAGAGGCGCCGATGCTGGATGTGCGGCTGCTTGTGGTCAGTCGCCAACGTAGTGCTCCATCACCGTCGGGAGTGCGCACTGACAGCGGTGGCTGCGTGCTGCCGACACTCGGTAGGCAATCGGTCGAGGACCGCATACGCGTATCATATGAGGTGTTGTGCCTCGTAGTTCCTGTCCTGATGGTGCTGCGCCGCGACGTCTCCAGCCGAGACGCCTGCGCCACGCTGCTGTGCGAGTCGCCAGTGTTTCCAGGCGAGGCAGTCATCACAGCCGTCACCGGCTTACGCGACGGGGGGGACCCGGTCGCGGCGGCGGAAGAAATGAGAACAGCGGGGCGCACCTGTGGCAGCGGCTGGTGTGGCATGGTGATTCTGTGGGCAGCGGCAGACAGCCCCGGAGACGTTTGTGTAACTGACCGAAAAACGCCCGACGTGGCAGATGTAACGCCAATGGCAGTGAGCGACAGCAGCGGCGGGCGCAAGGTGGCGGTGCTGGTACTGGTCAGCAACGACGTCATCGGATGCGTCAGCGGGGACTCTTCATTGCCGCTTTCCTCACGCTGATCAGCACTCCGGGGGGGCGTTCCGTGCCTGTCACCGCCCACTTTCTCTGAGACGTGGGTGGGGACAACCGGGTGGGTCGGCCGTGAACTTGGTAGGTGCACAACATGTTGGCGGGCGTTCTCCGGCGACATTGTGTGCGTGCTACAGCTAGCCCGCAAGTCGTCGACGTCAGCGGCGCCCTGGTCAATCTCCGCTTTGGCAAGGTCAACCGAGTGCACCTGGTTCATCTGGCGCACTGTCGCGCTGCGCTCTTGGTTGGCTTCCTTATCAAACGGAAGAGTGCTTGACGACGACAGCATCCCGCCGTGAGCGGTTGGCGCGAGGAAAGAGATGCGCCGTGCGGCCTGAATGCCGCGGCCGCTTGACGTGCACGTTGGCGTGGCCCCCGGCACGTTCTTCGCGCCTAATGACGTTGACAGTGCCACACGAGTGGCAGACGCCACAGTGTGAGTGGCGTGAGTGTTAGGACCGGCGTTGGTCGTACCAGTCGGTGTCACAGATCCTGACCCACGTTCTCGTGATGGGAACGGGCTCGCTGCGTCATCACTGGTCTCGGTGCAGTCCTCGAGCAGCAAGATCTGACCCTGGTAGCGATTCTTCTCGGAGGCGAGGTGTTGGCGCTTCACCGGCGAGCGGACATTTTCCCGCTTCCTCCCGGCATGGGACGGGCGCGGAGACATCCTCGCCAGTGGTAAGGCGGTGGGGGGAAGCTGAGGGGACGTTCTCACGGCTGTGTCAGCGCCACTCACGGTGCTGCGACCTGTGTTGCTCTTGTCATCTTTCTCCATACGCGATGCGGCGGCTTCGTGATGAGGGCTGTGCTCGCCTTGTGCCACCGCGAGAGGTGGCGGCGAGCGCGTGGTGGGTGTTGCGCGCACAGTAGCGCCCTGTCCCCCCTGTGGCCCATCCACACGCTGTTGGGGATCGCTGTCACCCTTTGCCGCCGCCGGCGTCGGTGATGCGCATGGGGGTATGTCGGCTAACGCACCAGCGCCGCCATAAGGGGCGCTGCACTGTCTCAGCTGCCGCGCCAGCACTGGCTGCTGCTTCAGCAGTGCTGCCGCGCGTGTCATGCGCGTGCCGCCCGCCCCCGCAGCGCAGTCGCTACGCGCTCGGCTGACCGCGATGACCGCCGGCGGAGACACCTTTGTCATCTGTGTACTTGCTTTCCAATGCGCTACCGGCAGTGCCTCCGATATGCCTCGAGTCTCACGCAGCCGGTCCAAATTTTCAGACGTAAGCTCGCACCTCAAAGATGTGCCTGTGGTAGTGGAGGTGGCAGTTTTGGTTGTGGTAGTTGTCACAGGGCGAGTCGCAGCCGTAGGGGTGACCAGCCCCTTGCTGGCTGCACCTGCACCGGTGCGTGGCGAGGCTGCATTCGAGCCGCTGCGGGGTGACATGCGTAGTTTGTCAAACTTGTTGAGGCTGAGTCCTGATGCCCAGGCAGTACCAGTACCACCGCCGCAGACAACCTGCGCACCAGACCACGCCGTCAAGGACGAGCCAGACATGCACGTCTGCTGATCACTCGCCAATGGTGATACGCCGAGTCGCATCGACGCACTCGGCGAGATACCCAGCGACATATTTACCGCGGGAAAGGGCCAGGGAAGGCTCTTGAACTGTTGACTCAGCACTTCACTCTCGATCTCGGTGGACACGTCTGACTCGTCTTCCTCATCCTCCTCATCGATATCGTGTTGTGCCTCCGGCGAAAGGGGCGGCAGCGGCTGGCGCTCCAGCCGCTGTGCTGGCCGTACCGGCTCCATGTTGATGGCCTAAAACTTGAATGAGATAGGAAGGAAAGGAATGGAGATGGTTCTCACTTTCGGCGGAGCTGTGTGTGTGTGTGTGTGTGTGTGTAGCTGTGTGTGTGTGCGTGTGTGTGTATCAGTGATCCGAGAGAAGAGAGAGGTCCCATAGAGGCAAAGCAGCTCAAAGGGTCGCGCTGAGAAGTTGATCGGAGTGGACGGTCAGGGCGACCGGTCAGGGTGGCGACAAGTAAACCGAACGTGTGCGAGAAGCGCACGCACGAAGAAACCAGTGCGATGGAGTGTAGAGAAAAAATCGAGGGAAAAACAAGTGTCGGCATGTATGCGAGTATGCATGCAGAAGTGCATGTGCCTGTGCATATCTCAGTAGGTGATGGGCGAACGATGCCGCTGGCGAGGGTAGGTAGAAAAACGCTTGTTTCTTCAGCTCAGCCACTCTCCGCCAGGGAGCGTCAGCATAACGCCACACGGTCCATCGCATGGGGCATTCACCCCCCCCCCGGGTGCCCCCCCCCGCGCCACCACCACCAACGCCACGCAGCGAGGGCCAGGCGGACGCCCCGCCCATGATATAGATGGCACAAGCGTCTTCACAGTTTCAGGTCGCTCCGAGGAAGCACCATCCAGGGCGCCTCACTACCGATGTTCGTGTTAGTAAGCCGCTCCGACTTCACCACGTCGTAGGTGCGTAACCTTGTCACCACCAGAAGCAGTTCGGCACTCGCAGGGGATCGGGGGGGGGGGGGGTACTGCTCGGCTTCC
Source organism: Leishmania tarentolae (assembly GCA_033953505.1). Classification (NCBI taxonomy): domain Eukaryota; phylum Euglenozoa; class Kinetoplastea; order Trypanosomatida; family Trypanosomatidae; genus Leishmania; species Leishmania tarentolae. The sequence goes on from CP119832.1 coordinate 341,668, forward strand.
CCTCCCCACAGACACACAGAGTGGGAGACCCTCCGCAAGCACACACTGTGTGCGTGTGTGTGGTGTGTCGACAATGGCGGCGTCTAAAACAGCTGCAAGTCCTTCCACTCCTTGCGTTGTCGCTCCAGCTCAGCCGCCAGCGCGGTCTCCTCCTTCTCTTTCTCTTCCTTGAGTTTACGCCGCCGCGCCGCCTCCTCGCCCAGACGCGCGGCCTCAAGTTGCTGATCTCGCAGCGCCTCCATCCGTCGCTTCTGCAACCGCTCCTCGGCTGTCATGCTTTCCTCGGGGCCGAACTTACTGCCGTCGGCACCGCCGACATTCACCCAGCGCTGCGTGGCCGCCGCCTTCAGCGACGCCTCTTTCTTTCTCTGCTGTTCAAACGCGACTTTGAAGCGTACGAGTTTCTTCTCGTCTGCCAGCTCCTTGTGCGCCTTCTCGAAGACAGTGAAGGCGTCCTGCACGTGTGGCAGCTGGCACTTGTCGGGATGCAACGCCTGGGCCATCTTGCGGTAGCGCCGGTCAACGTCGGCCACGGTACAGCTGCTGGGGTCCACGTCAAGGATGATGAAGTACTCAGTCGCCTTGCACTGCAGTACCCGGCGAATCTCAGCCGCCTTTTGTGCATCACTGGACAAACCGCTGGTGGCGAGTTGCGTCAGAGTACCGAAGGCAATGGGCGGTAGCGCCGTCTCCGCATCACGTGCGCGCTTCTGCCCAGCAGCGGCGCCAGTGGTCGACGAGGACGCACCGGTCGGAATCGTTCGACCCCCTGTTGCTGTGCCGGATGTGCCCTCTTCGGCGAGTCGATCCTGCTGCTTCTGATACGCCCGCTTCAAGTGATAAAATATGGACTCCTGGCTGAGCGACTTGTGTACCTTTTCTGCAGCGTGAAAGGCGTCCGCGGCGTTCGAGAGCTGGCACTTGTCCGGATGCAGCAGTAGCGCAATCTTGCGGTATTGCCGGTTCACATCCGCCAGCTCGCATGTGGCGATGTCGAGCTGGAGAAACTCAAATGGGCTTGCCTTGCGCGCCTCGCACGCCAGAAGTCGCGCAATCTCAGCCGCCTGCTGCGCCTCGCTCATTCTTGAGATAGCAACTTTGATGTTATCAGCGAATATCTATATGTGGGTGTCGTCGTACGTTCGCCGCCGCAGTTGTTAAGGTGTCCTACCCACCACCACCCAGCCTCCCCCTCTGGTGGAAGTGCTCTCAGGTGTGCGAGAAGTATAGAAAGTGGCGGAAGACTGCTGCACGAGACAAGATGCAACTTGTCGGCTAGGAGGCACCGGTGCGGAGGTTCGTACCTGAGAGAGCAGCAAGATGGAGAGAGATGCATAGACTATGGCAGCAGTCAAGTGGAAATCAAGGACGAGCAGACAGCGACAATGCGGTGCAGCGCTGGGGCGGTGGGGGGAGGGGGGGGCCACAGCAGTACCAAGAGGAAGCCTGTAAGTCGAAGAGACTCAGTGGCACATGGTCACACGCTAGTCCACCCCTCCTTGTCCCCACCATCACCAACATATCACCGTGGTAGTCACGCTTCCGTGAGCGTGTGTGAGTGCGCGCAGGTCCGCACGCGTCCATGCCTATCACTGTCAGCGGCTCTCCACCAACACGCACTTTTTTTTTCTGCTTCCTTTGTCGTTCGTTGGTGTCGCTTCCGACGTGTTCATTGCGCATTGCGCAGTGCGCGCACGCCGTAGTTGCGGGGAGGGGGGAAGGGAATCGGAGCTGCTGTAGAATAGGATATAAGAAAAAAAGGGCAGTTCGCCTTGCTTGTATCTTCCACCCAGACACACACACACACACACACACACGCACGCACGCACACACACGGGCCCACATCGGCGCAGATGCGCAGAAACGAGCAGAAGGCCCACACGTTTCGTGGGTGGGGCCACCACGGGGTGCACCCGACTTCGTCCCCTACTCGGCTCAGAATAAGTTCGCAGAGGTGAAAATCTGACGCAGTACCTGCGGCAGAGCATCGGTTCGCATGCACTCATACCCATGTCCCGCCGGCAGCTGCTGCTGCAGATGCGACGCCTGCGCCCCAAGTGTGGCGATGAAGATGCAGAACATCTTCACTTCCGGCTTGCTCTCGATGATCGCCGTCAGCTCGCGGGGCGTAATGCCGTACTGACGCAGATTTGCGTCGCTGATCACAAACACAAAGTACGAGTCACCCTTCGCCTTCATCACCAGCTCAACGCTGCGCCGCATAGCATTGACGGTGTTGTCGCCGGACCAGCAGTACTGCGCGTACGCCAGCATCTTCTGGCAGATGATCATACGCTCCTTTTGGTTCGCAGGTGGGGCACCGAAATCAACGAGAGGGATGTTGTCGCTGTCGCCGTTGTGCCCAATCATGGCGTAGTCCAGCTTCGACTCGAACCCAGCAAAGGCTTCCATGATCATGATCGTCGTCTCGAGCAGTTTAGTCAAGCGCTGATCCATACCATTGAAGCGGTACATGCTCGCACTTACATCCAGCACAAAAACCAGTCGCTTCTTGTACATCTGCTGAAACGGGTTCATCTCCTTCGAGTCAACGCGGCGCTTGTACACGTTCCTCTCGCCAACAATCCCCTCGACGAGCTTCTTGTCGTCCCATACACCGTCCGTCTGCCCTGTCATCCACACCCGCTCGCCTTCGGAAGCCTTCAGCCCCATCAAGAGCGCCCGCAGCTGCGCCACCGCTGGCTGCACACGCTCCTGCAAGCCTTTGTACTGCTCGTACTCCTCTTCCGACATGCCGATAGACTTCAAGCGTTCCTTGAGCGCTTGGCGGCCCATCCGCCGCGCCTCCTCCAGCAGGTGCTTCGGGACTCTGCGCTTCTCCTCGGGAGAAACCTGATGCACGGGGTTTCCCTTGTCGAGGCGGTAGGGCCCGATAATACCTCCCAGCCCCGCAGTGTCTGTGCCGCCTGTGCCGCCGGCCCACGTGTTGCCGCCGTGGTGTTCCTTGTCGTCCATCTCGCCGTGCTTCAATGTGCCAGAGGGCTGCTTGCGCGGTGTGCTGTACTTCATCTTGAAGTCCTTCACCTCCTCCTCGCCTTCCTCCACAGCGGCAGCGTCGCCGACAGTCGCCGCGTTGCCGGTGAGCAGTGACGACCATTCAGCGTAACGCTGCCGCACACGCTCGCCATCGACATCGGCAACGGAGAGCTGCTGCGACGTCGACTGCCACGCGTAGACAGTACCGCTACGACTGTCAAGGGACCAGCGATTCTCTGCAGCTGCAGCAGCAGGTGACGTGGAAGTCGCCTGGGCTGCCAGCCCAGGGGCGCTGGCAAATGTGCGCTGCGTGGCGTGTTGCGTGTCGATCGCGGAGACCGTTCGCCCGTCAGGGTGGATGTGAAGAAGCTGATGGCGTTCGTCGTCGACAAGGGTAGTGAGGGCGGACGGTGCAGCACTCGCGTTGGCAGAGTCGGTCTTACTCTTATAGTAGCGCAGCTGCAGCCCGCTCTCGGCAATGCCCTCGACGCGGGCGTAGACGACGTTGTGGCTGGCTGGGTTGTCCTTGTCGAGCTCGGAGGTTCCGACGGCGGCTAGGGGTGTGCTCGCGGAAGACCCCTCAACAGAAGCAGCAGCGATGCGCCACACGGACCCCTTCAAGTCTGCTGGAGAAAGGACCCCATGTGACACGCTGCTCGCATCGCTCGCAGAGAGGTACTCCGTGGGTCCCTCATCACCTGCAGCAGCCGAGGGAGCCTCGACAAGCTCCAGGCATGGCGTATCTGTCGAGAGAGGCAGCATCGTCGCATGAGCGCTTCCGTCGGCTTTCACCGAAACCTTCACAACGCCCGTGCGTCGATTTGTCCCTCGTGGCGACGTCTCGCAGACATCACCGGCAGGAGCGGCCTCCATCTCCACCGTCGCCAATCGGCTGCCCAGGAACCGCAGTGACACCACCGACTCCGGGAACCTCACCCTCACGACCCGCCCACGGAGGAGAAACAAGAGCTCCCTTGTGGTGGATGAAGCAGCGGCAAAGCACATGGCACCATGGCGGGCACTCACGTCTAATACACGGACGCCTGCCTGCGCGACTGGTGGCGTCGATGCAGCGGCCAAGCACCTGTCTAGGTGGAGCGGCAACACGGGGCCGAGAGATGTGGTGGTTGCTGCACCGAATGTTTTGGCCGCCCCTCTTATTGCTCCTTCGGCAACGCCACTGCGCATCACGTACAAGTCCGAAGCAGCACTCGCCAGGACGTCTATCAGCACCGTGCAGCCTGTTTTAGTAGAGGACAAGAGCACCACACCCTGCGGCGCGCAATCGGCGGCTGACCCAGCGCTGTCACTCCTCAGCAGCAGAGATCTCCGCGTACCCATTGTCTGCGACCAGGTCGCCAGCGAGGGCGGCCAGATACAATGGCGTTGCTGCTTCTGCTGCCCCACAGTGTCACCTGCCTCGTCATCACCTGTGCACCAAGGAAGCGCCTGTGCAGACATGTTAAAACAGGTAAATCGGAAGAGCGAAGACGGGTGTGCAGCCCCCGCGGACAGCTCCGTGGTGTACGTTGAGGAGACGTCAATGAACCGCACGTGGCCCACCGGCCAGAGCGTCGCCAGCTCCTCCGCCTTGTCGGCGACCAAGTAACGAGCTTCTATGGAGGAAGGAGGCAGGCGCACCGTCGCGACGATCAACCGCGGCGTTGCTGAGTCAGGCCACGATTTACTTGCGCCGCCGCTGCTGTCATTGCCGGGCGTACGGCAAAGCAGCAAGACCGAGAGAAGCGACAGTGTCGCCCCCTCTACCTCCGCAGCGGCACCGCCCACAGCTGTCACAGAGGTCATGGCAACCACCGTGTCGGTGCTGGGGTCCACGAATGGCAGGGTAAAGTGGCCTGCCCATTCCGTGAAAGCCTCTGAAGTGGATGCCACGGCACCGGAAGCAGATGTCGCCGGAGAGGCAGGGAAGAACGACTCTGTGGAGTAAGTTGTGTTCCACAGCGCAGCCGCTGTACTGCGCCCTCGATTTCCCTGTGGCTGCAGCGCAGCCAGCTCCTCTTCGGCGTCCACAATGTGCGACAGGAAGCGGTGCTTGCTTAGCATCACCTCTGCTGGGAGACAGATGAGAGTGGTAAAGTGCGCAGCATCCGCTGACACCGCCGTCGTGGACATTGCTGTCATGGGTAGTGGCATCAGCTCCTGAAAGGGCAGCAGAGGTGTGGGCTGCCCTGCCTTGTACGGCCTGAGTCGCTGCAGGCCACCTTGTTGAATCATAGGCTGGAGGTAGTTGGCGAGCACCTGGCGCACCACACGCAGTGTGTTCTCGTCACAGGCGTCGAAGTTGAAGACGTTGTTGAGTGCCTCGTAAACCCCGTCTTGCGGATATCGCGACATGTGCTTCACCACGGCGATCAGCTCGCGGAGCGAGAAAGGGTAGGTCAGGTTCCCTTGCGTGAAAGCGCTCTGCAGTTCGATAAAGACCAGAACGAGGCGCTCGAGAAGCAGCCGCGGCAGGGTTGGCGCGTAGGCAGTCAAGACGCGCAGCTGAGACGTCGCGTCCGGGTTGCCCATCACGTACGCGGCGAAGAGGTCTCCACACTCGCGGAAGAAGTCGTTGCCGTGAAAAGGAAAGCCTGGCGGGTTGGCCAACACGATAATGCGAAAGTCCGGGTGAATGGCGATCCGCCGCGTTGTGTCCTCCACCCCTTCTGCGGCCTCTGTTGCGTGCGATTCCATCGCCGGGTCGTAGATCTGCCTCCCGTCCCCGAGCCGCATCTCGCGGTCCTCGATCAGGCCCTTCAGCACCTGCACCACCTCGACTGGTGCCTTGTCGATCTCGTCCACGACCAGGCAGTGACCTCTCTGAACCGCCTTCACCAGCGGCGAGTCCTCCCATACGACTTTTCCGGCCTCTACTGTGGGGTTAATCGTCAGGCTGCCAACGGTTGTGTCACGGTGCAGCTGAATATAGTGCCGCGGGATGCTGAGGCGCGAGAGAAAGGCATCCACCACCTTGTTCTTCCCCACGCCCTGGTTTCCGATGAGGAGGATGTTACTGCCCATAGCGTACTGCTTCGCCAGCCAGGCCAAGATCGACTCCTGCACGTGATTTGCATGAAACCCTGTGACGTAGGGCACCAGGGCTAGCTCCGTCTGTGTGTACGCGCGAGAAAGCTGCAGCACAGGCTCGCCATTCACCGTCCATAGTCGACTCGAGCGCATGGAAACCTCAGTGCCGGCGCGGCAGGCGTCATCTGCAGCCACAAGCGCTTCGCCCTCCGCAGTCGGTGATGTTAACACGGCCTCACCGCGTCCTGTCGCTGTACGAGCGTTTGTCTGTGCCAGCCCGCAGATCTCCAGCGCACGCCGCACCTTGGTAGCGGTGACGCCTGTCATCAGCGGCAGCAGGAGCGTGTTGCGCACACTCTCCTCGATGCGTGAGGGGTAACGCACGGCAGAGCGGACGAGCTGGCGCAGCTGCCGGAGGCTGAGCTGTGGCATCTTGCCGTCTGTGCTGTGAAGCTCTTCCAGCTCGTTGCGCAACTGGATAAGTTGCCCTACCACAACCTCAATGCGCTGCTGGGCCACCGCCGGTGCCTCCTGCTTCCGCCACGCCTCTGCCTGCAGTAGCCGTGCCTCTGCCTGTGCGACTTGGTGAAGGACCGGTCCTAGAGCGTCCTCGCCGGTGTCGGGCATCGCCACTATGCGGAACAGTGTTGTAAGGTCTTGCGTGATGAAGAAGTCCCGCGCACCTCGGCTTCCGGCCGAACCGCTGCTGACGGGTAGTGGCGGACGCGCCGTTGCCACCACTCGAAAGCACGGGTGAACCGGGAAGATCTTCCGCTCCTGCATGTCCGCATCTGTAGGTTGCCACACCACCGCTCCGGTACTCGGATCGCGCTCGGTGAGCCTCTCCTTTAGCAAGTTATACTCCATCGGCGACTTCAAGATGGTGCCGTCCGCCAGCACGGCGCTCTGGTCCACGAGTATTTGCTGTAAAGACGACAGCATCCCGCTCGGCAGCTTCTCCATGCCATCCAGCACGACCAGTTCGCCGTAAATAGCAGCGTGCAGCAGTGGCGAGTCCTGCCACGTCGTGTTGCCAGTTTTGGGATCTGTCATGCGCTGCTGGAAGAGATCCTTGTGCGTCATGTCCGCGTATAGGTGCATCGTCGACCCAAGTCCGTACCCCAGAAGCCGTCCGAACGCGCGCACCATGGCTGTCTTGCCGCAGCCGGTGGGACCCAGCAGACAGATGTGCTGTCGGCTGGCGTGCACCTGCAACATCGTCTGCAGGACGTGGTAGTGCTCCGTGGTGAAGACCGTGGATGGCGCAGCGGTGGTGCTGAGGTGCTCCGCGACGTCCCACCCGGCATGGCCGCCCTTGTCGGAGGACTTACATGAGTAGAGCGCCTGAGCCCCCATGAAGACCTTGAGGAGGTATGTCCCCGAATGACCGGGATGCGCAGTGCTGTGCGCAGCAGTTGCCACAACCGCCTCTGCCACAACAACCGGCACGCCGGAGAATGCCGTGGTAGATGTCACGTTCCGGTACTGTAGGATATAATTGCAAGTCTGCTGCACCATCAATGGAATGCTAGCGACCGTCCCTGACGCCGACACGAGCTGGGCCGAGCGAACGTAGGTACGCGCTGCCGCTGCGCCGCGAGCCTCGTCACTCGCTGATTCCACGTCTTCTCCTTGCACCAGAGCGCGCAGCCTTTCACTCACGCGCGACTTCTTGGAGGGCGGCTCATGCACTTGGTGGTTGTGCGGTGTACCTAGTCCACTATTCAAACTGCTGGAACTGTGAGTATGTGCGTTGCTGGAGGTGAGATCAGCTGCGAGCAGCAAAGGCGGATATACGTGGCAGTGCTGAAGCACCTCTGCGTACTGCACCAGTCGGCGGTGGTACTCCTCAATATTCGCGTACCCCGTCGTCGCGCCACCTGCACCGCTCCGGGTGAGTTGGCGGGCGTAGTAAGGCCATGGAAAACCCAGCATGACAGCTTCACCAACGGGTATATCAGGAAAGATGGCGAGCTGCTGGGCAATAGTGGCAAAAGCCCAGCTACCTAAAGTCTGCAGAGGACTGCTCGTCGTATCGACGCCGCTGCCACTGACGCTTTCCGTGTCATCCTCGCTCCTGGCAGCGTCCGCGCCGTCCCTGGATAGGTCCTCTGTCATGCCACCGCTATAGCGCATGGAGGCGTACGGGCTCCTACCACGGCCACGCGCCAGCGCGGCCGAGGTAGAATTCCCCTTGCCAGGTTTGCTTAACTGGAAATCACGTGTGGAGTCGTTGATGGCGGTGATGGCCACGCACAGCTGCATCACCTGCGCGATGCGGGCCGACTGCCGCTCCTGAAGCCCTGTCATTTTCTTCGTCCCCTTGTCGGTGCGGTTTCTCTCGCCATCAGCGCTCGCCACCAAAGCGCTCACGACGGACAACGACGGCGTCACCACTGGCATCGGAGTGCGGACGTACAGACACTGGAAGCGTGAGCGCAGTGGAGGATCAAGCGGGTTGCCTTCATATGGTGGCACCGGCACCGTAATGCCAATCACGCGGAACTTCTCTGAAACGCGCAGCAGACCCATCTGAGCCAGCTCACGCTTCGCCTCCGTAATCAGTTCGACGCTTGCCACACCATCGCCTATGCTCTGTGGCGGATGCCCCCTCTTCTGGAGCTTTGACTCGTACAGCTTCTGCAGCAGCGAGTCGTAGCGCGCTGGGTGAATGAGAGCCGAACCATTGTCGAGGTGCATCTCACGGTTTTCAAGGAGGTTGTTGATCACGGGTAGCACATTGCGCTCCACTTTTGTCAAGCCCTCTAGAACCAACAGCTGGCCCTCCAAGGCAGCCGAGACAGCGCTTTGGTCGTCATAAATTAGGTGGCCGTTTCGAATCTCGCGACGCTGCTTCAGGTCACTCTCTGTGATGTCGCTGTTTAGGTAGACGACTCGGATCTCGCGGCGAGTGAGGTGGCTGTAAAGCATCACCAGCCAGCGCATGGCAGGGCCGGGGTCGCCGATGAGACACATGTCCTGGCCCAGTTGCTCCTTCTGTGCGATCCAGCGGAGGTATCTCCGCGTGAGTGGGTCCTGCACGGTGAAGAACATGTTCTCCTCCGCCAATGCACCGTCCTTCAAGGAGGGTAAGCCGTCGGTGGGGTTCATGGCTCCTGCGTGTGAGTCGGCCTCAGCTATCGATTGAAGGTAGGCTGCGGTGTGGTCGACGCCGGGGGCAGCCCAGACCACCCGCTCAGGGTGTACCGCGTAGTCTGGAACCGGAATCACCACATCACCGATGGTCAGCTGCGTGCTGCATGGCACCTCCACGCTATCTCGTGGCATGGTTGGAGTTCCAGAGCGAAGGGCGTCTGTCAGCGGTGTCTCTGGTACACTGCCGCTGTCGTCGGGGCGAAAAAGCGGCTTCGAGGTCGTTATCAACGATGACGATCGATAATGCCGACGTGTCCACGTGAAGGGACTGCAGCTCCTAGTAGGCAGAAGGGTCGGTGAGGGCGTAGCAAACCTGACGTTTGATGATGATGCTAAGGGCGACAGCAATGATGTCGAGAATGGTGGAAGCGATTCTGAGATGGCGGACGTGGTCGTCGAGAAAAGAGAGGTCCATAAAGGGCAACAGAGCGCATGGCCTGGGTCTACAGCACGGCGGTGGAAAAGCATGGAAAACAAGAGGCGCGAGCACACGCACACACGCACACACACACACACGAATATCAATGAAAGCAACGTCGTGGGTCGGATCCACGACACTGAATTCCCCTCTCTTGTGTTTCTACCGACTTCGTCTCTCTTCTGATGGGGTACACAGAAAAAGTGAGAAGCTGTGCGATGAAGAATCGGCCTCCAAAACTTTCGGATGATGACAATGGCAACGGCACTGAGCTCCAAGGGAAGGCGTTCAAGAGGAACGCCCGCCGGTGAATGGCCGCGCGTTAATCGAATAAATGACGTTTCAGGTGTGGGCTGTGCTCTTCTTTGTGGGTATTCGTAGATGCACACACACATGTGCACGTGTGTGCGCGTGTGTGTGTGTGTGTGTGTGTGTGTGTGTCAGACAGGATACGGGGTAACGGGGGGAAACGGCATCGAAAGAGGAGAGGAAGGGATGCTGAGCGCAGACACCTTAGCATGATGGAGTCCGCGTCCTTTGCGTCCATTGTAATCGCCGCCCCCTCACGCTCTTTAAACAGTAGCACCGCCACCACTCCTCCTCAACAAAGGTGGAGGTCGTTTTTCTTCAACGTCCGAACCCACACGCGGCTTTCGTTGTTCTTCTCTTTTTCCGGCACTTCACTCATGGCTTCACATGACATTGAATGGTGTAGGGAGCTTAGGAGACGAGAGGGGGATATCGGAGACTGCGCGTACTGGGTGTCGAACCACTCCGCTACACCTGTCCTCCGAGCAAGTCGATCACGCAGGTCGTAGTGCTGCATCAGTGGCAAACGAAAGGGGAGAAGTGCCCCACGGCATTGCTTTTTCTCGTTGCCCGGCGGTGCTGCTCGGACGACTCCTTTTCTCGCCCACCCTCACATGCGACCCGGCCTCACCCTCCATTATCTCCTCTCACTTTCAGTAAGCGCACACGTGTGCGTGAGCACGATGCGCACACTCGCTCAGCAGTATCGACTTTTCTACAGCACAGAGGCAGGCGCGTGCATGAGCAAAGGAAACGAAGAAGAAATGCGTCGGCCGTGGAGAAAGGGGAGGAAACGAGGGCGACGGATCCCCCACCGACTTATACCCACATCCGACTCATCGCCTGTGCTCACGTGCACGTCTCCGCTACCCCTAATGTGCGAGTCACGAACGCCACTCAAGCGACAGGGAAAGGAAAACGTCTTGAGAACACACACACACACACAGGGGGGAGGGGAAGGTAAGCCTTGTATGTGCAACGAAAGAGGACAGAGGAGACCGAGAGGGCCACCATTCTGAAGGAAGACGGCCCCGATGTGTGGGCAGACGCCGCAAAGACACGCGCGCACACGCACAAATAGAGCCGGATAGAGAGACAGAAAACGGGGAATCGCCAACCCAGCACACACATGTATACACACACGCACAGGCACGTAGAGAGGAATACCACCAGCAGAGCCCACAGTGACTTCAGCGATCACGTTCTTCCATGGACGCTACCGGCTTCTTTTTTCTTTTTTCGTATAAAGCACGAGAGACGTTAAGAACTATGTTTCCTTTCGTCATCCGTTTCCGCCTCTCGTCGCTTCCCAGCGGTGCTCTCGCGTGCACGTCGGCCTTTCTGCCTCAACATGTGTGTGTGTGTGTGTGTGTGTGTGTGTGTGTGCACGTGTGTGTGTGGAGAGGGCGCTAAGGAGCAGGTCATGGGCACATAAAAAAAAAAAAAAACGCCAGCGACGAACAGGACGTTCATTGAAAGGGATTTCGTTGTTTAGTTGGTGACGTTGTGGATGCACACCTACACATATATGCATGTATGTTATACACATATGTTATACACGTATGTTATACATGCATATACGCTTCATTTTGCCTTAACCACATGTGCACATAACAGAAAAAGAAAGACGACGGCACGCGAACACAAGAGGAGTGCCGGATCAGAAAGACCCACACACACGGCTGTGTTACGTCATGTGCTCGCATAGGTTTCCAATCGCAAGCAACAAACCAAGAAGGCGCCCCGGTACTGACCAGGAAAAAAAAAGAATTATTGAGTACAAACAAACACACACACGTAAAGAGATAAGCATGGGGGACTTAGGTTACTAGGCGGAAGGGCCGTTGTGACACTCGGCAAGCGCAACATGGGTACATCACTCCTTTAAAAGAGAGCTCATGTGTGCGTGCATGTGTCTTTGTGTGCGGCTCTTGACCACCGGCAGACGCATCTCCCTCCCCATCGCCCACGGCGCCGAGGCAGCATGATACCGAGTAAAAGGAGGGAATATGTGTAGGCAATGATGGGGTTTACAAGGCCACGAAACAGAGCACAGCTCCCACGCACCTTGACTACGCGGTATCCGACAATCAAGGAACGAGGGAGGCTATTGGCTGTCGATGCACTGCTAAGAATGCGCACTGTTCCATCCGCACCACTCGCTGCCACATCCGCCTGTCTTCGTCTCTTCGCCACTGTCCGTGTGCTCTACCCCCACACTCCATCTCACAATCACCCTCACGCACGCGTGAAGAGTTTCCCATCGAAGCCCTCCAGCAGCTTCACGCCACTCGGCGTTCCTCCTCTGGGTTCACACAGTACCCCTGCCACATCTGGTGGCCTACATGCCAAATGCTATCCCCTTCAGACCAGGTTCCCGTAGGCGCCTCCTTGACACTCCTCCACTCCCAGATCGTTTGAGTACCAGCAACCACTACCTTCCACACAAGTGAACTCCTTGTGCAGCATCACCATGCCGCCTGACTGCCGCCTTCCTGGCCGTACTGGGGTGAGGGGTGGGGCCCTGCGGCACATGCGCGGACACGGGGTACTCATTGAGCAGGCACTCATTCGTCCCCTTGGCCACGCGCACGTAGCCATCCTCGCCCCAGCTCGCACCCCACGAATTCTTGATCACCCAGTACGGCAGCTCGCCAGTCGTGTTGTACGCAACGAGCAGCACACCGTGGTTCAGCTGTTCACCATTGCACGCAGTCAGGACGCCGCCCTCGTACGACATGAAGGCAGTGGCATCGACCGCAATCGCGATGGGGCCATTCTTCGCAAGCCACGCAGCCATCTCGTCTTCGTTGCTTTCGATCACCACGTGGCCGTCGATTTGCGCGCCCACAGCGAGTTCATCGCTGTTCGAGCACTCGGGCGCATAGCCGTTCGCGGACAAGTAGGGGTAGCTGTCCTCCGTGTACACGTTCCCGTTCGTATTATTCAGCAGCCACTCGAACGCCTGCGACATCAGCCCGCCGCTGCAACCGCTATCAACGTCATCGCAGCTCACAAGCTGCTGCTCCGATAGGTTCACCAGCGGATGGCCAGCAAGGAACCACTGCGACTCGATGTTCCCGACCGCCGAGAACGCCCAGCACGACCCGCACGCACCCTGATCCTTCACCGGCGTCACAGCGCCCACCGTGCGCCAGTCCACTGCATCAGGCACAGCCGACAGGTCCACGTGCGCCTTGCGGTACTTACGCCTGGCGTACTTCTTCGCCTCTGTGAAGTACGCGGCGCCGCTCAGGTAGCGCGCGGCGAACTCCGCCTCTGAGAGGTCGAAGAACTTCGTGATGCCGAACCTCGCGTGCGGGTTCTTCGCCTGATGCACGCGCATCAGCTCCAGATTGCGCTTGAAGTTCGCCAGCCGCTGCTGCTCCTCGGCCAGCGTCCCGTACGCGCGCCGGTACGTCCGCTTGAACTCCTCGAACAGCGTAGCAGCCGGCGTGCCGACGTATAACGCGCGCACGGGTGTGCAGGCAGCCGCCAGCAGCACGCACACAACCGCAGCAACGCAAAGAAGGACCCTCGGCGTCGTCATCGCGGAGAGGGGCAGGGTGAGGGACAGGAGGAAGCAAGGAAGAGAGGGAAAAGCAAATGAAATGCGGGGGTCACAACTCGAACACCAAGACAATGGAGGAGAACAGAGGACTGCTGTTGCTGGTGGTAGTGGTGGTGTCCAGAGGCCGCAGAGGGTGTCGAGACGAATCCGTCACGGCGCAGGTCAGGTGAAAGGGGGGAGGCAGGGACAGTGCAAGAGAGGGAGGGACGTCATCACAGACAGCGCAGGTGCGGACAGCCGCCCACAACAGTGGTGCGTTCAGGCATCGCGCGCACAGGGGAAAGGGAGTGGAGCACATCGAAGCACCTCACATATTCCCAGTGCATGTGCTGCATGGCCACCTCAATCGGAGGAAAAGTGGCGGTGCGCGTAAAGTCGCGGATACCGATTACTCGGCACGTACATACGGCACGATTTCACCCCGCACACCATGTCTACCCTACTGCAGCGCTTCGTGCATGCCATCACGAAAATGGCGCACATGCGCACACACACACACAACCGCGCACATCCTCGCTCTCCATTCTGCAGACATCAACACATGCCTATATAGCTATATCTATATATATACATATATACACACGTACATACATCATAAATCGTGTGGGGCGATTTCTCTTCCTTTGCTTTGGTCTGGGGGCAGTTTCAACACACTCATGTACACCGATACCCCACGCATGCAGAGAGGAGCGGATCAAGCAAGCACGACCAATGAACGAACCGTCGACTCGGAAGCGGGGGGAAGCCAAGGCGTGTGGAAGGCGTCCAACAACCTGTGCAAAAATGTGCACGCATACGAGCACAGTGTTAAGACAGTGCACGTACAGGATGCAAGGAAATAGGGCAGATGCGCACTCCCAGCAGATGATGCAGCAGAGATCCAGCACGGCCAAACTATATGCAAAGTCCTTTCCGGGGGGGGGGGGAAGAAAAAAACAGAGAAATATCGGTAAAGGCAGAAAGCGGAAGCATGCTGAAGGATACAAAACAAGCACAGAGAACATAAAGAGTGGGGGAGACGCAGGCGCAGGGGAGAGCTCGCGTACACACATGCGCATGTGAGAGAGTGATGGCAAGGGAAGAAACGCATGGGAAGGAGGAGGCGTGAAGCGAGGGGAGCTAGAATACAGATTAGCAGTACACCACAACCTGCGTGACACCGCAGTTCCTATTCACAGCACACCTGCTCGCTCATTTTCTCCGGATGCTCGCGGCCTCACATTTCTGCGCTTTCAGCAGTATCGGCCTCCTCTTCCTCGCTTTCACATCGCGCGTTGACGCGGAGCTGCAACGGCGGATGCGCGTCGAAGGAGGTCTGTTCACGGGTGGGGCATCGCTTCTACCAAACACACACACACACACCACCTCTACATATCCTTGCAGGTGTACTTCCTCGAGCCGGCCCACGACATCATGCACTTACCATCAGGAGCCACGGTATACTTCGCCTCACCAGTGCAATCGCCTGTCCCGTACGTGCGTTTCAACACCTGCTCGACACCGCACTCCACCACGAAAGAGCCCCCTCCCTCCTTTCTGTGGCACGTCTTCGTCGCGATCATCGTCTTCTCACACCCCTCACTGCAGAAATAATTGCCGCAGACCATCTTCTCCACCACAATACCGCTGGGAGGGTGCGTTGTGGTGGTCGTGCTGGGGTGAGGGGTGGGGCCCTGCGGCACATGCGCGGACACGGGGTACTCATTGAGCAGGCACTCATTCGTCCCCTTGGCCACGCGCACGTAGCCATCCTCGCCCCAGCTCGCACCCCACGAATTCTTGATCACCCAGTACGGCAGCTCGCCAGTCGTGTTGTACGCAACGAGCAGCACACCGTGGTTCAGCTGTTCACCATTGCACGCAGTCAGGACGCCGCCCTCGTACGACATGAAGGCAGTGGCATCGACCGCAATCGCGATGGGGCCATTCTTCGCAAGCCACGCAGCCATCTCGTCTTCGTTGCTTTCGATCACCACGTGGCCGTCGATTTGCGCGCCCACAGCGAGTTCATCGCTGTTCGAGCACTCGGGCGCATAGCCGTTCGCGGACAAGTAGGGGTAGCTGTCCTCCGTGTACACGTTCCCGTTCGTATTATTCAGCAGCCACTCGAACGCCTGCGACATCAGCCCGCCGCTGCAACCGCTATCAACGTCATCGCAGCTCACAAGCTGCTGCTCCGATAGGTTCACCAGCGGATGGCCAGCAAGGAACCACTGCGACTCGATGTTCCCGACCGCCGAGAACGCCCAGCACGACCCGCACGCACCCTGATCCTTCACCGGCGTCACAGCGCCCACCGTGCGCCAGTCCACTGCATCAGGCACAGCCGACAGGTCCACGTGCGCCTTGCGGTACTTACGCCTGGCGTACTTCTTCGCCTCTGTGAAGTACGCGGCGCCGCTCAGGTAGCGCGCGGCGAACTCCGCCTCTGAG
Source organism: Leishmania tarentolae (assembly GCA_033953505.1). Lineage (NCBI taxonomy): Eukaryota > Euglenozoa > Kinetoplastea > Trypanosomatida > Trypanosomatidae > Leishmania > Leishmania tarentolae. Next base: position 357,582 of record CP119832.1, read on the forward strand.
AGGTCGAAGAACTTCGTGATGCCGAACCTCGCGTGCGGGTTCTTCGCCTGATGCACGCGCATCAGCTCCAGATTGCGCTTGAAGTTCGCCAGCCGCTGCTGCTCCTCGGCCAGCGTCCCGTACGCGCGCCGGTACGTCCGCTTGAACTCCTCGAACAGCGTAGCAGCCGGCGTGCCGACGTATAACGCGCGCACGGGTGTGCAGGCAGCCGCCAGCAGCACGCACACAACCGCAGCAACGCAAAGAAGGACCCTCGGCGTCGTCATCGCGGAGAGGGGCAGGGTGAGGGACAGGAGGAAGCAAGGAAGAGAGGGAAAAGCAAATGAAATGCGGGGGTCACAACTCGAACACCAAGACAATGGAGGAGAACAGAGGACTGCTGTTGCTGGTGGTAGTGGTGGTGTCCAGAGGCCGCAGAGGGTGTCGAGACGAATCCGTCACGGCGCAGGTCAGGCGAAAGGGGGGAGGCAGGGACAGTGCAAGAGAGGGAGGGACGTCATCACAGACAGCGCAGGTGCGGACAGCCGCCCACAACAGTGGTGCGTTCAGGCATCGCGCGCACAGGGGAAAGGGAGTGGAGCACATCGAAGCACCTCACATATTCCCAGTGCATGTGCTGCATGGCCACCTCAATCGGAGGAAAAGTGGCGGTGCGCGTAAAGTCGCGGATACCGATTACTCGGCACGTACATACGGCACGATTTCACCCCGCACACCATGTCTACCCTACTGCAGCGCTTCGTGCATGCCATCACGAAAATGGCGCACATGCGCGCACACACACACACAACCGCGCACATCCTCGCTCTCCATTCTGCAGACATCAACACATGCCTATATAGCTATATCTATATATATACATATATACACGTACATACATCATAAATCGTGTGGGGCGATTTCTCTTCCTTTGCTTTGGTCTGGGGGCAGTTTCAACACACTCATGTACACCGATACCCCACGCATGCAGAGAGGAGCGGATCAAGCAAGCACGACCAATGAACGAACCGTCGACTCGGAAGCGGGGGGAAGCCAAGGCGTGTGGAAGGCGTCCAACAACCTGTGCAAAAATGTGCACGCATACGAGCACAGTGTTAAGACAGTGCACGTACAGGATGCAAGGAAATAGGGCAGATGCGCACTCCCAGCAGATGATGCAGCAGAGATCCAGCACGGCCAAACTATATGCAAAGTCCTTTCCGGGGGGGGGGGGAAGAAAAAAACAGAGAAATATCGGTAAAGGCAGAAAGCGGAAGCATGCTGAAGGATACAAAACAAGCACAGAGAACATAAAGAGTGGGGGAGACGCAGGCGCAGGGGAGAGCTCGCGTACACACATGCGCATGTGAGAGAGTGATGGCAAGGGAAGAAACGCATGGGAAGGAGGAGGCGTGAAGCGAGGGGAGCTAGAATACAGATTAGCAGTACACCACAACCTGCGTGACACCGCAGTTCCTATTCACAGCACACCTGCTCGCTCATTTTCTCCGGATGCTCGCGGCCTCACATTTCTGCGCTTTCAGCAGTATCGGCCTCCTCTTCCTCGCTTTCACATCGCGCGTTGACGCGGAGCTGCAACGGCGGATGCGCGTCGAAGGAGGTCTGTTCACGGGTGGGGCATCGCTTCTACCAAACACACACACACACACCACCTCTACATATCCTTGCAGGTGTACTTCCTCGAGCCGGCCCACGACATCATGCACTTACCATCAGGAGCCACGGTATACTTCGCCTCACCAGTGCAATCGCCTGTCCCGTACGTGCGTTTCAACACCTGCTCGACACCGCACTCCACCACGAAAGAGCCCCCTCCCTCCTTTCTGTGGCACGTCTTCGTCGCGATCATCGTCTTCTCACACCCCTCACTGCAGAAATAATTGCCGCAGACCATCTTCTCCACCACAATACCGCTGGGAGGGTGCGTTGTGGTGGTCGTGCTGGGGTGAGGGGTGGGGCCCTGCGGCACATGCGCGGACACGGGGTACTCATTGAGCAGGCACTCATTCGTCCCCTTGGCCACGCGCACGTAGCCATCCTCGCCCCAGCTCGCACCCCACGAATTCTTGATCACCCAGTACGGCAGCTCGCCAGTCGTGTTGTACGCAACGAGCAGCACACCGTGGTTCAGCTGTTCACCATTGCACGCAGTCAGGACGCCGCCCTCGTACGACATGAAGGCAGTGGCATCGACCGCAATCGCGATGGGGCCATTCTTCGCAAGCCACGCAGCCATCTCGTCTTCGTTGCTTTCGATCACCACGTGGCCGTCGATTTGCGCGCCCACAGCGAGTTCATCGCTGTTCGAGCACTCGGGCGCATAGCCGTTCGCGGACAAGTAGGGGTAGCTGTCCTCCGTGTACACGTTCCCGTTCGTATTATTCAGCAGCCACTCGAACGCCTGCGACATCAGCCCGCCGCTGCAACCGCTATCAACGTCATCGCAGCTCACAAGCTGCTGCTCCGATAGGTTCACCAGCGGATGGCCAGCAAGGAACCACTGCGACTCGATGTTCCCGACCGCCGAGAACGCCCAGCACGACCCGCACGCACCCTGATCCTTCACCGGCGTCACAGCGCCCACCGTGCGCCAGTCCACTGCATCAGGCACAGCCGACAGGTCCACGTGCGCCTTGCGGTACTTACGCCTGGCGTACTTCTTCGCCTCTGTGAAGTACGCGGCGCCGCTCAGGTAGCGCGCGGCGAACTCCGCCTCTGAGAGGTCGAAGAACTTCGTGATGCCGAACCTCGCGTGCGGGTTCTTCGCCTGATGCACGCGCATCAGCTCCAGATTGCGCTTGAAGTTCGCCAGCCGCTGCTGCTCCTCGGCCAGCGTCCCGTACGCGCGCCGGTACGTCCGCTTGAACTCCTCGAACAGCGTAGCAGCCGGCGTGCCGACGTATAACGCGCGCACGGGTGTGCAGGCAGCCGCCAGCAGCACGCACACAACCGCAGCAACGCAAAGAAGGACCCTCGGCGTCGTCATCGCGGAGAGGGGCAGGGTGAGGGACAGGAGGAAGCAAGGAAGAGAGGGAAAAGCAAATGAAATGCGGGGGTCACAACTCGAACACCAAGACAATGGAGGAGAACAGAGGACTGCTGTTGCTGGTGGTAGTGGTGGTGTCCAGAGGCCGCAGAGGGTGTCGAGACGAATCCGTCACGGCGCAGGTCAGGTGAAAGGGGGGAGGCAGGGACAGTGCAAGAGAGGGAGGGACGTCATCACAGACAGCGCAGGTGCGGACAGCCGCCCACAACAGTGGTGCGTTCAGGCATCGCGCGCACAGGGGAAAGGGAGTGGAGCACATCGAAGCACCTCACATATTCCCAGTGCATGTGCTGCATGGCCACCTCAATCGGGACACTGGGATGGTCAGTTTTGCTGTGTGGTGGCTGAGGGATGAATAAGGATTTGGACTACATGATGGTTTTGCGTGTGCGTGTGTTCTTCCTTTTCCCCGTTCGTCCACAGGAGCTGTGGAAGGGAGGAGATGGAAATGGCAAGGAGAAGCGGAATTAACGGAAAGGTCGTTGTGAACGCAGCGAGACGGCGGGGAGAGGGAAAAGGCGTGCCATCGTCGAGCGCGCCCACCAGACGGACGAAAAGGAACTCGAGTACGCACACGCCGCACCCATTCGCAAGAACGTGCCTGCACATGCTTGCTCGTGTCTTTCAACAGCCAGGGTCATACAGGAAGTTGTCATACCAGTCACAGCCACGGTGAGTGCAAAGCTGGGAAGAATACAATGCCGCACGTTCATGTGTGTGAAAAGCAGAACCCTCTGTCACAACGCAATGCTTTACGTCACAGTAAGCGCACGACGATAGTAACTTAATGACGAAGGGTCATGGCTTCCTGATGTATTTTCTGAACCTTGGCTACCAGTTCGGCGCACCAGCGCTTGTGACGATCCAGAAGCAACGCGTCTTCTTGCACTTGCTCTGGTTCCTCTGACGCAACCACCTTGAATTCAGAGCGACACCCGCTGGATGCTGCTGCAGCATCGCCCTCTTCCCGTTCCCTTTGCAGATGCTGCCACTCGCGATGACGCCGCTCCTGGCGCTGTCGCAGATCTGCCCAGACCTTTGGTGGCTTTTCCTCCAGAAATCGCTGCAGCAAAGGGTCGGTGCGAGGAAGACTCAAGGCAAGAGCGACCGACAGCACCCCTTGCGCAACCGCCTCTGGATTGTAGCCACCCTCCAGAACAACGACCAACCCCGCTGTCCGTCCCTCATGCAGACACCACCCCTTAAGTCGCGACAGCACAGAGGCAAACCCACCCTCGACGGCCATTTTGCCCAATGGGTCACCATAGGCCGCATCAAACCCCAATGAAACCATGATCAGGTCGGGCTCGAACTGAGCCAGCCGGGGCAAGAAAATTTCCTCGATAACGGAGTTCATTAGGTGGTCGGAGATCACCTGCTCACATCGTGCCGGGTGCTGTCCGTTGGTGTGCACAGCCACATTACAGATGCTGCCTTTGGAGGAAGGGTCTAGGCTACCTCCCACGTACGCCGTGTCGCCGCGGCCGTCAAATGGATAGAACTGCCCATGGTCGTAGCGGTGGAGCGACAGGTACAGTAGCGAGGCGGGGTCACATGCACCCTCCACAAAAGAAGCGGTTTCCTCACCAAAGTGGACGTCCAGATCGAGAATTGCGATGCGCGGAGGGCCAGTGGGCAACACGGATGCGTACCGAACGCGCAGTTGCTGAGCTGCGATGGCAACATTGTTGACCAGACAAAACCCGCTCGGCTGTGAAGCTGCGCAGTGATGCCCTGGCGGCCGCACAAGACAAAATGACACGAGCGGGTGCACACGCCCGGCGGCACTGGAGGCGGTGCCGGACCGGGAAGCCGCCACACCGCGAAGCGCGGCAACGCTAGCGTCGATCGCGGCCCCTGCCGAAAGTCGGGCGGCTACGCTGCTTGTCTCATCGTTGCAATAAACGTCGCTTTTCAAGTTCACTAGAGCCGCACCAGTCGTCAAAAAATGTTCGTAGACTTTCGGATCTTGGAAGGAGCAAACCTCCTCAAAGGTGGCGAGTCGTGTAGGTATCCATTTCGAGCGGTTCGCTGCGCTTATCGATGGCACAGCTCGGCCTGAGTGCTCCAAGCTGCTATCCGTGTGAACTGTAAAGGGAGCCAGTAGCTCGGTAGGAAGAACGTCGAGCGCGCGGTCGCAGCCCTGAAGTGTCTCGATTGCGCGTTGCAGACGGTGTGGTGTTTCGGGGGAGCGGTTGGTGTCCGAGCGATGAAGCAGCATGCGCGCGTCGAAACACCACCCCACGGTGATGTCGGGAGGTTGCGGTGCCGCCCCCCACGCCGCGTTGTTCACAGCAGCGGCTTTGGAGCTTTGTAATGATGTGTCACTACCCTCAGCATCAGTACAAACACCCCCTGTGATATAGTACACTCCTTTGTCTACTAGCTTTCCCATGAGCACAATCTCTTGGTCGTCAACGAGACACAAGCCAGCGGACAGTGAGCCCGTGGAACATCGCGCTCGCAAGCCCACTCTGCCAGCTACAGCTTCCAATGGCTCCTTCAAGTCACCTTTTCTAATACGCGCTTCAGTTTCAAGCTGAGGAGGCTGGAAACGTCGCACAATTACGGTGCCGTTCAGATCGGGACGCGCAAAACGTGATGACATGGGTGAAGTCCGGTATCCTAGAAGCGCGTGGGAGAAAAAGTAGTGGATGAAGGTCAGAGAACTTTTTCATTACCTAGCGTGTGGACCGCTTGGCGAGGCGCGGAAGTCATGCACCATCATATTGCTTCCCTGGAACGCACGAAAGCCTTGTCCCCCAATCCGTAGATCTGAGGAAGTTCTGAGATGCTTCGTAGAGGAGAAGGCAGATTTTCTTTATTGGAGGGCTCTCGCTTGAGAAACTGGCTCTACGTGCATAAAACATGATAAGCAGGAAAAATATATAAGAAACAGTACATAGTGCTGTGATAGGAGGACACGCTTTAAAAAATACAGAGACGTGACGTCAGTTCACAGCAGCCTTTTGACTCTGGAAAGAGCTGATCTGCTTGAGAACCCGCTCATACGCCAGTGACCTGTAGAAGGGTCGCCCAATCCATTTCTGACTGCAAGGATCAAATATCCTTTTGCTCCTGCTCTAGCACTTCTGCATGTAATGCAAATGACAGCAACCGTACCCGAGGCCGACGAGCTGAAGGCTCTCCCCACTGTTTAAGAAAATGACAATGTGTTCAAGCCAGAACCAATTAGCACCCTCTGGTGTTTAATTAATTCACCTTACACCTTTCCTCGCTTTCTGTAAGACAGTAAGCATGTCACCACTCTTTCCACTTCAATTAGCACCGGTGTGGCCCTTCCCAAGCTTCACGAAAAGCGGCATACCGTACTGCTCGCTGAGCACCTCCTGGTATCCTGTGATGAGCGGCGCATCCCCACCAGCACCAGTGAGAACTTTGGGGTAAGGGCATCTATCGTTTGAGCTACTTCGAGGATTCACACGAATACATGGACTTCTACCTCAGTCCATCAGCAATAATGAATCGTGTAATTTGCTGTCAATCACAAGACCTGCCGCATTCACTGCCGCTTCTATGGTGCACAATGTCACCTTTCTGTCTCGCAGTTGTCAGTTGCTAACATCAGATTTACCAACTAACCAGTAAGGTCGATAAACTGGTTTGTCCATTCGATACCTAAAGCGATGCCTGATGCCTGAAATGGGAAAAATGTGTCACTGGCATCGCCTCTATAGGACATGAAGTCACCTACAGCGCGCTCTCAACGCCACACGTCGCCACTTCTCAGGTGCCACTGTAATTAGCTTCCTTTCCTGCAGTGCTCGAACGCTGTCTGGAGAACAACTCTTTCTTGCATGCAATGAGTGAGAGTAAAGGCCAGTACATCTGAGATAAGGCAGGAAACGGCAAGCAATCTCCAAGAGCTGATGCGTAATTCATCACTGTCAACAGCCGCTCGACTCTTCTGGTGCCACAGCGCCTTGGAGTGCAGCAGCAGCATAACGAAGATAGTATCTGGCGATCCAACGGCCCACAAGGGAGAGTACGTACCGGTCAAGCATTTACGAAATTCAGGCAGTCTTGCTTTTTCTATTTCACAACGTTCTCACCCTCTGCCAGGCTGCAGGGGTCAAGCGCCACTCTGCCCCGCGCCGGTGGCACGCCCATCGCCTGGTGCAAAACAGCGGGGGACACACGTTGCAGCGGCGCGCCGACCCAGTCGCTCACCCGCAGTGCCGGCTCCCGCCTGGTGCATCGCTCCTCGGGTCGCGTTGGCACCCCTCCCGTCATACAGACGGAGCTGATTTCTGCATAACTGCAGCTCTCCCCGGCGCCGTGTCATCCAGGCACACCCCTCCGGCATCAGCAGCGACGCATCACTGGGACCCTTCCACGTCGTGAGCGCTTGGCCCTGCTACCGCCAGCGGCGCTTCGGCATTGACAAGGATGGAGGGGCTTCTTGGATCGTCGAGAGAGTGGCTACTAGACTTTGCTACTACGTTGACAAGTCTCCAGGCATAAATGTTCCCGTTTCAGTTTCCAAAAATAATGTGGAACATTACGGACGCAATCTCAGCACCTTTGTGGATAACGGCCTCGCTGAATTTCAACCACGCGGTTGTCTTTGTCATCCTTGTCTAGCAAACTCAAGCGATTCACTGATCGGCTTACAGATTAGAATCGCGAGTGTTTTGATGTAGTGGAGAGGGTTGCAGTCAATCCCCGGACAAAGTTGTCTTTAATTACGGGCAAAGACGCAGCAAATTGAACAAACTCATCCCCCATGGTCGCGTTAGCTCCAAAAGGTCCTGCATGGAATAAACGTACAGCAGAACAAAAAAGAGGCAAGTTTGACAAAATGAATAGGGACATGTCGATTTGCTCATGCTTCCAATGGATGAGCTGTCGTGTCTCGGTGTCACGCCGCTTGCGTCGTGAAGTCCAGGCAAGGACGTCCTGAGGGGAAAAGAAAAGCCACCTTGTAAAAGCTGACGCTTGGGAGGACCCACAGCCAAAGTCCAAGGCACTGAACTGGAGAAGGATAAGAAAAGTGGACTTGCAACACATAGAAAAAAAGAAAGAAACGTGACTAACAAAGTAGAAAGCGAAAAACAATAAAAACAGTGACTGCATGAGTGAGAGGACAGCACTCATAAAAATAAACGATGCACAATGAGTGAGTGAAATTGCACAAGAACTCCTGCAAATTTTCCAGTGAGTGAGGTGAGAAGCGTCGCCTCGATTCACTCCATTCCGATATGTCCTCGTGATATCCTTCACGGTGTGGTAACTCGGCACTCTAGCCAGAGAGCTGGCCATTGTCTACGTGATGATCAACAAACACAATTTTGAGAGCACTCCTGTCTAATGGTGACACAAGGTACGAATCAGTCAGAAAATTATCAAGAAAACATTACTTATGTTAATACCACCAACCCACAGTTTCTTTTGCCAGTCGAAGGAGTCAAACTCCGACTCTATGTGAGGGGCATCATTCACAGCACATGATATGCACTGCGATTGTGCAAGAAGCAGAAGCCATGTCGGTGGGCCAGACACCCTTATATCACGCTAAATAAGACCATTTGATACTCGCAGGTAATTCCCTGGGCCGCTTATTGCCCTAAAGTGAAGAGTTCTCAGAGTAGATGGCTCTTGTTTACTCCCAATGAATTCTTCTTGTTTCGTAGACGCATCATATCAAGCTAACAACTCCCCCTATTGCAGGTTGGTGGTTTTTGTCAGCGTCCTGTTCACCTTTGTTGTGCTGTATTGCATTCTTATGTCGAGTTCCTCCGATTCTTAGCCCATCTTAGCAATCAAAGGCCTACGTGGCGGCGCTGTGTGTCGCGCTAACGATAAAGAAGCTCCTCTAAGAATACCAGTACCAACTCAGTCAGCCAATTTTAGTGGTCGTCGAAACAGCAGCTCTCGACTGTTTTTTGTTGATTTCCAACGGCATCGCTGATGTTCCGCGCTTGAAGTGAGACGATCTGCAACTTTGAGCGAGGTCACCCCACACCCAACACTACTGCATGGGGCGTAGGATAGGGAGGAGCAATGCTACGATTGGTTCAGAGCGCTGTTCTTCCGTCATAAGATGCCTCGTGCACTTTTTGGCTCGACTGTGGAAATGCTTCGTTTTGGGAACCATGAAACCTGTGGAAACAGTCATTGTGGGGAGTGTTACAGCCTCCAACTGCTGCAGGAAGAGTATCCTTCAAAGAAAGCCGTTCGGTCACTCTATTGCACTACTCTTCCCATTTTCGAAAGATAAAATATATCTTTTCTCGTGTTTCTTCCGCTACCGCCTGTGAAGGCCTTTGATACGCTGATGATGTTTTAGACATAAGAATACCCTCAAGCGATATTGGTATCCCTTGACTGGTGCGACAAGCGATTACATCATGAATCCCTTATTTCCTTAAGAAGCAGCCGTTGCACCCATCAGTACCCATTTACATGCATTCCCTATCTTTTCCGGATCCATGTGATACTCGCTTGGCCTCACGTATGATATAATGAGAGTCGCTCTGATGTAGAGACAAGAAGCTCAACTTTAGGTTTTTGCTTACTCAATGTGATAAAAGCAGCATTTTCTAACCAACCCAACGTAACTCCGCATCAACGGTGTGTAGGCGCAAAAAGTGGAGATATTCAGGTAATAATTCCACAGAAAGAAACACTATATTGCTTCTTTTTCCTTCCGTGGAGGCTCGGGGGCATACGCAATTCAACTCCTTAGTACACTTTCCCTTATCTATGGGGACAACACCCCAGCCATACATTTTACTACAGCTCTACTTTCACACAATCACTTGCTGTCATAGTAAACGTATGACCCGCGTACACAGCGCAGCAACCTCATTTTCCGCCCTCCACCCAGTCAGCCAAATCCACTACTGCACTTTGATGCAAACACCTACGCAGCACTGAAAACAGCAGAAACCACCACTTGGCAATACTCAGAACCCAAACACACTTTTGCCCCCTAATCACCTGCAGCCTCCAAAACACTGACAGTCAACAATACCCTGCAGACTTGCCACTCTTAGACACAACGGCGAAATCCAGTAGCCACTCTCTCGACGATCCAAGAAGCCCCTCCATCCTTGTCAATGCCGAAGCGCCGCTGGCGGTAGCAGGGCCAAGCGCTCACGACGTGGAAGGGTCCCAGTGATGCGTCGCTGCTGATGCCGGCCGGGTGTGCCTGGATGACACGTCGCCGGGGAGAGCTGCAGTTATGCAGAAATCAGCTCCGTCTGTATGACGGGGGGGGGGGTGCCAACGCGACCCGAGCGTGCCCCGCCTCACCCCCACCGCGCACTGGTGCGGGAGCCCGCGCCGCCCCGAGGAGAGATGCACCAGGCGGGGGCCGGCACTGCGGTTGAGAGCGGCTGTGAGGCGCCGCTGCTCAGCGCGTGGTGGGCAGAGTTTGGGGCCGAGGCCGTGCACGGGCGACTGGGTCGGCGCGCCGCTGCAACGTGTGCCCCCCGCTGTTTTGCACCAGGCGATGGGCGTGCCACCGGCGCGGGGCAGAGTGGCGCTTGACCCCTGCAGCCTGGAGGGTATCGTTCGCGTAGGGAAAGAAGACGGAGATGGTTTTATACTGTGCTGACGCACTTGAATGCAGACTCCTTCTTCGGTTTTTGTCTGGACGACTGAAGAGGAACAAACTCATTTGAAGTTTCCAAGAATGCTAAACGCATTGAAGATACAAGGCGCCATGATCAATACCGAACACCAAGAATACGCATTTGGGAACGATGAAGGGTGTCGCTGGGCCATAATAAAGAGTACTTTGGAAAGGATATGACGGAAGTAAAGAAATTTTCTAATCCAGTGTCCGTGGAATGGCTTAAACTTTCCCAGAAGCGCAACCCCGAAAAAGGACAGAGAGAGCCCCCCCCCCCCCCATCCTGCGTGGGGATTTTGGATTCTTCAAGACAAAAGAACCGAGAAGCGATTGTCTATTTCGAGCCTTTTGCCGCAAATCATTGTTCCACAAAGAAATTATGAAGCGCAGGTTGGTAAGTAGAGAGGCCTGCCAGAATTGAAATTAAACTCTGAACCCCACTAGGAATCGACAGGAATACCTTTCGCAATGTGGGTTCAGGTTCATCCACATATTTAACCCATTTCATTTCGGAATGTTGGTGTTTGGAGAGTTTGGCCAGTTGAAAACATTAAGCTCCACATATTTAAAGTGACGTCGTAAAGCCCAGCACCCAAAAAGTAGAGCGATTTTGAAGAACGCCGAAAAGTTGGAAGCTAGGCCCCAGGAAGAAGGCCCCCTCAGGCTGGCAAGCGAACCCCATTCCCAAACACGACGACCGCCAGCAGCTATGTGGAAAAACGGCGCCAGCCACCCCTAGCTAGAACAACCAATCACTACCTACGGCTGCCTACGCCATTATACGAACTTAAACATTCCATGGTGGGACGTTTTCTTTGCTGGAAATAAATGGGGTGTAATATGTGGCTCATTCCGAGAGGGGAAAAGCATAACGCGGTGATGCCTCATGCAAAAAAATTAGTTCCTGGATTTCAATAATATCCACCATGAGATGAGCTTGTTTTAATTCCTATCAGGAAATATTGTGTTTTGACCTAGAGATATTACTTTGAATTGGCTAATTCTCTGACGGTGTGGAAAGTTGGGATGGTTTGACCCATGCATTCGGGAGCCCATCCTTTCCCAAGGCTCGCAATTATAGAACAATACACGACGCTTGTCGACCGGTTTGTGGTTTCCTGTCACACCACAGATATTCAGGATAAGTAGACTATGAATATAGGCAAAATAATACGCAGCAAAAGATAAATGCATTACAGCAAGGAGGCTTCCTTCAATTCCGCAGGGGTTTTTTACGGGGGTTCCGCGATGGTGGCGCTAGAAGGCTCTCCAAGCCCAAATGCCTACTCCCTTTTGTGGGGGCCCCATTTGGCGGCGCTATGGGCAAGGGGCGCGCCGGCAAAGCGCCGCCGGCATTTGGAAAAGCACCCGAAAAAGAACCCAACCCTGTGCCGCACACAAAAGGGAGTAGGGGGTGTTAGCCACAGGTGTTTTATGCTAGGCCAGTAGCGGGCACAGGTTGCGCATGCGTTTTGGCGGTGAAAGTGCTTTCAAAACCCTTGGATGAGTGGAGGCGCCATAAGGAGCCCGACTGACAGTTGCTGGGGGCCGCTGTATCTCCGTGAATCCCCCCCCCCGCACGTTTTACAGATGCACAGCATTTTTGGGACTGAGGAAAGAAATGTCGTGGAAATGAAATGGGAATATTTCGCGGAAAGCCACTCGCTTGAATGACGGTGGTGCGTACCGATGGCGAATCTCTGAAATTAAATACGTTGTTGGAAAAACGCGTGCCTTGTCCTGAGACGGTCATCAAAAACAGACCACCTTTAATAAATGCGAATGTCAAAAAATAGACACCCGTCGGCCAACAGAAGCCCACACGGCCCCCCGAATCCCAAACCTGAACATGATCCCTCATTCAAACCACTTCCTCCACAAAAAATTTGGCGAACTAAAGCAGAGATTTGCTTGAAATGATTTTTTCTTCCGCCACCCCCGTGGGCCACAAGCTCTGCGGGTAAATTGGTTAGCCCCATATTTGGGACTTCGCAGGCTGCTCGGCAACAAAGCCCCACAGTTTTTCGGTGACCAGACGCAAAATGCGCCGAGGTTGGCCCACCCCACGCCGCTAGTAAGTCTTGAAAAACTTTACTAAGCGATCCTCCAAACAAACCTGTGAAGCTGACTATAAATTTCATGCTCTTATATATGGTGAAAGATGGTTTGGCGCATCAGATTCAATGTATATTGAAGAAACGATATTAAAGAAGCAACCAGGATCCCCAGCATATATTTATGCCAGGCGGCTTCCTTCATATGGGTACCCGGATGCTTTTCAGAGGACCTGGGGGCAAAGCTGGCGTGGCCCTGGTAAACTGCGCTGGCGCCCTTGGGTCAGAAGACCAAATCCACACCACGATGCGCCAAGGATCAACAGAGCTGACCCATGATGTGTAGACGTTGATGCAGAGTTCCTCCTACAGCCCGTCTCCAGCGTAAATATGTACAGCCGCTACATGTGAACAGCCAGTTTTACATACGGGTTCTTAAAGTACTGGCCAACGTATTCCAACCATTTGTCATGACTGTAAAATGCGCAAGCATGCGCCAAAATTTGCCCCCAGTGGTCGAGCACACAACGGAAGATGGATTCATAGCCACAGAATGCGCTGACAGCTGCCAGTTTAATTAAATTCAAAATGGAATCCTGGAAACTATTTTTGGGTGTGTGAAAATAAACGTCATGGAGCCGACGGCACCCAAAACACCACGCATCGCCATGGATAACGCAGAGCGGTCTTCTCGAAAAACAGCCTGCAACTTGCCTACGGTAACAGATGGCATAAGTTCAATGTGGCTTTTAACAGCATCAACCCCTCATTTAATTGACAAGCGGTGGCGGTAGATAAACCAAGCCAGATGAACTTTTACGCGTGCGGAAGGTCCCCCATCCCCCCCTACGTTGGAAAAATGGGGATCCAGGGAATAATCCAACATATGTTTTGTTCGGCCTCCAATCCTCTGTGGTGGTCCGGGGTGGTGGTTGACGGCGGGGGGGTCTAAAGGAGAGCCCCTGGAAAAGTTCCGGTGGGACACGGAAGAGGCGAAGGCATGAATCCTACGAAACGCCAAACCCTGACGTCTCTTGGGACACTTACCGCCAACTGCTTGAACTTAGTCGTCCCTACGATGCTGAAACAGTTGATTCTACAGCGCTTTGAAGGAGGCATTTTGATCTGACTTCGTTCAGGGAATGCTTTTCAACACCCGCATGGAGGACAACTGCCAGAACGCTGGCGCAAGCCCCCCGAAATATCGACAGGCGGTTTTGTGGCATCCACCCCTTTCCCCGGAAGCTTCTCGAAGAACATCCATTCCTTCATTTAATCCGAAAAGGTCTTCCATAGGCTGGGGGCTCCCAGGCCTGGGCGGTGTAAACGCTAGGGGCGTGTTAAAGTTGTTTTTGGCCGGCTTTGGCCCTTGGCGTTGGCATCGGTGGGGTTGGGGTCTGGCTCTTTCTTTCGGGCGGTTAGGCGGGGGGTCCGCGCCTTCGGGCGGCCGCCCGCCGGGTGCAAAAGGCGGGCCCAAAAGAAAAGCCCGCCCGGCAGGAAACAGCGCCCACCACCCCGCCGCCAAAACAACGCACAGACGGCGATCCACGATGCGAGGGATTCGCCACCACCACCGCCAAGTATTTTCTTCCAGGATTTCGGATCGCCTGGGGCCAGGCACCCCATGGTTTCGTTTTCCCCGTTCTGCTTGTCTTTTCTGAAGGGGAACAGCCGGCGAGGGCGGGAGTGCGGTCGAACCCGTCTGGGGGACCCTCTGATGGGGGATTGCGTTTGGTATTGGTTGGGGGCTGTCCTCTGCTTTGCCTTCGGCAAAGGCTGCTAACAGCGGGTGGTGCGCTTCTGGGGGGCGGCCCGTTTTTGTGCTTGGGGCTGGCTCGGGTGTTTTTAGCCCCGGCGGAAAACGGGGTATCACCTCACGGGGCCGCCAGCGCCGCTCCATCCCCCCCCCCCCAACGCACAGACACACGACGAGGGTGCCCCCTGGCACCGCCAGATTCCCCAGACCCCACCCACCAATTCGAGCATGCACACTTTATCAGCCATCTAGTTCCTCTCATCTTTGATGCCGCATGCATTTAATACTCAGCAAATGTATCTTTTTATCTGCTTGGCATTGCGCGGCTGAAACTAAGTGGTGTTGCGCTGGAAATGATGGTCGGTTAAGTTTTCTGTATTAATATTGCCTGGAAACGAACTTCTGATGAGCCGCAGGATATATGGAAACTGCTTTCTATCAGCCTGCTGAATGTTTCTTAAAACTATGGAATTATAGTGCGGCTCTCCGAATTCGGCGTTTTCAGCAACAGGGGGAGATCCCGAAGTATTTCCTGTAAAAAGCACGCATGGTGTTCTTTTTTTTTTCTGGGGGTGGCTTCCCGGCGCCGCCTTTGTAATGGCTTTCAAGGGCCTTTGGTGTTGTTTGTCTCCTGTCGGTTTTTTTCTGGCATTTTTTTTTGGTTGTGGGGGGATTAAAAGTGTGTGGCCCGTTTTAAAGGCTGAAAATGGCTGTGGGGCCACAGCCCTCCTGCATTTTATTCCTTGGCCTGGCGCCCTGGGGCGTTTCCAGCTGTGTTTGGCATTGGCTGTTGCTGTAAACGTTTGGTGGCGTAACGGCCCAGTGGTCCAGCGCATGTTTACTGTTTTCTTGAAGGCTCCATTTCAAAGAAAAAAAGAGAGACTCGTTTGGAAACTGCTTTTTCGGCGTCTTTCTTGGCCGGCGAGTGAAAGTCCCGAATGCTCTGAATAACCCGTCGGCGTTGCGCGCCCAGTTGTTGGATCGATGTTTTCTTTTTGACTAGGCTTGGAAGCCTGCGATGCAGAGGCCCAAACCCATTACAACATTTTCAAATCTTCCTTCCTCTATTTCCTGCAAGTGCAACTGATATCTGTTCTTTTTTTGATCTTCATCACATATATTCTGCCCCCCCCCCCTTCAACCCATTTTTTTATCAGCGGCAAAGGTCTTTCTGGGATGAAAACTGCTCGCTGCGCGGGTCTTTTTTTGAATATGTAGCCACTACTGTCTTCGGGGGGGGGGGGGCTGCGAAGAGAAGATCGAAGCCCGTAGTTCCAACAAAATGCCCGCTACAAGTATGTGTTTAAATGCACATTTGGGAGCGTGGCGAACAACATCCCCTTCCAATTGAAGCAATTTTTTTGGTCCATGGGCACATGTTTTCCTTTAAAATTTGCGGAATATTTCCTTTGAATTTCATTTTTCCAAGCTTCTCGAAATTTTTCTTTTGAGAAACGAACCTGTGGAGAAGTTTGCTCTTTTTCTCTCAGCCTTAGAAAACCTAGATCTTAACTGCGCAAACGCAAACGAACACGCAGAACAAAAAAAAAATTGGGAAACGAGGCTGTCTTTGCTTTTCAACTGATTTAAAATTCGTAAGTCACGATTCAACTTGATTTGGAAATTTCCTTTGCTTCAGACGCGGCGGAGGGGTT
This sequence comes from Leishmania tarentolae, assembly GCA_033953505.1. Classification (NCBI taxonomy): domain Eukaryota; phylum Euglenozoa; class Kinetoplastea; order Trypanosomatida; family Trypanosomatidae; genus Leishmania; species Leishmania tarentolae. Next base: position 373,693 of record CP119832.1, read on the forward strand.
ATGCGTAAGGTTTCTGTTCGTACAAATTGCATGCCAAATCAGTTTTGTGGTAATTCATATTTTACATCACTCACTCAGCGGCAAACGCTTAGCGGATCTCGAAAGTTTGCGCGTAGTGTGTATGAGGGGGAATTAATTTTGGTTCAAGGATCAGTGTGCACCTCAGAATGCACAGATTTATCTGAAGGCCCTCTTTCCGAACACGGTGGTGAAGTTTCTAAGAGGGTCTTTGTGCGGTTTGGGTGGTGAGGGTTTTGTGATGAGAAGTGGGCTTGGGAAGCGAAGTGTCGTTCCACCATGTGCCGCTACTGAAAACGTCTCATATCTTTCTTTCTTTTTCAAAAGCGTTCATTCCATGTGACGCTGCAGGGGTCAAGCGCCACTCTGCCCCGCGCCGGTGGCACGCCCATCGCCTGGTGCAAAACGGCGGGGGGCACACGTTGCAGCGGCGCGCCGACCCAGTCGCCCGTGCGCGGCCTCGGCCCCAAACTCTGCCCACCACGCGCTGAGCAGCGGCGCCTCACAGCCGTTCTCAACCGCAGTGCCGGCCCCCGCCTGGTGCATCTCTCCTCGGGGCGGCGCGGGCTCCCGCACCAGTGCGCGGTGGGGGTGGGGCGGGGCACGCTCGGGTCGCGTTGGCACCCCTCCCGTCATACAGACGGAGCTGATTTCTGCATAACTGCAGCTCTCCCCGGCGACGTGTCATCCAGGCACACCCGGCCGGCATCAGCAGCGACGCATCACTGGGACCCTTCCACGTCGTGAGCGCTTGGCCCTGCTACCGCCAGCGGCGCTTCGGCATTGACAAGGATGGAGGGGCTTCTTGGATCGTCGAGAGAGTGGCTACTGTACCGCCACGCAACACCAAGATTCCATATCTCGGGAGAAAGAACGTATTTCTGCTGGAACGAAAGTGTGAAGTTTGACATTCTTGCAACTGTGTCAGGTTTTATTTTTACATTGTATGAAAATCTTAGGGTGCTGTAGCGGTAATTTTTTGTTATAGAACTGGTACTTCCCCAAGACAAGAGAAAGTAAAGTAACAAAAAGAGCCAAGTAATCCTTTCACCTCCTTACACCACCATATCTAGATGGTTTTCGGTGAATCGAAGACGAGCTGCCAAGAAGGGCATATTTATTACAACCGTGGCTGCCGTTTTTACAAGGAAATGACCTCACTTCACCTGGGGGTATGACAGGAACTGATTTTGAGTGCACATGCCATAATAAATAAAACCCTTTCAACACCATCTTTTTGTGACCTCAACAAGTCGAAGATTCCTAGTCGTTTTATTTGTGGAAGGTTGGCAATTGAATCAGAGCTTCTGTGTGAGGGTGAAGAATGCCCGCTGGATTGCCGCGTGCACTTTGCTGCACTCTGCTTCCAGTGCAGAAAGTGATTTCCTTGACGGTTCTGCAGGCCACAAAGGATGCAATCTTGGAGGCTCTTTCTAAGCAGACAGATAGCTCTCCACAAACCTTCGAACTGTATGTGAAAGAGAACAACAAGCTAGTTGCCTTGCGAGAAAATATAAGCAGCTATGATTCTATTTTCGCTCTTGTGAGGTGCCGCGGCGGTGGCAAAGGCGGCTTTCGAAAGCAGCTTGAGAAGAAAGGTCGCGGATTTGCACGTGCAAAGATGAAGGAGAAGCGCAACAGCACAAAAGCAGCTCCTGAAGAAGAGAAAAGTCAGCAGAAAAAATGCGATACAGTGGCAGTGAAAAAAAGACTTGCGAAGGCTGAGCCAAGCACAACGAGAACGCTTGTAAAGCAAGGTCTTGCTTTTGTCATAAATTCGTTTCAAAGAGGGAACCATGCTTAATTTCCTTGGCTTCTGTGCATTACAAGCATATTTGCAAAAGACAAAAAACAATGAAAAACTGACACCATAACTTACATGTATGTACTTATGGTGATTTGTTCACTGTCGGGGGCTCGACAGGCTCCCCATCTCAGCCGATTCATACGGTGCTGTCCCAGTGTGACACAGCAAGCGGAAACAAGCGAGCTCACAGCACTTCTCTCTCCTTTTAACGTGACTTTCAATTTTTCCCCCATCCACTTCAGTCTCTTTTCTCCACTTCAAAAAAGCAAAAAAAAAAACGATTTTTTGTGTGCGTTCATGAAATGTCACAGAGGAAGATGTGGGTTGGAGAGTGCCCGGACAGGATTAGGAAAAAAATTTGTTCTCTTAGAAAGTCTCACATGGTCATAAAAAAACTAAATGACCCAACAAGGTTTGCTGTTTGCGATATCCAAGGAAAGAATCATAACTGCGCGATTGGGAATCCGCATACGTGCTCGTGCCGTGCTACACAGCCGTGTGCTCATACTCTTGCCGTTCTGTTGTTGTTCTTCAAAGTAGACGAGGAAAATCCGATTGTATGGCAAAGATACATCAATGAGGTTGAGCTAAGTGACCTTATTGACAAGAGAGAGGATGAAGAGAAATGTGTTTTTTGCCGAGAGAGCACGGGTAGTGTCGGCTCATGTGAAAAATGCGGCGCTCATTTTCATCAGCTGTGCTTAGAACTGGCATCAAAGAGCGGAAAAGGCAATTGCAATACCTGTCCAAAATGCCGTGGAATGGTGTCGAGGCCTGAAAGTAAAAGCGATACTTACTGCAGCAACTGCAATGTGCCCTGCAAAACAGAGAAGTACATATGTCTCCTTTGCCCTCACTACTATCTGTGCAGGCGTTGCTACGCATTGTGTAAGATTCATCCTTCACACCCTTTTAGCTGCAGCAGGCTGGGCGACTCTGCGCCATTCAGAGGCAGTGTGGTGTCTCACCCTATGGGGGATTTACAATACCGTGAGATTAATCCGGAAGACTATGATGCACTTCTCGCTCTAGACAATGGCAAGAGGAGACCTCTAGGGGAAGTGGAACTCAGAGACCTCCCAGTTGAATGTTTTAGCGCGCGTGTAAGATTAAATGATAGTTGCCCAGTGTGTCTCCGTGAATTCATGGAATCCAACAAGTGCATTGCACTTCCTTGTGGTCACATAATGCACCACAAGTGTGGATTTAAGTGGCTCTCTGAATTTAGCGACGTATGTCCTATCGACAATCAGAAAGTATGCAAGTGGAGCGCTATACAGGACACAAGGACTGTTGGTGGGGCCAAAGCTTCCTCACAGGCTTCTACACGCGATGAAACGACTTCACAAATTTCTTTGAAGATAAGATCCATCAAACTTCCCGCAATTATGCCATCATGATGCAGATGATGATTCGGTGAGGAGCACAAGGACCTTTCTGTTCCTCTTTCAACGTAGGTGCAATTTTCAATCCGTCTTTTGTAAATCCTCGAGGAAGAATTTCCATTTCGTTTTATCACATCTCCAGCGTGCATACCTTCTCGATGAAGGTAAGACTCTGCTTACAAAAAAAAAAAAAAAAAAACAGATGTCACAGGATGCTTCCGAGCATAATTTGACCCCTTTTCGAGTTATCGTAGTGCGACATCAATAGTTTGTGTCCGATTAGTTTCGGGTACTAGGTGTAAACGTGAACAAACATTACTTTCTGGCTTGCCAATTTCGCCATCAGGAAAAGATTTCAATACAAGGCATCTGGCTTGCCGTTTTGTTCCGCTCCCGAAGTATACTTTCCACTCTTTCTCATCTACTCATTGCCTTCGAGTACTCGTTATGTAAGTCTTTTGTAGGCCCTCCTCAACTTTGTTTTTCTCATTTTCACGCGTTACATTGGAACTCTACTTGTTTTACTGCGCTTGAAAGACCCTGACTACGGCGATAGCATTCTGACCCTTGTTTTCCCATGGAAGATTTTGTTACCCCTTTGATGTTCGTGATATCTGCTTTTTCCTCTGCTGGTGTTTTTGAAGTCCCTAATGAGATGTAGAATCTCGGCGTTGCGGGGCGGTACAGTAGCCACTCTCTCGACGATCCAAGAAGCCCCTCCATCCTTGTCAATGCCGAAGCGCCGCTGGCGGTAGCAGGGCCAAGCGCTCACGACGTGGAAGGGTCCCAGTGATGCGTCGCTGCTGATGCCGGCCGGGTGTGCCTGGATGACACGTCGCCGGGGAGAGCTGCAGTTATGCAGAAATCAGCTCCGTCTGTATGACGGGAGGGGTGCCAACGCGACCCGAGCGTGCCCCGCCTCACCCCCACCGTGCACTGGTGCGGGAGCCCGCGCCGCCCCGAGGAGAGATGCACCAGGCGGGGGCCGGCACTGCGGTTGAGAGCGGCTGTGAGGCGCCGCTGCTCAGCGCGTGGTGGGCAGAGTTTGGGGCCGAGGCCGTGCACGGGCGACTGGGTCGGCGCGCCGCTGCAACGTGTGCCCCCCGCTGTTTTGCACCAGGCGATGGGCGTGCCACCGGCGCGGGGCAGAGTGGCGCTTGACCCCTGCAGCCTCACAGGGGGTGGATATTGGAAAAAAAAAAACACGAAGAATTGCTGTCGTTGAAAGATGATATGAGGAGTGTATCCAAAAAGCGAAATAACGAAGAAAGAGCACGCGCGCTGTTTCAGAAAATTGTGCGAGCCCTGTCTTTCGAATCGCCGCTTCTTTCTTACTCTTGACGATGGTACGTCTATCGCGCGATGTCTATGCCAGGACTGCGATTGTTATCTGCTTGATCGGATCTCAACGTTCAATGTATTTCTACTATTGTCGTCTCTTTTCTCTATTACTGGTTTCTCGTTTTTAAATAAATGCTCTGCTACGCAATGCGATGGATATGCGTACTTGGGCACAGTAGTCCGTAAGCTGTAAAGTTTTGACTATGCGCCGTCTCACTCCCCCTGGTCTGAGCACTCAGTGCGTTCGCTTCATCTGCGGAGCAGCGCCTGTGATGTACTTTCCTCCCGTCCCGTTTGCGTCCGCCTCCAAAGAGGAGCAGATCAAGAAGAACACCAAGATTGCGATCGAGATGATCAGGCGTTACAAGGGTGAGACACCGATGTCCTACACCCGCAAGCATACTGCCACCATAGAGCAACTCGAGAGGGAGATCGAGGCGCTTCTGGGTGGCGCACAGAAAATGCGCAAGGCCACCACAGATGATCAGCCGATGGACAAGCTGGGGCTGATGGAGCGCTGCCTCCGCCATGCTCTCTGGTCGTACCACAAAGACGAGGGCAAGTATGATTTTGATGAGATTGCGAGGTGGGTCGTTTACACCCCTGAGGACGAGGTAAAACTCGCGCAGATGAAGCGTCAAGTGGAGGCCAAGTCGAAGCTGGCTGCGTACCGTGCCAAGCGTGCTGAGCAGGGTCTGCCCGAAGCCCCAGTTCCGCAGATCAGCTGGGAGGAAGAGTACAAGAACGTAACGGACCGTGAGCTGGTGAACGAGAAACGGCTCCGCTACGATACCATTGCTGCCAACACTATGGAGCGGGATGAGGCTCAGATCGAGGCCGTGCTGCAGCAATACCGCAAGCCGATCCAGGATAAGCGCCTTGATGATCTTGTTGATCTTCTCGAGCGCTTCAAGCCGGTGCTCGCTCGCGAGGCCATTATGCAGCGTCTCACCATCAAGCACTTGGAGGGTCAGCTGGGCGTGTGGCGCTACATGGACTGGTGCCCTGAGGTGCGTGATCGCGCCGAGCTGGAGGTGGATATCTCCGGTTTCCAGTGGTGGTCTCCACTGGAGGAGCGCCGCCTGTTGCCTGTGCGCCTGCGTTCTGTGAACGAGGTGCGCGAAATAATGGCTCAAACCCAGTCCTCCAAGGCTGCTGAGGCGTCGGCTCACAGTCCACAGGCGTCTCAGTCTGCTGGTGACGGTGACCGTGAGCGGCTTCTGAAGGAGGTGCTGGCCTTACAGGCCCGCATTCACCAGCGCGATGATGCTCCAGTAGAGAAGAAGGCTGCTCACTAAGAGGGGTGCCACGTTGTTTCCCGCTGCTGCACTAGGCAAAGTGTGTGAGGCAGATGAACAGACACATGACTTCTCACGCTCATCGTTGTTGTATCGCTCTCTCGCCGTTTCACCAGTTCTTCGCATTTGCTGATAGCAGTGGTGTCTGTCTCATTCCCATCTTTTGGTTCTGGACATTCTCCTTGCGTAGCGTCTTTACACAGCCTAGGAAGTGCCTGGGCGGCCACGTGTGTGTGTGCGTGTGTGAGTGAGGGTGAGTGACGACACACAAACACTTACATATAGCTACATATCTATATCTATATCTATATATATATGTCTATATATATGTATAGGCACACCATCTAAGGCACCGCGAGCAGAAGAGCGAGGGTTTCCCTCACTTTTCTGATTCGTTTCTTCTCTTTTGATTTATGTTTGAGGTAGTACAAAGCGATTACTTTTCATATGGAGTTGATTAACACGTTTAGCACCGGCAAAAAACAACAACAACAACAACAACAACAACACAGGACGCAAGGTCAACACACGCGCGGGCACGCAGTGCTTTTGTGGCGGATCGAAAGCGATGATATTAGTGCTAGAGGCACCACGGGGCGCGACAGCTGACCACGCTCACAGATAAGAAAAAAGACTGTGTACCATGTGAGATCGTTGGCTGTGCGTTGGACGGCCGGTGCCCCTGGATAGGAAGCACCGGTTAAGCCTCAGGAGCCACCTGCGCCTCCACAGGATGTCTCTGTGCTTTCATTGAAAAGGGCGAAACGACCGACTGGTGACCTTCTCACATATCATCTCTATCCTTGCGCTCTCGCTTGCCTTTCCTTTCCCTTCCCTCTCTTCCGTGGCGTGGTCTATACCCCCAAACACCTGCAACGTCACTTTGCTGGTTTGAACAGAGCTACTGTGAGCACCCACGAGCGACTACACACATACACATCCCCCACTCCCCGATATAAACACAGCAACATCTACTCTGCATACAGCGTGAGACAAGAAAAAAAAAAGTCTGCCAACAACTTATTTTTACAGTGCGTTGCCGCACATTTCTCCGTAATGGACGCAACCGAGCTGAAGAACAAGGGAAACGAAGAGTTCTCCGCCGGCCGCTATGTGGAGGCGGTGAACTACTTCTCAAAGGCGATCCAGCTGGATGAGCAGAACAGCGTTCTCTACAGCAACCGCTCCGCTTGCTTTGCAGCCATGCAAAAGTACAAGGACGCGCTGGACGACGCCGACAAGTGCATCTCGATCAAGCCGAGTTGGGCCAAGGGATATGTGCGCCGAGGTGCAGCTCTCCATGGCATGCGCCGCTACGACGATGCCATCGCCGCGTATGAAAAGGGGCTCAAGGAGGATCCTTCCAACAGCGGCTGCATGCAGGGCGTGAAGGACGTGCAGGCAGCCAAGGCCCGAGAGGCACATGACCCCATTGCTCGCGCCTTCACCCCGGAGGCCTTTCGAAAGATCCAAGAGAATCCCAAGCTCTCCTTATTGATGCTGCAGCCTGACTACGTGAAGATGGTGGACACCGTCATCCGCGACCCTTCGCAGGGCCGCCTGTACATGGAAGACCAGCGCTTTGCCCTGACGCTAATGTACCTGAGCGGAATGAAGATTCCCAACGATGGCGATGACGACGAGGAGGAACGTCCATCTGCGAAGGCGGCAAAGACAGCGAAGCCAAAGGAAGAGAAGCCTCTCACCGACAACGAGAAGGAGGCCCTGGCGCTCAAGGAGGAGGGCAACAAACTGTACCTCTCGAAGAAGTTTGAGGAGGCTCTGACCAAGTACCAAGAGGCACAGGCGAAAGATCCCAAGAATACATTGTACATCCTGAACGTGTCAGCCGTATACTTCGAGCAGGGAGACTACGACAAGTGCATCGCTGAGTGTGAGCACGGTATCGAGCACGGTCGCGAGAACCATTGCGACTACACAATTATTGCCAAGCTCATGACTCGGAACGCCTTGTGCCTCCAGAAGCAGAAAAAGTACGAGGCCGCTATCGAGCTTTACAAGCGCGCCCTTGTCGAGTGGCGTAACCCTGACACCCTGAAGAAGCTGACTGAGTGCGAGAAACTGCACCAAAAGGCAATGGAGGAAGCGTACATCGATCCCGGGATCGCGAAGCAGAAGAAAGACGAAGGTAACCAATACTTCAAGGAGGATAAGTTCCCCGAGGCTGTGGCAGCGTACACGGAGGCCATCAAGCGTAACCCTGCCGAGCACACCTCCTACAGTAATCGCGCCGCCGCGTACATCAAGCTTGGAGCCTTCAACGACGCTCTCAAGGATGCGGAGAAGTGCATTGAGCTGAAGCCCGACTTTGTGAAGGGCTACGCGCGCAAGGGCCACGCTTACTTTTGGACCAAGCAGTACAACCGCGCGCTGCAGGCATACGATGAGGGTCTCAAGGTGGACCCAAGTAACGCGGACTGTAAGGATGGACGCTATCGCACAATAATGAAGATTCAGGAGATGGCCTCTGGCCAATCCGCGGATGGTGACGAGGCGGCACGCCGTGCCATGGACGATCCTGAAATCGCGGCAATCATGCAAGATAGCTACATGCAACTAGTGCTGAAGGAGATGCAGAACGATCCCACGCGCATTCAGGAGTACATGAAGGACCCCGGCATCTCAGCGAAGATCAACAAGCTTATTTCAGCTGGCATCATTCGCTTTGGCCAGTAGACTTCTTCACTGCTTCATTTTTGCGGTGCCTTTGCATCGGCGGGCAGCGTAACGAAAAAAGAAAGCAGCGATTTGCATGTACGGGTAAAGTGCTCTGCCGCTCACACAAGACGGCGATGCTACTGTGCAGATGCGCGCCCAGCATGAAGGTAAAGAAAAGGAAGTAAGGGGGCGCGCTTGTAAGTCTTTCTATCTGCGCACACCCCTCCTCTCTTTCGCTTTTTATCTCTTCGCTTTTTTTTATTCTCGCCCTCCCCCTCCTCCTTCTCACACTCTCCCTGGCGCAGTGGCGCAATTGTGCCGTTTTACTTTCTCTTGTTGTTCTATTCGATGGTGCGATGACACTAAAGAAGCTGGCCTGTACTTGGTGAGAGCGAGGGTAAAAGACTAGAGTGAGGGGGCGAAGGGGGTCAGGGGCAGCGAGCAAAAGGGGATACCGCGATCACCACTGCACAGAAGCAAGCGAGAGAAAAGGCATCCAACGCCCGCATTCCTGCGCGCTCTCACCCCCGTTTCGTTCTCCCTCTCTCGCAATCACGCCAATGGAGGCTTGAAGGACATCTGGTAGAAGAATTGGGAGGGTGGAGGAGTGATGCGCTACGTCTTTCAGGCACTGGTCACATGCGTCACCTTCTTTTTTTATTTGTCTCCAGTGTCACTGTCTTGTTTCCCCTTTTTCTTCCCTATCACAGGCGTTTCGTAAACGACTCCACACTGAGCAATGATACGCTGCGGCATGGAGGACGTGCATCGACGTCACTGATGCATATGTGCACGTCCGCGTACCTGCATGCGTGAAGGTTGTAGCAGTGTGTGTGTGTGGTGTGTTTATCTCAAGCGTCTCTATGCTATTCTATTAAGCACCGAGAAAGAGACACAACGTGCAGCGAAGATGATGGTGTCGACTTTTCGGCTAATCATTTCACTTCCACAGCTTCTAGGAAAAGGCTCCCCCCCTCCCCCACCTCCAGAAGAATAAGCAGCACATGGGACAAACGTACATTGGAGGAGTCAACAGAAAACGTTGAAAGGACGGGTGACACAGAATCATGTTGTTTTCTTTCTGCCCAGGTGTCATGTCGACAGCGGCGAGCCGGGGCGGGTCGCGATGGGTGGGGGCGCACGGGGGAGGGGGGCATAGAAACTCACGGGCAGACCATGCAGCTTCTGCTTTTACAAGCTGATCATCTTGCTGCACTGCCGCGGTGCACCGTTAACCCCCGAAAATACCAACGAAAAGGATCAGAACAAAACAGACTCAATAACGAAGAGAGCGCAAGCGGACAATCGGTAAGGGGTGCGTCGGGTGTTGCGGTGGACAAAACTCCCTCGAATGTTCACGACAACGCACTGAAGGAATACCTCCCCGAGCGTGTACTGAGGCAGACAGGAGTCGCGCTCGCCCATAGACAGGCAACCACGTTGTTGTTCTCTCCTCCACTCCCCCCCCCCTGCTCGTCCAGGTCCATTGTGCTTCGTCGCTCCCTACATCCGCCCACCCATACATGGACGCTGTTGATACTTCGCTCCTTCTCCATGTTACCTTTCCCCTGCGTTAAACGTTGCAAAACAACAACACAAAACGAATTCTTGTGCTCTTCTCACTAGAGGAACTTCATAAAATCTGCACTTTGTCTAGCACCCTCTCACGGGAAACGTGCACAACTACATCTCTCTTCCAATAACAGAGCACCACATCAGTCTGTGTGTGTGTGTGTCTGTGCCCTTCATGTCCTCCGATCCGCAGCTCCGCCTCTCCATGGCGAACCAGAGCCATGTGCCAAAGGAGTACGTTCGCGCTGTGGATCCGCAGCTGCTTCCACCGCGCGTGGGGCACAACTGGAATGACCAGGCGTTTCGATCAAAGCAAGGGAAGCCGCAACAGCTGGAGGCGGAGTTCCGCGGCACGCGCGTATTTCCTGCCACGCGAAACAGCAACTTCCCCAAACCGGCCCCAGACATGTGCCGCACTGCACAGCAGCTGGTTGATGCCTTGATGTCTTCTTCTCTCAACCGAAACACCGCCACGCGCAAAGCTCGCGCTGCTGAGGATTTGTGCAATGTGACACTCGAGGACAAGGTGCTGCGCTTCTACGCTTTCTTCAACGAGCCGGCTCCTGAGGCGGGTGCGGCCGTGTTCTGGCATCGCAAGGTGGTCATTAGTTTCTTCCCCGCTGACGACACAATCCTCATCGAGGAGCCGCGCATCATCAACAGCGGGCTTGACGGCGGTGTGTTTCTGAAGCGGCAGAAGGTGGTCGCCGATCCGCGGCAGCGAGAGCAGTTCCCTGGTGAGGAGTACGTGTCCCTCAACTTCTTGAACGTGGGGGGATCGGTGCGGCTCAACGCCACGGAGTTCTTCTTATACGACTGCGACAAGTTCACACGGGACTTCCTCACAGTCCTCGGCGTCGAGGTGGGTGAGCCAGTGGAGTGCCCGGACGATTTTTTCATGTCCGAGTACGGGCGATATCAGGAGCGGCTCAAGTCTGGCAAATTGGGGTTGCTGTCTCAGGACTATAGTGCCGATGAAGTGGAGCACTCCGTTCGCTTCATCCGCGACGGTGGCAAGATGCTCCGCTTCTACGGCATTCTCGACGAGCGTGACAGCTTTCCTGGTGGGATGGTGCGAAAGCTGGAGGTGATGCTGTTTGTGGAGGACAACTCTATGGCTATCCTGCAGCGTCAGAGCTCCGCCGAGAGCTGCCAAGGCCTGTACTTGTCGCGATGCTGGCTTCCCAGGAGTGGCTCGGTGGCCAAGGCGAACGAGCTGACGTTTGCACATCGCGTGAACGGACAGCGCGAGCCGGACATGGGCATCCCAGATGCCTACTACCGCGACGTGGATCTGGACGTTGGCGTGACGCTGAACGTATTTGGCCGCTCTGTCCTTCTGTACGACTGCGATGACTACACACGCGAATTTTTCATGGAGCGCTACGGCGTTTCTTTGCGACAGCCCATCGATGTATCGAGCTTGTTTGAGGGAGACTCGCACCGTACGGTGCTCGGGACAGAGGCACCAACGAAAAACTTCCTGGGAGACAGTGGGGGAAGTGTGGGGAGGCAACCGGCTACCGCTGCGGACGCCGGAGACGCCGACGGAGGTATCGCCGTCTCCTCTGCCAATGCTGCCGCAGCGGCACTCGGAACGCTACCCGACACGCTTTGTTTCCGTGCTGTGTTCGCTCGCCCTGTCAACCATGACGACGAGCAGCGCCGCTTCACCGTCACCTACTTCACCAACTCGGAGGAGTTCGTGGTGCATGAAAGTGCGTACCTGAAAGCTGGGATCAAGGGTGGCTGTGTATGGAAGAAGAATAAGGTGATGAAGATTCCGCCGAAGCCTGGCCCGCGCAACGCGCCGAAACCGCCGGCCGTGCCGGGGGAGGTGCCGCACTACACCCTCTCAGATCTGGGTGAGGGAAAGGAGGTCGTCATCAACGGCATACCGCTGCGGCTTTACAGGATGGACGCGCACACCGCCACCTTCTACGCCCGCTGCGCTGGTACACTGCCGGAGGACACTGCTGGCGGGCCAGCGATGGTGACTGATGCAACGGGGGCGATGGTGACGGTAGACTATCTCATCTCGGAGCTTCGCAGCTACCTTCATTCCCGCTATGGAACTGGCGTGGCCTCATTTCTGTCCCTCGATCGCGACCGCGACGGTATTGTCAGTTTGCCGGAGTTCACGATGGCCATGAAGGCGTTCCAGATCACGGAAGACAGGGGCGCCGCGGCTGCGATCTTCGCGCATATTGCCCCCGCGCGTGACACGGGGTACTTCACTTCTGTAGACTTGATGAAGTGGATGGACGCCGTCGGCGATGGACACAGGGAAAGTTCTGTACGTATTTCCAGCATGCCAAGCGGCGGAAAAGAGGCTGAGCTGAAGGAGATTGAGCGGCGTGCGTTGCGCTCCAAGGTGCTTCGTGAGCTGAAGTCTCGCCTGGACGCGAGGTGCTGGAAGGGGGCGGACATGTTTCGCCTGGCGTCCACCATGCCGCGTGCCTATCGTGACCGTCGGGATGACCTGTACTCTTTCACAAATCCAGACCGAGACACAGTCATTACCCCAGTGCAGCTGCGCCGTTGTATCGTTGAGATACTCACCGGCACCCCCACCGCCGAGGAGATGGCGTGTCTCTTAGAATTCTTCTTCCCTCATCTGCCAGCGGAGGCCTACACTCAAACCCGCGACAACGGCACAACGTACGCCGTTGACTTGAACGAGTTTCAGAAGCGGTACTACGTCATGACGAAAGAGACGATGCTGCCAGACGACGACGCCGTTGCTGCCTCCGGTTCATAGCAAAGGAGGGAAAGGGCGAGAGGCGTGGGCTCGTGTGCCCCTTTGCTTCCCTTTTCCGTACGAGCATGACTGCGCTTCGTTTTGCCCCCCTCCTCCCCTCCATCTTGCTGTTGAAATGGCTCGTTTGCTGTGCAGGCATGAGTAAGGTTGTTGAGGCTGCCCACACCCTCCGTCGTTTGCGTCTCCTTCCCTTTCTTCTCCGTCTGACTGCGCCCCTTTCTTTTCAGTGGCGGCTGCTGGTTGTCGTAGCCAATCTTGTCGAATCGCATGTTCATATGGCAGCATTGGGATGTCTCTCGCTCCCTCTGTGCACATGTTCACCTCTTTTTCTTTCCCATCTCTCTGGAATGTAAATTACAAAGCGGGATCGTTCCGTGTTCCCCCCTCCTCCACCTAGCAGCTTTCCTTGACCCACGTGCTTCCTTCTGTTCTTTCTTCGTGCCGTGTGTCCCTCTCCTCTGCCACCCGGATCACGGGGAAGACGAGGCTGAATTTGAATATCCGTCGAGGTATGGCCCTCCTTCTTCCCCCCCCCCCCACGGGGGGGGGGCTCCCCTTACCGGCCCTCTTGCAAACGGGGATACACAGTGGCATACGACAGCCGCATGGTGCTGAGTTCGCGTTTACAAGCGCTTGCCCTTTTCTTGTACCTGTCCGGTACTCTGCGGTGGGGTGATGCCTGCACAGATATTGCCGGCGTGTGAGTAGCCATGTATGTATCACCGAAGTGTCCGCACGTGTGCGTCTGTGGCGTACTTTTCCAGGTGTGCGGACACAACGCCTTTTCGCGATGAGTGATGCTGCTCTCATCCTCTGCCCTGCACTACCTGTCACTGTGTCTCTGCTTTTCCTTCTGTCCTTGGCATTATTTGACCGCAGCGGACGTGCGCGTGCTTCTACACCGTCTAACACAGAAGGGTCAACAGCGTGAGCGACGACAGCGAAAGTGAGAGAGCAGGAAGAACAAAAACGTTTCCACTATTGCCTCCGCTGCGCCCTCTGCTCTTCGTGTGGCTCGTCAGTATTCATAATCACATCCAGGGCGATCTGGCGGCTTCTGTTCAACGGCGAGCGATCAAAAACAAAATCAACAGAGAAAGATAGTGCTGCCGCACAGGCGACAGGCTCACACACTTCTTCTCAGCAATACGAAAGGCACGCCACAGACGCGGCCACCCTCCTCTTCGGCGCTTTCACACCCACACTGTGTTCACTGCGTGCGGAAGGAATACGAAGTTTTGGCTCGTTTCCTCTGATTTGTTGTGCTTGCCGATTTTCTTCTTCCCCTTCCAACCTTTCGTCATAATTGACGAACAGGAGTTTCCCCTGACACCTCCCCCCCCACACACAAAAAAAAAAACGAAAGAAAACGGTCGCCGGTTACCAGCTTGTATTTTGGTCAATTTTTCTTTTTGTTTGCGTACGTGTTTGTGTGTGTGTGTGTGTGGGAGGAGGCGTAGCATCCCTTTCCCACCCTTTGCATATATACATACAAAGCTATTGCGTAACTAAATCGATAATACACACACACACATACGTATATAGGCAAAGAGAGCGAAGACTGGAGATCGAAGAATCACCGCTGTAAGGCGGAAGGCGAACGGGTCACAACAGAGAAAAAGCGCGCGCGCGTGTGTGTGTGTGCTTTGTTTTTCTTTGGCTTCCTGTGGCGCATCCTTTCCCCTCCTCTTTTCGGGTGCGGGCCGATTGAGACGTTTGAAACTCCCCCCTGTCCTGTTCGATTTCATCCCTTTCTCAGTACCCACGGGCTGTCCTCGAAAATGTCTCGCTCTCCCCTCTGCGATCAGCTGAAGCGCATCGAGGCGGCGTACTTTTACCAGCCTGGAAAGATGACGGAGGTGCATGCGATGAGTGGCACCGTGAGTCCGCACACGGAGAAGCGAGATTACTCGCGTCCGTTCTGCCTAGTCTCCGGTAACGGGAATCGCCCGCTGGCAGAGGCGGTGGCACTGCTGATGGGCACCCACACCCACCACACATCTGTGACCCAGTACTCCAACGGCGAGGTGAACGTGCGTATCAACGAGGGCGTCCTCGGCGCTGATGTCTACATCATTCAGAGCACGACCGGAAACGAGATCATCGATGTTAATACTGCGCTCATGGAGTTGCTCCTGCTCATCCGCAAGATGCGTCTGAGCAACGCAAAGAGTGTGACCGTGATCGCCCCCTTTTTCGGGTACGCTCGTCAGGACCGAAAGACGAGCCTGCGCGGCCCAATCTCCGCCTCCGTGGTAGCGCGCATGATCGTGAAGATGGGCATAAACCGTCTTGCCTCTCTAGACCTGCACTCGAACCAGATCCAAGGGTTTTTCGACAACGTGCCGGTGGACAACCTGCTCATGACGCACGAGTTTGCGCGGTACCTGCGTGACCAGCCGTGGTTCAACGTCGATGGAATCGTGGTTGTCTCGCCTGATGCGGGCGGTGTGGAGCGGGCAAAGCAGCTGGCCGACATTCTGCAGGTGGGCCGCATTGTCACCATCGTGAAGCGGCGCATTGTAGCTGGAAATGTGGACACCATGCAGAGCGTGGGTGCGGTAGCTGGCTTCACCTGCATCATCGTAGACGACATGGTTGACACCGGCGGCACACTGGTGAAGGCATGTGAGCTTCTGAAGGAACTCGGTGCGGTGCGCGTGATGGCGTGCTGCACGCACGGTATCTTCACAAACCCCTGCCCGGAGAGCATCAACAACTGCAGTGCCCTTGAGCAGCTTGTGGTGTCGGACTCCATCCCGCAAGAGGAGCATCAAAGGGCGATCCCCAAGTTGAGAGTGCTGACCATCGCGCCTCTTATCGCGGCCGTCATTCACCAGTACTTGAACGAGGAAAGCGTCAGCTCCCTCTTCCCTCCATCCCTTCGGGATAACTAAGGAAGGCGTGAACACACGATGTCACGAGCGCGCACCTTTCTGGGCCACAACACGTGCATGTGACAAGACGAAAATCAAAAAGTGAGCCAACAAACGCGTGCAACGCCACACACATTTCCAGCGGCACCTTTGCGTCCCCGAGCCCGTCTCTCTCTCGCTTGCTTTTCATTGATCTTCGCTGCTGCTGCCGCCCCCTCTCGCCTGCCGCGAGCACTGACACATACGGGCACGCACCCAACCTAAGAAATGGGAAAGAAAGGGCAAGGGGGACCTCCCTCATCCCTACTCCTCACTGACTGCAGTGTCGACGATGGCACGAGGAACTAACGTGATGGTCGAGGACCTAAGAAATATGCGTATGCTTATGTGTGTGTGTGTGTGATAATCGTCTCGTGGACCTCTTCCCTATGCGTGGCTGGTTCGGGTTGCCGTCTCTTCACTCTTTCCACTACTGTGGGTGGTTGGTGGCCATGTGCTGACGCGTTCAAAGGCCTTCGCGTATTTTGGTTCTCTACGAAACAGAGCAGAAGAGAAAAGGAGGGGGAGGGGGTCGCTACGTTTTTATCCCGTGTTACCTACCTACATACCAACACACTCACAGACAAAGACCTGCCTCTGATCCACTTGGGACCATGGCCGCACGGACGCCGTGATCCATGACTGAGCGTTATACATCCTTAGAGGCCCTGTGAGGGTAGTGGTGGAGAGGAGGGGAGGAAGAGGGGAGGAAGCGTGCATCACGTGATGTATGAGCTCTTCCCTGCTTCGCCTCTCCTTCTCCCTCGAGGATCCTGTACACTATTTTTGTTTGGTGCGGAAGCGTGCGTTTCGGGTGGGGGGATCGTTGCTTCTCTCGCTGTTGTCTGGAAGTTTTCTGTCTAAGTGAGCTCCGGCATGCGGGACCACGCGCTGAAGGTGACCTGATGACCCTTTTATGTGTGGGCGTACGTGCAGGACAGGCGAAGAAGATACACCATGACCACAACCTTTCCTCTGCCCTCTTCTCTCCTCTCTCACGCCTTTACCCTCTTCCTCTGTTGCACAAGCTTCCCTCATTGCACCACACGAGTACGTCCCAGAAGACGGAGCGGCCAAGAGGTAAAGAGGACATCTCGCTTGCACTGCATGCGTGTGTGTGTGTGTGCGGGAGCAGCAGTGCCCTTGTGCACCGGCACACATCTCACAACACTCTCTCGAGCGACTCGTTCCCCCCCTCCCCCCAAAAAAATTCTTCTTGCATTGCTTTTGCTTTGTGCATGCAACTGACGAACATAGACGCACGCACCCACCCACCCACGCGCACAGTAGCATTTTCAACTTCTACTTCAACGTGTGCGCACGAACGTGGTGCGTGATACAACCATAGACACACACACACACACACACACACGCTGCTTTAAGCCCCACCACTCTCTTTTTCTTGCGGCTTTCTCCTCATACACATACACATTTCTTCCGCTCAACACTCCCACCTCCCTCTTTCCTCCCCACCAACTTTGCCACGCCTGCGCTCAAAGATGACGTCGCTGACTCTCAGAGAGATTGGGGTCACCAACAACGTCGCAGAAGATCATGACGTCCTAGAGCTCTTCGCAGCGTCTCGCGAGACTGTAGTCCATGTGGCGGCGTCGCACTTGTTGCCGGATCATGTCGCAGTGACCACGAAAAACGGTTTTGTTGAGCTGATCGATACCGCCACTGGCGAGTTTCGTCTTTTCCTGACATATCTCGATCGGATTCCTCTGGATGCCTCTCTGCGGTGCTTCTCACTTGTGCCTAGCCTCTACGCAGCGTCGCAGCCGCATCTCCATCGCCGACGTCAGCACCATCTCCTGTACTCCCTCTCCTACTCCAACGAACTCCTGTTGGGAAACGTGGAGACGGGTGCGATGCGCGTCTTCGCAACGTGTGAGAGCCGGCCGAGTGTGGTGCACTGTGACGGGGACTACATCATCTGTGGTGAGGGGACCGGACAGGTGACGGTGTGGCGCGCGAGCGTGGAGAGGGAATGGGACGCCCGACATGCCTCCAGCTCTGCCGCATCCGCCACCCTATTGCCGCCTTTGTGGAAGGCTTGTCTCTTTGATAGCACCGTCGTCTGTGCAAATCTTCATCGGGATCAGCTCGTGTGCGGTTCGGCAGACTACCGCTGCGTCGTGGCGTGCGTGGAGGACGGAGTGGTGCGCGCCACTCTGCCACTCGATCTGAACCAGGCGGTGGCTGTCTTCGCTCTGACGACGCCACCGACGGCGCAGGTACTGCACAAAAGTCTAGCCGTGTGCCTGACCTCACGCATCTCCGTCTTCACATCGACACCGACCCGCAACACGGATACCTCAACACCGCTCTCTCCATCTTCTCTACCGGCTGCTGAGCACTTGGAGTGCTGGACGCGCCAAGGGGACTGCATTCTCGGGCGAGAGGAGGTCGTGTGTGCTTCATGCCTGGGCGGTTATCTGGCAGCTGGCACCATCTCTGGGCTTGTGCTACTGTACTCGTGTGACGCTGCCGAGTTACTGGTGAGGGAGTTGGTACGCTTCCACGTCGGCCACGGTGTGACGGGCATGCAGCTTTTCCCAAACGACACGCTACTTGTCGTCACATCGGTCGGCGATGTCTGGCGATGGCCACTGTGCGATTTGCTGCACAACTCGAGAGCGAGCGGCGCAAAAGGCGAGAGGGATGAGGCGACGGAGATCGAGCCGACGGCCACTGTGCATCAGCCTCCGCTGCCGCTGGCACCCGTGGTGCAGCCAGCGGCAGCGTTTCCGCTGGACGAAACCCTTCCTACTGAGCTGCGTATGCTTGCCACCCCGCACGAGGTGAGCTACACTCAGGAGGGTGATACAGAGGACCGCAGCTTCTCAGTCCACGACACCTCGACTCTGACACACACACCGCAGAGGGAGCGCGAGACAACAGCAAGGGTAGAGGGAACCATCACCGCTGTGTCTGTCGGTGCTGACGTTCCTCTAGCCAGTGCCTACAGTGATGCTGAAGAGCAGGGCACCTCATCGGTGCATCTTTCGACCGCATCGGCGTCTGTTCGCACCTTGAGTGTTTCCTCCGAGGACGGCCGTGACGAGGACCACCCGGACGATCCCGGCAACGACAACATAGACACAGACGCGCGCCTTGCCGAGCCAGCGACGGTTTCGTGCCTTCCGCCGCCACCTCTGCCCGCATCGTCGACGGTTTCAGATAAGTATGGGGAGAAGAGAAAGGTCTCTGGTGTGGCTCCGTACGCCACCGAGTCTCAGCAGCGGACCCTCTACGACCCTGAGCAGAACACTGAAGAGCCGGAGGTGGTGAACGTGGATGTACGGTCCATTGCTTCGGGAAATTCGATCGACCCAAGCCACAATGACCTGTGCATCGCCATCTCACCGAGCTCCACTGCAGACATCATCGCCAATCGAGACGCAGCGTTGCAGGACAGCGACTTGGACGTACCAGAGGTGGTAGCGAAGGGGCCAGCTGCAGACGCAGCAGCAGTAGCAGCCAAGGAGACGATCAGTGACAAGTGCACCCACCCCTTCCGGAGAAACCCTGCCGACCTCTGCGACACCGCCGGTGTGACGCAAGGTACTTCCCACAGCAGACCAGGTAATACAAGCAGACAGGGAACGGGCATGAAGACTTCCATGAACGACCTGGAGCTCGAGTTCGCGCGCGCAATGAAGCGACTGCTGGGGCCAGCTGTGGGCGTCGAAGGCCTCCGAAAGGACCGTCGTATGAACCCTCGCAAAGTGGCTGGCGTTCTCGCTAACCTCACGAACCAGAAGACAGCCGCAGCGTGTGCCAAAGGGCTCCCCCATGAGGAGCTACCGCAACCACATGCACTCGAGGGGCCGAACAGTACCAAGCTGCTCGAGGAGAAACGGGCAACGCTAGAGGCAGCCGCATTCGACTTCGAAGCGTACCGGCAGTCTCACCGCCTGGAGGTGGATGCTCTACAGTACCACCACCCTGTGCGGGCTCCTATCTACACCCTGCAGGATCGTGTCTTTGACGGTGTTGAGTCCGCAAAACGCCTTTACGACAAGGAGGCCGGGAGAGACACTGGAGCGGCAGGGGATGCCGCCGCTACTCCCCCTGCAGTGCTAGAGGATGAGCTACGCGACGTCACGTACGGCAAGGTAAAATGGACTCTCGACCCTCACATCGCCGAGGAGCGTCGGCGTGGTGGACCAGAAATGGCGCGGCACTACTGCGATGACCTGATTTTTTCAAGTCCGTACCCTGCGAAGACCACCGTGCTGTTTGCTGAGGAGGCGCCCCTCATGCCCAGCACAGCGTGGGAGGAAGTTCTGTTACTGCCGCTGCCGCTACCCCCCTCTCCCTCCGTCTTCTAGGCCACTTGAGGTGGAGAGCCCTCCGTGCTTTCACGCGATGGTGAGCGCTTCGTTTTCTTCTTTTCGCAGGACTTCGACCATCCCCCTTCGCGACGAACATTTCATGGCACACTGCACCTACCGCAGCCAATGTGATCATGTACACCCTCAAAGGGCGGGGGCGGGTTGGTAGAAAGTGAGGCGTTTCTCTTCAGCAATGAATTCTTCGGACGCCTGTGTTCTTCAGTATCAGTGAAGGGTATGCTGATTGTGTCCTGGTGACAGAGCGAGTGAGCGAGCGAGCCAGTGAGTGAGTAACGCTGGCAGAGGGGCCGTCCCACTCGCGTGTTTCGTCTCCCTCGACTTCTCTCCTACGCGCCTGGGCTACTGCACTTCCTCACGCTTTCGACAGACGTCGCGGTTGCCTGTACGTTTCTCGCCGTCGTGTTGTCTATTGGTGGATCTGCCTTGGTGTCTTGCGTGGATGCGTTTGCAGGCGATACTTGGCCGCTGTCTGTCTGCCTGTCTGCTGTTCGACGTGCTGTGCTGTGCCACTTCCCCTTTCATCTGCTCCACACTCTACCCCTTGCCCCTTTCCACCGGACGTGAAGGGGCAGCAACATCACACACACACACACACACACACGGGCGGGCGACTTCTGCGCCACTAGTAAGCACGCGAAATCAGAAAAGGTCAAGCCATCCACGGACTGTTCTCTTTTCCAACGTCCACACACACATGTAAACGTACATACGTGTGTGTGTGTGCACCAAGACTGGACCGTCTCTCTTAATCACCATCCCTCTCTCTCTCCCTTCCTTTCTCTACCTCCCCCCTTGGAACCCGCAGATTACGCTTGAAGCTCGCACGGGTGGCCTTGCTGCTAGGGCCTAGCGCTTCCGCCCGATTGCGCTTACGTGGAATACATACCTGCACAGAGGCAGGCATACACATGCGTCTATTCACCGAGACTCTGATTCAGTTGTGTAGAACTGCCGACTATTATCATTAGCATAATGAGCCGGTACAAGGAGCTTCAACCGACCATCGACGGCGTCTTTCGCCGGCGGGGTGAGGAGGTGGTGGCCCACGAGACGGTGTCAGAGATCAGCAGCAAGAAAAAGGCATCGGCCCCACGACTGCTCATTCTCTCGAATTTCCTCGACAGAAGCGGCGGTGCTACGCTCAGCATCGTCACTGTTGACCCAAGCGGACAGCGTGTGAAGATCAAGTCCGCCTTCGCCGTGGATCGGCTGGTCAACATCTCGAACGAGGGCAGCTTCGATGCAACCTTCAACTTTGGTGCCAGTGGCGTGCTGTCTGTCAGCTTCGAGTCACATATTCAACGGGAGATGTTTATCGCTGCCGCCCGCCGCATTCGTGCGGCGCCATCATCCTCCACTGGAACCCGTGAGGGACACGCTGATCACCCACTGAGCACCATTCGAGGTGTGCTCACAGAGGCGGTGGGCGCTCAGGTAGAAGCGGACGCGGCGGCGCGCGTGCGGAAGCTGCGGCTGGATAAGCGGCGCGTCTTCTCGTCGGAGGAGGAGAATCACCTGCTGCGCCACATCGGAGATAACAGGGTGGGATTCGACGACATCAAGCAGTTCCAGGAGCTTCTCCTTCGCCAGCAGAAGAGCTCCGAACTTAGATCGCTCAACCTGCTGACCACCTCCGAGGCTTCGTGGCAGGAGGCGCAGCAGCAGGTGCAGGACCTCCTCCACGATGTGGAGGAGGTGGGGCAGCGCATCGAGGAGTACTCGTCGCACCTGCTGTCGAAGAAGAGCGTCCTCCAGCAAGTGGAGCACGACAACAACACACTGCAGCAACGGCAACATAACCTGGAGGCCCTCTACATTATGATGTCCGACCTGCGCGAGCAACTACGGCTGGCACCAGCGACGATGGCGTTGCTGAGCCGACTGCGCACATTGCCAGAGGATGGCCTCGTGGCTTTCTTCTCCGAAGGCAGCAACGCAGTAACACTATCGGTGGCGATGAAGCACATGCAGGGTGTGCTGCACAACCCGAAGCTGGACAGCGATTTTCCTATCACCGCTGTGGCGGAGCGGAAGGCGTTCTTCCTGGATCAGCGCAAGATGATCACGCAGCGCTCTAAGTCGTATATTATGGCCATCATCACGTCCTTCGAGGCAACCTACCTCGCGGACAAGTCGCGATACAGTCGCGACGCGTTGCTTGTGTGGCGGCTACACGTCGATCTGGCACACAAACTGCTCAATATCAGCGATATTATCTGTGCACTGGACCGCATCGACATGGAAGGCTTCCATACTGCACTGCGCAAGTATCGGACGAGCATGCAGAAGGTTTACGTACTGGAGATCACACAATTCTTCAAGTGCCTCAAGAAGCAGGTGAAGAAGGTGAACACCTGGCGCGGCCCTTTTCTGCTTGGTACCTCTGCGTCGCGCAAGGAGGCCATGTCGATGAGGATGGAGACGGCCCAGTCGGGTGAGACCCCGCGCATGTATTCCCGCGGCAGTCAATCAACGCCGGCGCTTACTCCTCGCATGATGCGCTTCGGTGAAGATTCGGATTACGGGGCCGGCGCCGGCAGCCGGGCAGCCTCTCGCCTTGGCAGCCACGAGGACCGCACGCACCTCTCTGTGCAGTTCCCGTCGGTGGCAGACCTGAGTATGGCGAGCAGCGTGCCTGCCTCGGCAATCGAGCTGTACCAGAACGCCAATACACTGCGCCGGCTGGACGCACTGGCAGAAACGTCGTCGGTGGTGAGCGGGATGAAGTCCCTCAACCCCGCCAGCACCAGCGGCGGCGGGTACGTGCGGCCTGATCTCGCCTTTGCCATCGCGCTGGAATCGTCTGTGCTAGCAGTGATTCACGAAGAGGTGATCCTTAGCCGCTGCTTCAACCTCTTCAGCGATCTGGCAGAGCAGAGCGTCAACGACAAAGACTCTGCAGGCCCCTCAAATGCCAGCGCCAACCCGCAGGCGGATGACCCCAAGAGTACGGGCGCTGGGGAGGATCGCGCGCAGATGAAGCAAGAGTCCTTGCTGGAGCTCTTTGGCGGCACCGATGCGGACCACCTCGTGCGTACTCTGCAAGGGTCATCGCGTAGCGCCAGCGCGCAGCACTCCCGCTCGAGCAGCCAGAACATCGGCTTACCACCTCGACCTCCTCCGGCAGGGTACGGTGGCGGCAGCCGGGGTTATGGCGAGTCTTCCTTCCCGCATCGTCGGACGTCGAGCGTGGCGTCGTCGTCGCGGTACGGCTCCGGTAGCAACTCCAGCGACGCCAACGGCCTGGACGGCAGTGGCCCTGTAGACGAGTCCAGCGGCGCCTCTCGCATCGCGCTGCATCGCAACTTTCTCATTCGCAGCATGCGTGACCTTGCGCTTTTCTTTGTCGAGAAGTGCGACCGCATCTACTGTATCCCCATCCTGTGTATGATACGCGCGTACCGCACCACCGCAGCCGACAAGGCGATGCTGCCATCGAGGAGTTCCTTCTGTCAGGCAATGCTGGCGGAGGTGGAGACGGTGATGGTGGGCGGCATGATGCGGTTCGTGGCGGAGCAGACAGACTCTATTCACAGGTGTCGCAAACGGTACGTCGTGCACCCAACGGCGTTGCTGCATTGTTTCTCCAAGATGCCAGCTCTCTTTATGCGACTGGAGGCGGTACACAATGCTCTCGCACGCAACGTCTGTGACCGCACCGAGTACGCTTCCATCGCGCTGAGTCTCGTCGATCAGTCCTTCGATACCTTGGACCAGATTACAAACGTGAAGGCGAATGGCGAGGGCCAGAGCACGGAGCAGCTGAAGCTGAACAAACTCATTGCGCAAAAAGTACACACCGTGCTGGATGGCGTTGAGGCCGACGCCCATTCACTGAAGTGGGTGTTCGTTCAGCAGTATCGGCATCAGTCGTTCTTCTGCGCCTTCTACTCGACCATACCAAGCGACAGCTTTGCCGTGGAGTTGCTGCAAGACCACTACACATCGGCGAAGGAGAAGCGGGACCGATACGAGGAGCTGTACCTAACGCGTGTGCTCCTCCTGCGCAGCTTCCCGGTCTTCAGTGTCTTCGTGCTCTCCGCCGAGGACCTCTCGATGATCTACTCAAAGGAGGAGCTGCGACATCACAGGGCCCTCTCCGTGGATGCGGTGCGAAAGGTGGTCGGCGGACTGGACAAGGAGATGCGGTCCGGTGTGCGGGCAAGCGCGACGCGGATGAAGAAGCACTTCTTACACGATGTCGACCTCAACGGCAACGAGGTCTCCTTCCACACGACACTGCTGCAGCGAACCTGGCAGCACTTCTCGACACTTCTGCTCCACAAGTTTGACTTTCTGGAGGAGCTGCTCACATGGCCGGTATATCACGATATTCCCACGCCTGTGACCCGGTCTGACGTTGTGGCGATGCTGGCGGCGTACTAGAGAGTGAAAGTGGTCGAGCAACAGAAGCGGCGCATGATGGCGTTAGCACGAAAGGCCGCATCACTGCCGCTAACGTTTCGTGGCGGATAGGTGAAGCAGTGTAGCAGAAGCAAAAGGGCGCTGAGAGACTGGCACTCCTGCGTGTCCACAAACACCTGGTACACGCTTCCTGCTCTGCATGTTCCTGCGCTGCTCTACTGCTTAGTTTCGCTTCATTTTCACTATTCAATTCTGCTCAGGATGCTCTTCCCCCCTCGACTCCACTGCGTTTGTCTGTACACGTGCAGACGTATATAGGCTTGTGTGCGTGGTGTGTGTGTGTGGCTGTTGTGGCTTGCTCTCCGTCTCCCTCTGTGTATCTCAACAGCTCACTCCTCAGTCTCTCTGCTGTGTGTGATAGTCATCCTTTCGTGCCGTACGCGTATGTGCTCGTGGGAGAGAGACAGAAAAATGGATGCGTGGTGTGAAGTGGCATGCATGCGAGCTTTGGACGCTCCGATGCAGCACACACGTTAACATGCGCGTACCTATCCCTACGCCCACCCAACCACATGCATAGAGAGAGAGGCCCGTCTCTATGCCGCACTTGCTCCGTTCCTTGCTGGTCTTGCCAGCGGTGGCGCGCACAACTGCGTGAGGAGCTGCGAAGTTCACCCCCACAGAACGGGGCCCTGGGAAGGAGGGGGACTGCCGTGTCGCGGGACCGCTGTCGGTTTGCGCTTTCGATGAAAGGAAAAGCGGTGCGACACAACCACACACGTACACAGAGGTGCAACAGCAACAACAGGGAAAAAACGGAAGAAGATGCACCGCGGCAGAAACATGCGAGCGCATGCGTGTGTGTGTGTGTGTGTGCGTTTTTGTTTTCTGAACTGTCGCAGGCCTCCGTGACCCCCTCTCCTCCACGCCACCTAACTGGCATCCCCTGCTTCTCTGTGGGGCTCCTTCACTATTTACCTACAAATGCGTTGCAGGGGCGTCGTACGCCTCCAACGGCCCCTCGTACACACACACACACACACACACACACAGAGATAGACGACAGCAGAAAGGAAAGAGGTGAGACGCTCACGAAACACAAGAAGGGCTGTGGTGCGGCGACGCGCAACAATGCTGTGCACGACGCAAGTACGGCGCGTCGGGGTGCACATCCCCAGCGCTAAGGAGCTTGAAGATCAGCTGCTGCTGAGCCGGCTACGCAAGTCACGACCAAAAAGCATCTTTTCCCTTAAGGCTCTCACGACAGGCCGCCTGCAAGGCTTTGTCGCCGCTGGCGGTATCGTTCTCGGTGCGGCCACAGTTCTTGGCCCGTGGCTGTGGGAGGAGGTGCAGGAGATGATGGGCAACAGATACGTACCGCTGCCGCCGTCGCAGATGCCCCACACCTCGCCGGAGTGGTGGGAGAACGAGTGGCGCAAGATGAACCCACTCTGGCGGGCTGGCGAGTCACTGAGCGACTTTTTCGTCGGTCCCTATCGTTTTGTGAAGGAGCAGACGGGGCGCGACATGTCTTCTGCACTGGATTTCGTACGCACCTCACCATCATCGTCGCTGTCATTGTTTGGCGCGGCCGGGGAACAGCAGCGTGGCTTCTTGCATCGACTCAAGCGAATGTTTCACGGATCGGCGTATCCCAACACTTCTGTTTGTCCCACTACTGTTTCTAGTGATGTAGGGGCTGCCGGCAAGGGTGGCGACTCTCAGCACGCTACCTCTTCGGCCGTGATGCTGCCGAACCCACCGAAGATGCTGGTGCCGCTCTGCGGTGACTCCCCGATCATCCGCACCGCGGCACTGCAGGGATTTGAGGTGGATGCGGTGGACTCTTCGCAGACCGCAATCCAGACGGCCGTCAGCCGCACCGAGGAGGGTCTGCCGCGGGAGTTCTACCCAAGGATTCACCTGCATTGGAAGAATTTTTTTTCTCCGGAGCTGTGGGAGGGCCCCCTGAAGGGGAAGAGGTACGACATCATCTATGAGCGTCAGGGCATGACTTCGCTAAACCGAGAGCAGCGGCCCGACTACGTTTATCTGCTGAAGCGTGCCATGAAGGATGATGGCCTGATCTATGTTGAAGGCATCTTCCGCACAGGGCGGGTGAAAGGTAACAAGCTGATAGGCCCTCCCTACTCCCTGTCAAAGCGGGAACTGCAGCAGCTGTTCCCACTCAGTGAGGGCTATTATGTGCGGTGTGAGGAGAAGACGGATGCGATGCAGCAACTAAGCCGTGAGAACCGCATCCTCAAGCGCGTGCCCAAGGAGCTCTACGTCACCCCGTTCAGCTGTGTCGTCTTCCGTGAAGCCACCGTGAATCTGCGAACACGGACGGAGCCGCTGCAGCACCCCGAACCGCCGACATTGACTCCTCCACCAAAGGACTTTGCGTGGTAGCCGTGCCGTGGTCGTTTCGTTCGCTACGTTGTCCTTCGTGCTCCTGCGTGCGCGAGTCTCGTCGAAACTGCCTTTCCAGATCTGGCTGTGACGCAGCGGTACGATACCTCCACATGCATCTCTCGCTCTCTTTTCCCACACAAAACACATGCGTAGAAGGGAGAAAAGATGGGCAAGGGGTTGACAGAGACACAGGTGCGCACATGTGCAGGTGCTCCCGTCCTTGCCCCCCCTTTTCCGGCACCTTTCCCTTTCCTTACCACTCAGCTTGTGTCATTTTTGTGTCGCCCCTGAC
Organism: Leishmania tarentolae; assembly: GCA_033953505.1. Taxonomy (NCBI): domain Eukaryota; phylum Euglenozoa; class Kinetoplastea; order Trypanosomatida; family Trypanosomatidae; genus Leishmania; species Leishmania tarentolae. Next base: position 400,902 of record CP119832.1, read on the forward strand.
GGCGCTGTGAGTGTTTCAGTTGGCTGTGTAGATGTACCACACTTTGTGTGTGCCCGTGTAGGAGGAGGAGGAGGCAAAGAAGTGGCAAAGCGTACTCTTCACAACGTCGTCTCCCCTGTCTGTGTTTGTCTACCTCCCTCCTTATCGATTCTCGGCGTTGTCCCACCGGTTACCTTCAAGAGAATACACATGCGCATGACGACTGAAACAGGAGTGGCGAGGTGGCATATCCACACCCACCTGCACATTTGCACTGTGTGTGTGCGCGTGTGGTCTGTGCTGGTGCCTGATGCATGAGCAGAGAGGGGCCTACAGTGTGTAAAAAGACGTTGATGCTATTCATGTTCTTGTGCTCTTGCCAGGTATCCTCTCCCCCACCCCTCCTCCCTCTCCCCCCTTCTGCACCTCTCGCTGCTGACATCTTGGGCCCTCCTCCCCCCACCGTCTTGCAGAAAAAGGAAAAGTCGTTAGCGTGCTCTTGAGTGCCTGTGTGTGCGATCGTCTTCCCGCCGACTCTCTCTTTTGTCTTGGTGGGGCCCGTTTCATCTTTCTCTGTCGCCTGTGGGGCACGCGTGCGTTTGGTCTGTTCGTACACTTGCTGACCAGCGCACACGCACACGCACAAATCGGCCTATGCCCATGCGTGTCTGTGTGCGTCGATAGGATCCATAGGCCCCACTTCACCCTTCGTACAACATTTTGTACTCTCCCCGACTTCCTCTCCGGAGGATACCAGCATGAGTGGCGTAGGTGTCTTGGGACTGCGGGGGGCGCCGACGCGACGGCTGTGGCTCTGCGATGTGACGCGGCGAAGCGGTGGTGTTTTGATGTTCTCGACAACGTCCACGTCGTATCGGTCTCAGGCGACGAGTGCGGGGGGAACGACTTCTCTTCCACCCTCCACCTCCTTTCCAGTGCCGGCGCCGGCGGGCAACAACACTCTCTTCCACAATGGCGCTGGAGGCCAGGGCACCATCCCCTTTGGCCGGCACTTATCCCCTGGGGAGCTGGCTCTTCCCCAGCAGCCGCGCGGGTCGCACTTGTCGGCACGCAACATCGCCACGGAGGCTTTGCAGATGAAGAAGCTTCACCAGGAGCGCGGCTGCAACCCGATGCTGGCCCAGCAGGCTCGCCGCGTTCTGTTTGCGACCTCTATCACTGGGCAGAACGTCGACGCCCGCTCCGTCGCCCTTCTGCTGAACACGGCGGTGTACTTCGGCATGGAGAGCGACGCCCGCGTGGTGCGGGAGTGCATCGACTTCTGCCTGAAGAACGACAAGTTCATCTCGCTGGATATTCTGCCAGTCGTGGTGACGGCGTGCGCGACGCTCAAGTCGCGCGACGCGCGTGAAGTGATCGAGCTGCAGGCGATGAAGGCCACCAAGAATGCGCGCTTCCTGGATGCGAAGGGGGTCACAAACATTATCAGTGCCTTTTCGAAGACGGGCATCAACCATGAGAAGCTGTTTGGGCTGCTCTCGATGCGCGTTCAGACCCTCGCGCGCGTCGGCGAGTTTGAAGCAGCACACCTTGTGATCCTCGCGAACGCCTTCGCGAGGCTGCGCTTCAGAGAACAGCACGTGTTCAGTGCCATTGCCCGGCGCGCCATGTCGCTGCGGGAGCGCGTTACCGTGAACGAGCTGGTGCCCCTCATCAACTCCTTTTCCAAGGCAGGGCTCAAGGACCCAAAGTTGAGCAAGCGCTTTGCGGGAAAGGCGATGGAGTATGTGGACCAGATGAACGCCGAACAGGTGGCAATGATGTTTCAGGCATTTGCCTACTTTGGCATCCGATACGATCAGCTCTTCGGCGTGCTGACCAATCGTGCTGTGGAACTGATCGACGAGTTCAACGCGCAGTACATCAGCACCACGCTCGCTTCCTTTCAACGCATTGGCATCAACAACCCCGAGTTGTTCGACAACCTTGCCGAGCGTGCGCTTGCGGTGGTTCAGGATCATGACGCAAAGGATATTGCCTTGACAGTAACAGCTCTGGCGCACTTTGGGCTGAAGGATGAGGAGCTGTTCAAGCGTTTGGCCTCACACGCCGCGTCGATTGCAGACCAGTTTGACCCAATGGGGCTGGTAAACACAATTCATGCGTTTGCCCGCACCTTCTTCCTGCAAGAGGACATGGTCGTCGCCCTGTCGGAGCGCTGCATATACGTGTGCCGCCACCTCGACGCGAATCAGGTGCGTCGCCTGCTCTGGTCGCTCGCCAAGTTTCAGGTGAAGGACCCCCGCATCCTGACCCCGGTCTTCAACCGTTGCCTCACGCTGCATCAGGACTTCTTCTCCGACCCGATGGGCGGGGAAGAGATCGAGGAGATCTTCGACATCTTTGGACCAAACTTTTGCCCCCCGCTCTACCAGCTCTACATGTCGCGCGGCAACAGCGTGTAGCGTAGCCGTTGGTTGCTCTTGTGCGCGCCCATGTGCCCCCCCTCTCGCCGGCCCGTGCACCCCTCGAAGAGGGGATGGAGGCCGGATGGCAGGCCTTCGGGCGGGCGTTTGAGGATTCCTTTTTTGTGTTCGTTGTTGTGGTCTTCACACATACTTCCTTGTGCGCCCTCTTTTCCCCCTAGTCGTGTGAGGGGGTACGAGGCAGTCGCACACCCTCCGTGGTGCATGGCGGGCAGGACCACCACGCTCTTCTCTCTCTTGTGTGTGTGTGTGTGTGTGTATGTTGTGCCTTCTCTTGTTGCCCACGCACACCCTTCCCCTCCTCTTCTCTCGCTGCACCAGCGAGGGCAGTAAAGGCGCTCATACGTCATTTGTGGGAGGTGTGGAGACGGCTTGGCGTTGACACCGGTGGCAGGGAGGGAAGAGGGGAGTGAAAGGGAGCGCGAGGGAGGCGAAGGGAAAGCAGGTCCGGGCGTGCATCGGCCCGCCGTTTTTCCATGTGCTCGAACGCGCCTGCTTTGTACGTGTGTGCGCGTGAGCGTCAGTTGAGGCGTGCTCACGCCTGTGTGTGTGTGTGTGTGAGCTGTGTGTCTCCATTGTGTCACCGTGCACGCTGCGCTCGTTGTGCGAAGCTTTGTACGTCGCCGATAGCGCTGTCGAAAAAGGAAAAAGGAAGGAAAAGCGCTTCTTTGGGTCAGAAACGACGTTTCCGATGCTGCACTGGTGCACCAGTGCAGCTTTACGTAGCACAGATACATGTACACACGCACGCACACGGTGTATGTATGCCTGCTCCATAGGACGGCTGCGCCACTGCACCTCCTGGAAGCAGTGTCTCCGCCGCAACCCAGGACCCTTCGCCTTCCCTTTCTGTTACCTTGTTCACTGCCTCCTGCGACGATGCCATCATCTAACGCCTCTCCACCGCTCTTGCGCCGTTGTCGACAGTTTCATGAAGCTCCCACCTCCTTTGCTCACCTCCTTTCTCACCTCTTCAGATAGCGACAGCGATCATCCCTAACTTCTCTCTCGCCCCTCTCCTGTTTCCCTGCGCTGGTGTGTTTTCAGGTTGCTCAGCAGTGGGCGGCGTGTGCGTGCGCGTGTAAGGGAGGGGAGGACAGCGGAAGGTACGGAGGAGGAAAAGGCGGAAACAGAGGTGGTGTGCGGATACACACACACACACACACACACACGCCTCAGTGTATTCAATTGGCAGTATGGATCCGAACGCGGATGAGCCAAAGAAGGCCTCGTCGGTGCGGCAGCTGCTGCGCCAACAGCGCGAGCTGCAGGAAATGCGCAAGTTCGGCTTGGCGCCGCTTGCTGTGGACACGGAGACGCACCAGGAGATCAGCCCCAACATTCCAGAGTTCATCTCGCGTGCACCGTGGTACTATGGGGCAACTGGTCCCACGCTCGTCCACCAGCGAAAGCAGGGCAACGGCGCCACTGAGGCGCCGGACGAGGTGCTGGATGAGAAGGTTGATCGAGTGGTAGTGAAGGGTCAGGCGACTCGCTTCACGGCTGGCGCGTGCAAGAACTGCGGCTCCCGAACCCACAAGACGAACGAGTGCTTCCAGGCAAAGAAGAAGGTGGGTAGCGTCTACACGAATCGCGTCACCGGGAGCGACATCGAGACGCATCAGGAACCGAAGACGTACTCGCAGAAGCGAGACCGATTTGTGGGCGAGGTCGGTATTGACCTGATGCGTGGGGTGCGTCAGGACCAAGAAGACGACAGCGTTGATGTCGCGGCACCGGCAACGGCGCGCCACCGACCCGAAGATGTCTTTGGTAGCCGCACCGCGCAGCATGGCGGAGTCGAAGTAAAGGAGCTGCCCAAGTACCTCCACAACTTGGATCAGCAGGACAGCCTCTTTTTCGACCCGAAAACCGGCTCGATGCGCGCGAACCCGAACGCAGAGGACTCGACGAAGACCTTTCGAGGCGACCTGGAGCGCTACCGCACCGGCGACTACTACAACTACGTGGAGTCGCAGTACCGCTTCTTGACAGGGCAGTCGAGGTCGTTTGTGGACTTCGAGTTCGATGATGTGATGCGCAGGGCACGCGAGCAGCAGCAGCAGCAGGAGCAGGACAACACTGGAGAACCTGTGGCGAAAGTGCTCACAGAGACGCCCCAGGATGTGCTCTTGCGCTCCTTGTACGGCACAAGTACGCCTAAATTCGACTCGGATGTGCCCCCCTCATCTACCAAGGAGAGCAAGACGCCTGTGCCATCTTCCTCTCCTGCTTCAACGACTGACGCACTCACGGCGACGGCAACTGCGACAGCGACAGCGACAGCGCACTCCAGCGTCCAGGTAGCCTCCCTCTCGTGGGTGCCCACGCGCAACGGCCACACCGCCGTCTATGGAAGCTACTTTGATCCCATACACTTTCGCTGGGGTTACGCGTGCTGCAAGAAAACAGACAAGGACGCAACCGGCTGCAACGCGACGCATGCATGACGTGGACTGTTGAGCGCTTTCTTTTCTTTACGTGTTCTCTTTGCACAGGCATGTGCGTGTCGGTGTTGCCTCTCCGGCGCCTGTCTTTCGCATCGGCCGCTCTAAGCACAACATCAACGGTTGATGAGAGAAAGGGAGAACAGAAGGCGGCCATGCCTTTGGCGCCTGTATGTGTGCATGTGTGCGTGTGCGCGGTTCTCCCTCCGTATGGCTCTCTCGTTCTGCACGTCCCCACTTGCCTGGTTGTGCATCCCACTGTCTGTCTCCCCCCCCTCTTTCTCTCTCGTCTTGTTCAATTCTGCACAGAGATATCCCTTGACTGAGCACGCCACACTCGTTCCCTACCTCCTTGCAACCAGCTTCTTGCTCGCTCTTGTACTTTTTTTTTTCGTGCCTGTGCAGGCTAAGAATATTCTGCTGCTACCAGCGTGCCATTCGCTCGAACTCGTCGGGGGTAGCTGTTGCCTGTGTGTGCGTGAGAGAGGGGAGGTAGTCGAACCGTAGACGACAGGCCTTCTTTTTTCTACCTCCCACGCTCTCTCTCTCTCTCTGAGCACGTGGGTGTGCGTTGGTCGAGACCTCTCAATACCTGAACACACACACACACACACACACATTGTTGAAGACCGCGTTATCCCTCGCTTGAGCTCATCACTGTATTTTAGTTCAGTAGCATCAGCAAGACGGCAAAGGGCATCGGCATCAGGACCGCCTTCTCACCCCCCCCCCCACACACACACAGACAGAGGCATATCGACAGTGTGTGTGCAGCTCGCCATGTTCGTGTATCTCAGCAAACGTATCGCCATGCCCAATGGCGTGAAGGTGACGTCCATTGCGTGGAATGACGGGCAGGGGTGGCTTGCGTGCGGTGGGGAGAAGGGCCTGCTGAAGGTGCTGAAGGTGGATGGTGGTCCACAGGGCCAGAGGTCCGGGGGTCTCTCGTCGAGTCAGACATTGGAGGGGCACGACACCACCGTCGACCTGGTCACATGGAATCAACAGTACTGCAAGCTCACAAGCAGCGACGTCAGTGGCCGCATTATTGTGTGGGTGCTGCACAAAGGGATGTGGTTCGAAGAGATGGTGAACAACCGCAACAGCAGCCGCGTTGTCGACTTCGCCTGGAACCCGTCCGGTACGAAGATTTGCATTACCTACGAGGACGGCGCCGTCATTGTCGGCGGCGTGGATGGGAACCGTTACTGGGGTCGTGAGCTGCCCTACAAGCTGGCAAAGGTGTGCTGGGGCGCTGACGGCAACTCGATTCTTTTCGGTACTGCGACAGGTGAGGTCTATGTACACGACGCGTCCAGCGGCGAACATCTTAGTCAGGTCGAGATCAAGTGCAACGATGGCAAGGCCCCATCTCCGCTGGCCGGACTATCGTGGCACCCGGCGTGGGTGGAGCGACCAGAGCCACTGGCCACACTCGCCGTGTGCTACCAGTCCGGTAAGCTGCAGTTGATGACCAGCATCGGCGACGAGACGCCGTGCAATGTGGACCGCGACCTTCCCGCTCATTTTATTTCGTGGAATCCCTCCGGCACTGTTCTCGCTGTTACCGCGGCCACGCCGGCGACGGAGGAGAACGGCCCCGGTATTGTCACGCAGTTCTTCAGCACCGAAGGTGTTCACCTGCGCACGCTGCGGGTGTCCGGTAAGCAGTGCGGCGGGATCACGTGGGAGGGTGGAGGCCTGCGCGTCGCCATTGGCGTGGACTCCTCCGTGTACTTTGCGAACGTGCGGCCCAACTACAAGTATTGCTACTTCAAGAAGACTGCTGTGTTTGCCTTTACGGTGCCGGACAAGGTCGAGGAGAGCGTCATGTTCTGGAACGTCAACACCAACGAACGGAGAACAAAGAGTGTGCGTGGCTTGCAGTACATGAACGCATGCAAGGACGCCTGCGTGCTCATTAGCCGCCCCGACACCACGCAGCAGCAGCGGATGATCCAGCTGGTGAACGCCATTGGCAGCCCGCTGGAGACACGCTTCATTGACATGGAGTTGTACACGTATGACATGAACTCTTCCGCCGTTGTCTGCTGCGGTGATGAGTCCATCTACATATGGCAATTCCGAGACCCCAGCACGGCGGTGGACGCGCTCGACCCTATCTCTATGCAGGCAAGCCGTGCCGAGAGCCAGGAGCGCGTCATCCACGTCTGTGACCTCGTCCGCGGCGACACGGCACCGACAATGAAGGTGCGCTCGGCTCTCACGAATGATCTCATCTCTGCCATGTGCGTTAGCGAGACACACATGTTTGTTTCTCTCGAGTCAGGGACCCTGCACGTCTATCAACTCAGCCCGCTGCAGCTCGTCTCCAAGTACATCTTGTTTGCGCGTGCGCAGTCCATGTCAGTGAACTGCAACTCGACGCAGCTGGCCGTCATCCACCTCGGCGGCATTACCAATGTGTATTGCATAGAGCGGGAGAAGTTCTCTCTCGTGCCGTGCAAGGCTGACACGATCGACGGCGTCGAGCTGAAAGACGTTTGGAACCTGCGCTGGGCCGTCGACGATCCGCATCGGTTTGCCGTGATGGAGAAGACGCGCATGCTCGTGTACAACCACGGTGTTGCGGAGGAGCCGGTGCAGTCTTGCGCGAACCTGTGCAAGTTCAAGTCACTCAAGATCCGCACGCTGCAGCTGGACGAGCTCCTGCTCGACCCGGAGCGGCCCCGCAAGGATTACATTGTTGACTTCGAGGCGCAGCTGCTGCGTGACATGCGCGCCGTTCTGCGCGACGGTACTGCCAAAGAGGCGTACGAGTTTGCCGAGTCGCACAACACCAAGAAGCTATGGGAGCTGCTGGCGGAGCACACGCTCTTCCAGTTGGACTTCACGTACGCCGAGGTGGCGTTCATCCACTGCAAAGATTATGCCGCCATTCAGTTCGTGAAGCGCGTCCGCAGTCTTGACGATCCAAAGAAGCAGCTGGCTGAGGTGAACGCCTACTACCGCCGCTTCGACGAGGCGGAGCGGCTATACAAAGATGTGGACCGAAAGGACCTGGCACTGGACTTGCGCTACCGTCTCGGAGACTGGTTCGGCGTCGTGCGGCTTGTGCAGGAGGGCGGTGGTGACGAGGCGCTGCTGTTTCAGGCGTGGGAGAATATTGGGGATCACTACGCGAGCCGGCAGAAGTGGTCCAAAGCGGCGCAGTACTACACGCAGTGCCGCCACTACCGCAAGCTTGCCCGTATCTTCTACATCATTGAGGACTACGAGATGCTCACTCAGCTCATCTCCATGGGAGAGCACGACAAGGAGCTGATGGTGACCCTGGGCAACATGCTGCTCACCGTTGGCCTCGCGGAGGAGGCGGCGAAGGCCTTCATTGCGGCCAATGAGCCGCGCATGGCGGTAAACGGCTGCGTACAGGTGAACATGTGGAACCGGGCCATCGCTCTTGCAAAGGAGCACCGACTGGAGGATGTTGGTCAGCTGCTCGAGAAGTACGCGAAGTACCTCATCCACCGCGAGCGCCTCACTGAGGCCATCGAGCTCTACCGCAAGGCTGGCAAGCACGATGAAGCAGCGACTCTTCTGGCGCAGCTCGGCAAGCGCGCGGCCCTTAGGGACGCGCTGAAGGCGAAGAAGTTCTACGTGCTCTCGGCGCTGGAGGTGCAGAAGTACCGCACCACCGCCATCGCCCTCAATCGCGACGGTGTCGCTGTCGTCTCGGAGATGCTCAACAAGGACCGAAGCACCGTGTCGGAGCGCACGCTCGACGCAGCGTGGCGCGGTGCGGAGGCGTACCACTTTCTGCTCATGTGTCAGCAGCAGATGGCGGACAGGAATTTCAAGGCCGCCCTTGTGCTGGCAATGCGCCTCATCGAATACGACGACTTGGTGGCACCGGTGGATGGCTACAGCCTGATTGCGTTGACGGCATACCTTGTGAAGAACTTTGGTCTGTGTAGCAAGGCGTTTGCGCGGCTCGAGCAGGCAGAGCGCAACGACGAGGCTGGTGGGGTGGCGGCAGCGGCAACGACACAGTTGGAGAACTTCTCTCTAGACCTCGATGTGACGCATCGTACGATGGCGAGCACGTGTGGCGGGTCCACCGGAGGTAGCACCGGCATGCTTAGCGGCGGCGGTGGTTCTGCGCTATCGGGAACCACTACCTCTCTTCAGCTCACAAACCCAGGAAAGGGCGTGACGCGCATGGCGCCCATGACATACCCAACCGTAAGTCTTCGCGACCCGCCGCGCCCCTTTGCCGACCTTGCGAGGCATATTTTTATGACTCACTCGCCGGTGGATACGTCGGTGGACTCGGTGCCCTGCCCTACTTGTGGAAGCTTCAACAAGGAGTGGGCGCAGCGCTGCATCAAATGTCAGCAGCCCTTCAACACGTGCATAGTCAGCGGCTGCGCCATTGTAAGCGAGGATGGGGCGTGGCAGTGCTCCGTGTGCCACCGCAAAGCGCTAGAGGCAGTCGTGGACAAGTACCGCAACTGCCCTCTCTGCCACACACCCAGGAAGGGTCGCATGCGCCGCGGAATTTGATCGGAGGCGGTCGCGCGTGCTCATGTATGTCTTGGAGATGTAGAATAGCGAGCCACATTGTGATGAGAGGCAGCGATAATGAAAGACTGTATGTTGGACGGGGGACGGGGGACTGCGCCAGCCGACGCGGGCCTGTGCTTCTGCTCTCCTTGCCTGCTACTCTCTTCTTCCCCCATTTCTTCGACTCTATTTTCCGAATTAATTTGTGTCCGTGTGCGTGCGTGCGGTGACAGCTCGACGGTGTTGATGTTGATGATGTACTTGATAGAGCCAAGCACCGCTACGCAGTGGCACATTCACGGACATGTGTGTGTGTGTGCGTGTGTGTGTGTGTGTGCGAGCGTGCGTGCGTTACTCCTTCTGGATGACCCAACAAGTGATCAAACCAAGTGGATGAGGACGAACACGACTGGGCCGCTAATGCCCCGTCGGACGTATTTCCACTTCAAGGAGAATGGCTATGTGTGTGTGTGCGCAGGGGGCAGATAGGAGAGAGATGACAGGGCTGATGGGGGGGGGGGGGGCTGCACGTATGCATCAGCACGCGCATCCGTTTCTGTTGGCGAGTGCGTGTGCTTGTGTGTGTCTGTGTTCGCTCTCAAAATACTCCCTCTTCTCCACCAGGTCACCACCACGAGCTCTGGCGTAGTGGAGCCAGCGCGACACCCCACTGCACGCACATCGACGCTCCTGTTCTTGGGCTTGGTAGGTGGAGTTTCGATGTAAACCGCAGGAGTAAACCGTCTCTCTGCCTGTACGTCCTCCCGCCACCGCCACAACCACGCACAAACTCCTGGACTTACACAAAGGCACTGCCACGCTTTCTAGGCTGGGCTAGAGGCAGATGTTTCCATGGGTAGACTACACGAAGAAGCACTGCGACAAAGCTCAACGTCGTGTGACGCCCACACCGACGCCAGCAGCGGTGACAGCGTGCAGGGTCGTGGGCGCACACTGAATTGACCCTCTCCGAGGGAAGAGGGAAGCGGTTCCTGCGGATTGCCCGTCATCCTCTCTTTGCTGTCTCTCTCCACCACGTTCCCGTTCCACTTCTCCCCCCTATTTCCCTCGCTCTTTCGTCTGCGAGTGCTCTACTGAAGTCTCTTGGGTAGTACAGCCCCCGTCCCCCCTTCCGTCGCTAGTGCCGCTTTCCGCAAGCCATGCTCCGCTACACTACGCGCCGCATGTCGAGCCTGTCGAGCTTCATGGGGATGGAGATGGACCCGTACACGGCGAAGTCGATGTTTTTGTTCGGCTTTATTGCGTCTGTCGGCTTCTTGTCTGTTTACTCCGTGAAGGAGACGAAGAAGGCAGGGCCCATCGAGCTGCCGGAGGAGCTGGAGGCGCAGCGGCAGCGACACAATGATCCGCGGCGACCGCCGTGGCCGCTGCTGCACCAGCGTGTCGTGCTTCTCCGGGAGGGCAAAGGCGCCCCAGAGGATATAGCGCTTATGTGGGAGCAGACGAAGCACTACTACCCAGCGGACTGGCTGATTCCGCTGGAGCTCACGCAGGTGCTGAAGTACTCGAGCGGGAAGTACCTGCAGACATATGTGGCCGATCCAGATGAAATGCGCAAGGAGGTGCTGATGCAGCTGCTGAACGTCAAGTACGGCCGTGTCAGTGACCCCAACGGCGGGCGAGTGAACAAGGACGTGGAAGAGATCATCTCCATGGCGGTCGACGATCTGGAGAACATGGACCTGAACCCGTCCGCGGACGCGGTGCTGATCCCGACCCACACGTGACACGCGTTGATACATACTTGCCGCCGAGCCGTACGAATACAGGGACATAGCACAGAATAAAGGCAGCACAGACAGGGCCACCTCAGCGCTTCTGTTGTCGATAGCATTTATGCTGGCCGAAGACATGGGTGTTTCACGCGTGGATGCGCGTGTGCTAGTGTGTATGCATCCCTCCCTCTCTCTATTGTGCTGCTCTCGCTGTTGTTTGCTATCTCGTAGTTACCCATCAGAGTGGCATAATCTGACCCTTTACACGCACCCTCACACTGCTACCCGCCCACGACCACAGACTCCGACGGAAGACACCGGCGTTGTTACGCGCAAGCATGCCGATTATATGTGGGAACGCTCGTGAGATGCTTGGTGCTTGACACCCCCGATATGCGTGCGTGTCTGCGTGGATGTGCCTGAGCGTCTGTCCTCCCGTCCCTCCCACCGCTCGTATTGACCCCCCCCCCTCAATGCCCCACTTCTGTCACCGGGGCCGTCCGCTGCTGCTGTCCTTCTGTCTCACGCATCGACGCTCCACTCTCCACTACACGCTACCCCCCCCCTCTCCCCCACTCTCCTCCCCTTCCCCCTGGTGACAGAAGCACACCTCAACGCGATATCACGCTCCAGCACCCGCTCTCTCTCTCTCTGTGTGTGTGTGTGTGTGTGGAGGCGCCGAGCAGCCCCCCGATCCTCCGCGAGTGCCGACCTGCTTCTGGTGGTGACCGGGCCATGCACCCACGCTGTGTGGAGGCCAGAGCGGCTTACTGCCACGGATATCGGCGGCGTGAGGTGTCCCGAATGGTGCCTCCTCGGAGCGACCTGAAACTGTGAGCACGCTTGTGCCATCCATATGATGGGCAGGGTGTGGACGTGACTCGGGAGCGTATCCCACGTGTCCCTCACTGCGCAGTGGTGGTGGTGGTGGGGGCCCGAGCCACCCCGAGGGAGGACACCCCAGGCGGTGGGCCGTGTGGCGTTGGGCTCGTGCTCCCTGGCGATGTCTCTGTGCTCGGCTGCCATTTCATCTCTCGAGAGGGCGGCAGTCACCCTGTGTGGTGTTCCAAAGAAGGGAAAATGAGGAAAACTGCGTCGCGCAAGCTCACGGCGCCTGCTGCTGCGCCGGTCCCTACAGGCACACCGGCCGCTAGACGCAAGGAGTGTACGCGACAACCTGACTATAAAGGTTGAGGGCATCGTTGAATCTTTCTTCGCAAAGGCAAGCAACTATCGCGCGCGGGACGACGGCGGCATGGTGCATCAGTGCGCTCTGAAGGAGACATACATCAGGTAGAACAGAAAGTTCGACTCCATGCAGCAGCTCAATGGGGGGATGTGCCTGACGTTTTATGCCTTTGCCGGGTGAGGCTGCGCCGGGGTTCCCGGGCAGCAGTGCAAGGATACCTGTCTCAACAATGTGAGGCTATCAATGCCTTCCAAAAGCAGCTCTACCACCAGACACGCAATCGGCTCAATTTGCCCACCTCTGTGAAGAGGTCTTACATCTACCAGCTCATGTACATCCGACTGCATCGCTGACAAGGATGGGACAGAGGGCTGACAGGCGGGCTCGCGAAGAGAAAAGGAGAGGACGATGCCCACAGCGCCGCCCGAGTCGAAGCTGCCTGCCGAAGCTCATGACTTTATCAACATGCTGGGCAGCGAGGCAGGCGCTTCGAGCACGCTGCGTGTGGCGCGCATCGGACACTGTGTGTATGCTCCTCCGCGCAATCACAAAAGCGCAGTACATGTACGCGCACACGTGTCTCAAGGTGATTGAGGCGGATCCGACCAAGACGCCCTGCCTGCAACAAGCCATGCGTGTGTTCATCGCGCTCATCACTCACAACTGCAGATTTCACCGCCATCCGCTGCTCGACGGCCTCATCATGCTCAAGAGGGGGGTGATACTTGACACTCTTACACAGCTGGAAGTGAGCCTGACGCTGCTGAGCCGCGCGGTTGAGCCGGGGGAGGACGTTCTGTACGAGGCCGCTGTGCTGCTCAACTGCCAGCTGACGCTGCTGAAGCGGACGGCGGCGGGGATCCAACTGCCCGAGGAGTAAGCCCTGGAGGAGGACGGGTCGAAGCACAAATTCTACACGCTGCACGCGTGGCGAGAACCTCTTCGGCGCCAATCGAAAGGGCGAGCCGGAGGAGGTACAAGGCAGCGTCCAAATTCATCGGGAGCATGCAGAGGCTCCTTGTGCGGCAGCTGCACAAAAAAAAAAGTTTCACCAGTATTCTGCCGCACAGGGTACGCGTATTGCGCCAAACGCGTCCACCGGGTGATGGAGTGCGTTTTCAGCAAGGGCCTCGTAACTCGCCGAGATGCGCACCACGCCTGCCAGCTACTGCTGGCGTTCTCACACCAACAGTAGTGACGTGGCGCGGCTCTCAGAGGCGACGCTGCGAAAGCAGGAGTACGTGAGCTCATACTACCTTGGGTCTGCGTTGCTAGGTTTCCACTGGACGAAGGGGGGCTGGTGCGCGCACACCCCGATCTGAAGAGGTCGACTCAATTCAACGGCGCGATGTAGTTCAACGAAAGAGAGAGGGCGATGACGGACGCTTCACCGCTGACCCGCTGTTGCACCCCGAACACATTATGTACGATGTAGCGCCGTAGCGTCTGTAGGGCTTGATGAGGATATGCTTCTGCTACAAGTGGTAGTGTGGGTCTCTGTAGCCAACGCACGCGAAGGCAGACGGCCGTCGTTGCCGGTTGCTGCCCGTTTTGTCCTGCATGTGTGTGTGTGTGTGCCGGGGGGGGGCTGGCACCTCCAGTGTGAGGGCGTGCTCCCCCCCTCCCTACCTCCCCCCTCTATCCCATCATCCTCTCCTGCAGCCTTCGTTGTCCTCTCGACTGCCCCGCCGCTCCGCATGAACAGACGGACACACTCACACACATGCATATGGACGCGCACTCGGCACTGGATGCGATGCAGCCGCGGCGAAGGGGAGTGGGATGATGAGAAAGTCGCTGGTGGGTGTACGCGCGGGCGCACTGCACTTCATTTCCTTAGCCTTTGCGTGGGGCTTCTCCGTGGTACTCATTCTCTTCGTGGCCTGTGCTCGGTATCGAAGCGTCCGCCGATTGGGTGCGTGCATGTCCATTACCTGGACCCCGTGTACAGCTTTCTTCCTTGGCGTTGTTGTGCGCTTCGATCCACTCCACAGCAGTCTTTCGCTTGCCGTTTCGGCGGGCAGCAGCAGCAGCAGCAGCAGCAGCAACACACACACACACACACACACACACGTAAGTGCAGAGGTATGCACTCGCAGAAGAATATAACGTGAAACCGTCTACCTTGCACTATCACGACTACTGGGTGCGGGGGCACGCGGGTGTTGAGGTAGGAGCGTGTCGTGCGGTCGCCGATCTCTTACTCTGTGCTTAATACACACTCATAGGTCAAGCCCACGCAGCTTTGTTTGTGGAGTCGCTCGGTGTCTTGTTATCCACACACACTGCCTGCCTGCGTGTGCGCGCGTCTACGGCTTCTACTCTAGTTGCACAATATGCCCGCGACAATTATCGGCGTTCCTGCTCTCTCTCTCTCACACATTGCTTCTGCTGCTGCTTTCCTTTTCTTGCGCAGGTTTGTTGTTGTTTCTTCTGTTACGCGGGCCCACTCATGGTTTCCTGCCACGCACCCCATGCGCCTCATTCAACCTCTCTGAGGCCGCTTTCTTCTCACCCTTGAACTCCTTCATGCGCGCTCTGATTCCTGCTCTCGGACTCCGATTTTCGTGTGTGCCTGCCCCGGGTCTCCGACCTTTTCTCACGAGCTTGCAGAGCCGCATACACACGCGCGCACACACAAAACTGAAGGGAAGAGGGCAGTGGCTCCACAGTTTTTCCTTTTCGCGTGTGCGTGTGCTGTCCTGCGTTGCATGCCCGGACTTTAGTGTTTACCCATCTCCCTCGATCGCTTGATTCAGCTGCACATGACATCTCTCGTGTTGCGCCGAGACCTCAGCCTGGAGGTGCCGAAGCTGCTGATTGGCGCGGTGCAGCCGTACCAGACACTCGCTGGCCCCGCGCTCACCACATCCTTTCTTCATCGGCCAGACCTCCTTCCGTTCCAACGGACAGCCTTCTCGCACGCTGCCGTCGCACCGCTGTATTTCCACACGCTGCTGCACACCCTCGCCGAGTTTGCCGAGGCTCCGCGTGCGGTTCAGCACAGTGCAGTGAAGCTGCGTCACGCACCCAAGGCTGACTTCTGGGAATCCGTCGGCACGCTGAACTGCTTCTACTACTCTGCCCACGCACCGTATGGGGCACCGACAGAGGCCTCCGTTTTGGACGAGCATCCGGCTATGGGGGCCGTGGAGCTCGTGCGCCCAGGGCACCGCATGGAGAGTGACGTTAAACTAACACTTTTCAACAACTCGCACCAGCCCATTGCGTCGATGCTGATGACGGGCCCGAAGGGCGCAACGCGTGAGGCCGACGACGACGACGCTGTAGAAAGTACCCAGGGTACTTCCTCCACTTCCCCTCACGCGAGGACTGCCTTTCCGTATGTGGAGCCACCCACCAAGGATACCACGTCCGCTTTCGGCTGCGCTGCCGTCATGATGGGCGGCACACAGGTAGACGGTGGCCTCTACGGTGATTTGATACCCATGAAGGGCAGTGGCGGCTTTGGTCAGCGCGCCTATTACAAGGTAGAGACTGCCGCCGCGTCCTCCCTATCCCCGGATGCACGAAGCCGGACCAGCGGGACGGCGACAGCGGAGGAGGAGCCCACTACCCCTTCCTCGGTACCCATCATCATGCCGCCGTGGTTACTGTACGACTGCGTTCAAAAATTTTTTTTTCGTCTGCACAGCAGCGGTGCCTTCGGTGGTGATGCCGCCATTGCCCCGACGGAGGGGTGGCATGTCTCGGCTCACCATGTCGTACAAACTGAAGACGCAGTCTTCGGCGTTCCGGTAGAGGTCGTCTGCGCTGTGCCGCGTGTGTACGCGAGCTACCGATTGCCGCCGTGGCGGCATCAACTGGGACTTCCCGCCATCCCCAACGGCACAGTACCCTGTGTGTGCCTGCGATGCGAAACACGTCAGAGTGGCCGGCTCATCTCCACTGGTGTTTATTTCTTTTGTCGGTGGTAATTACTACGTGCACGCATCGATCGAGGAGAGGGCCATGGAGTGCCATGGAGGTGGTGCCGTATAGTGAGTTGCCTTCCTCCTGACTGCTCTCACCCCTGACGCTGTCGAAGTCGCCAGCGCCTGCCTCACTCCTCTCTCTTCGTTTGGGGTTTGCCCACACATCCTGCGCGACGTCATCCTACGCTGAGCATCACGTGCGCCCACGTCTCATAGTAGAGATATACATGAATAAGTACAACAGGTGTGCGCGCGTTCTACAAGCACTACAACACAAACTTGGGATGTATTCGTGATGATCCACCGGCTCTCGCGTTGCTCGGGCACCTAAGCGTCTCACCCTCGACGTGCCTCATCCCCTTCCTCCCCCGCTTTCCTATGCTGCCGCAAGAAGTGTGTTTGTGTGTGTGCATTTCTGCACATGTCTGTGAAACGAGTAAGCACGTCCGCATCCCTTAAAGACGCGCCTCTTCCATCCCAGTGCATCGCCCGCCGTCTCACCGCCACCTGCAGTGTGCGTGGGCAACGGCGAATAGTCGAGCAGGGGGGGGGGGACATCTTCGCTGCTCTTCCTGTTCGCCCGCTCGCCGCTTCCCGTCCGCCGCTTCACATTGCTCTCCTCGTCCTCTATGCGCGTCTCCCTGGTGACAGAAGCACACCTCAGCGCGATATCACGGTCCAGCACCCGCTCTCTCTCTGTGTGTGTGTGTGTGTGGAGGCGCCGAGCAGCCCCCCGATCCTCCGCGAGTGCCGACCTGCTTCTGGTGGTGACCGGGCCATGCACCCACGCTGTGTGGAGGCCAGAGCGGCTTACTGCCACGGATATCGGCGGTGTGAGGTGTCCCGAATGGTGCCTCCTCGGAGCGACCTGAAACTGTGAGCACGCTTGTGCCATCCATATGATGGGCAGGGTGTGGACGTGACTCGGGAGCGTATCCCACGTGTCCCTCACTGCGCAGTGGTGGTGGTGGTGGGGGCCCGAGCCACCCCGAGGGAGGACACCCCAGGCGGTGGGCCGTGTGGCGTTGGGCTCGTGCTCCCTGCTGGCGAGCGACCGCGCTGAGGAAGGAGCTAGCACGGACGCCTCTTCCGCTGCGCACCCCGGCGGTGTCTCTGTGCCTGATTTTCCTCAACCTTTCCCATCTGCTCTCACGGACTCTCTCTTGCACGGCATGCACACGAACATGCCCACAGGCATACACGGGCTTACGCAGGTGCCGACGTGCTCCATTTAAGCCCGTCTGCCGCTTCTCCTCGTGCTTTCCTCTCTTTTAGCCCTTTTCTCTTACACTCGCTGTAGACGTCTGCTCACGTGCCTCCCCCCTCCCCCCGTTGTGTACATGTGTGCGTGCGTGTGTGTGTGCGTGCCCGCGTCTGCGTCTTCACACGCGCACAGCCACTCCCACAGGCGCACTCCTGCGGATGCGTGGCTCAACTTGAATGCCAGGGAAGATTCATTTTAGTCTTTAGTCGGCACACCCACACCCACTGATAGACGGTGCGCGTGCGTGTGTGGCCGCGCGACCGGTGTGGGTGCGCATCAAGCAGCGGGTACGCGTAGACGGAGAGGGCTCGGTTGTTTACTTAGACAACTCGCAGTGGTGCCAATGCCGCGGTCGAAGAAGGGCGGCGGGCGTGGGAAGGTTGTGAAGAATATCTGGGACATCGCCGATTTGCAGGCTGCGACCCTGGGAAGCAGTGGCAGCAGCGGGATGCGTGAGCGTTGGCCCATCGCCACCACCGCGGCGGCCTATCGCCGCCCACGGCCGGTGCGGCATGTGGACCCCGTCGTGCTGAAGCGCGCCTTCATGCTGCAGAACTTCCAGTTCATCCTTCGCGCCGAGCTGCTGACGATTGCGTCCACGCAGGGGCTGCCGCAGGGCCAGCGGCGGCTGATGGAGTGCATCCAGCTGAGCGACAGCCTCGTGCCATGGGAGGTGGTGCACTCGGTCGTCATGCGGGCCAGTCCTGAGGAGTTCCAGTGCCCCATCTGCATGGAAATGCCGACAGCACCGCGCATCACGGAGTGCGGCCATGTGTACTGCCTCCCATGCATCCTACAGTACATGAGCCGCCAGAAGGCTGCTGGCGCGCCGCGCGAGTGCCCGATGTGCCACGAGCTTCTTGCGCCCTACACGCTGCGCCCCTGCGTGCTGCTGCCGGTGCAGCCGCTGAAGGTGGGCGTGCAGGCCCGCTTTGACCTCTTCAAGCGGCACCGCGACTCGTGCGTGCTGCGCCGCTCCGATGACCCCTTTCTATCGGCACCGCCGCCACGGCCATCGGCGAAGGCGGCGGCGATCTACCTCCCTGCGTACATGGAGCCGATGTCGTGCCAGAGTCGGTACGTGATGACAACCCCGCAGTACGAGGCGGGGCAGCGCTACGCTGACTGCGCCGGTATTTCGGAGCGGATGCGCGAGCTGGAGCAGATGACGCAGCCGCTGAGCGAGTCCGACGCGGAGGTGGAGAGATTCCTGCTAGAGGCACTGAACGAGGTGACGAAGGAGCCGAAGGGGCTGCCGCCGTCGATGCTGCGCAACTCGCCGCCCATAGCCCCGCGCCCCGTCCCGGCTCCGGAGGGCGAGGACGACTATATCGAGCTGTACGCCGACGGGGAAGGGCAGCCGTACTACCTGCACATGCTCACCGTGAAGATGCTCAAGCACGATGCGAAGCTGCGCCACGCTGCACTGCCCGACACGGTCACCGGCGTGATTGAGGAGGTCGTGACGATGGAGCAGACGGAGGAGACGCGCCGCATCTACAAGGTCTTCTCACACGTCCCACTGCACGGCATGATCAAGCTGTGCGTGGTGAACGTGGACGAGCTGGTCCTGCCGGAGACCCGCGCCGCTTTTGCCGCCGCACTGAAGAAGATGGCGAGCGACAGGGCGCAGCGCCAACACCGCGACGACCGCGCTGCCAGCGAGGATGCGTCGTGGAAGCAGTACTTGCTGAGGTACAGCAACCGCAGCGGTGACTGGTTGGGCTTCTCACCGGACACGGCGCCGTCCGACTTTTCCATCGACACGGAGAGTCTGCCGTACCTGAAGCTCCCCTCGACGGGTTCCGCGGGCAGCGACCACGGGCTGCCGCCCAACACGCTCGACACGCGCCAGCGTGCCACAAAGCGACAGGATATGCAGCCATTGCTTGACCCGACCAGGGAGCCTCCGTCGCGCGGCAACACAGCAGTGGCGGCTTTCACCACACCGACGGCGAATGCCCCCAGCGCGATTACGGCCGGGTGCTGGGCTCAGGGGAGTGCGACCAAGCTCTTCGCCAAATCGGAGAGGAAGGAGGGGACGACATCGACGTGGGGCGGACACGTGTTCCGCCCCAAGTAGTCCTCGCCCCTCAGGTGGTGGGAGGGTGACGACCCTCGTTGCCAGCTTCTCGGTGAGTGTGTGTGCATGCACTTGTGTGCACCACTTCCACACCCCCCAGCCGTACGCCCACGCATACACGCGCGTAGGCGGATGCGAATGTGTAATGAGATGATGTCCACTTGTGCTGCGTGAGGTGCGGCAGCAACTGCCGCGCGATGGTCTGTGTGGAGAGTCGTGCAGGGCGTGTGTGGGGCGAGTAGGAGATGGCTCGGCTGCGCAACTGCGCTTCTGTCGCCAGCGATGCTGCGCTCCCTTCATTCCCCTGCTCCGCCCTTCATACGTGTGGGCTGTGCGCCAGTGGCGCCCTGCATGACCCATTTCTGTGTGCGCACGTACACACACACACACACACACACACACACACACACACACACACACACAAGCGCAGCGGTGCTCGACCTCACTTTTTCTCCGAATTTTCCCACATTGGCCTGTCTCTGTCCTTTTCTATTGTGCACCTCTTGCTTCCCTTTCCTTGCCGTTTTCGAACGCGAGCTGACGGACGCCCCGCAGTGTGTGGTGGGTGGCGCCCGTGCGCGTGCGTGTGTGCTCGCGGAGTTAACTCGAGTTCCAAGCAACGCAGTCCAAGGGAGGATGGCGCAGCGCTCATCCCGATTGGCTTCCCATGTATGTGTGTGTGTGTTGCTCGGCGCCTCAGTGCGATGCTCACTGGCAGTCGCTCTCGCTCTGTCTCACCTCCAAGACGTGTGCACGCTGCTGAGTGTGCGCGTCGCCTCGCGGCCCGCATTTTATCTGCGACTGCTGCTGCTGCTTGCACGTGTGGACACACTGCTTGGGAGCAGAGCTCAGGCGTGCTTGTGTGCGTGTGAGGACACACACACACACACACGTTGTGGCACGAGGCACTTGACCCCCTCTGTACAGAGGCCCCCCTTCCACCCAGGTGTGAAGGGGCAGGCGTGGGAATGCGCTGCTGTGTCTGCACCGCTTCCTCGCTTCCCTTTCATCTCCCCCACCCTCTCCTCCCCTCCCCTCTCCTCTCTGCATTGCTCTGTGTGGGACCCGCTGCGCCGCTTAAGGCCGTTGCAGTGCTGCGGCACCCCCTCCCTTTCTCACATACACATGCGCGCGTACTTCCCCACAGGCGCCACGGCGTACACCCCTGAAAGAGAACCAAACGCCAAGACGTAGAGGAGACGCGCGCGTGTTGTGCGTCGCGCCACTGACCGACTCACCGAGCACTGTGTGTGCTGCGCCCGCTTCATCTTCTTGCTGCATGACCTGCGCAGCTCAGTGGCGGCTGCACCGCATCCCCACTTCTGCCGAACCCTTTCCTTCTGTCAC
This sequence comes from Leishmania tarentolae, assembly GCA_033953505.1. Lineage (NCBI taxonomy): Eukaryota > Euglenozoa > Kinetoplastea > Trypanosomatida > Trypanosomatidae > Leishmania > Leishmania tarentolae. The sequence continues at coordinate 421,853 of CP119832.1, forward strand.
GTCTTGCCTTTGCGGAGGCTTTGCCGCATGTGGAAGGCGGAGGAAAACATCTTTGCCTGCACGAGGCCCGCGCGGCTCGACACACAGTACAGCAGCGCGGGTGCCTGCACGACGGCGCCGCCTTCGCAGGCGTTGCCGCCGCCGCGGTGGTTTCACATTCCCGGGAGCGGCGCGCGGGACGCGCAGGAGTCGCCGGAGGGCCTCGTCACATCCACCCATCTGTCCTCCTCGCTTCTGCTGCAGCGGAGCTCGTTGGTGGACGACCGCGGTACTGCTGGCGCTTGTGCACCTGAGCTGGGGTGTGGCTGGCGCGACGCTGACCGGAACTGCTGGAGCATCGCTGGGTCCTCCCCGGCGCGGCAGCAGCCGCTTCCTTCGGCCTCGCACGGTGGCACGTGCACCCACGACACGCGCTCGCTGGGGAGCGTCCTCCGCCATCTCGACGTGCGTGGGACGCCCGTCACGAGCGCAGACGACACGTCGCCGACAGAGGTGAGCCGCCTGCTCCGTCATTACCGAGACGAGAACGCGCGGCTGCGCGAGCAACTCAAGGCGAAGGAGCTGCACGAGGCGCACATCATGGCGAGGCTGGAGGAGGCAAGTCACAAGTGCGCACAGATGCAGTTGGCATGGCAGCGCGTCGGCGGTGATACACTGGGCGCGCTGCCGCAGAGCGCCGACGGCAATGTGGATACTGTGCCGAGAGTGTGCAGTCCCGATGGGAGGGCTGAGGAGACGGTGCAGTCGCGCCTCGCACAGAAGGAGGCTGAAGTGCACGAGCTGCAGGGACGAGTGAAGGCGTACCGTGAGGCGTTGCAGCGCTCTCGTGCCCACGCGGCGCTGTCGGCGGAGGAGCGGCGGGCAGTACCGAAACCCGCTACCTGCAGCACAGGCAGCAGCGCCACTGCCAGCGTCTCGCCCACATCACTCCACGTGCTCCTCTTGCAGTCCCTCAACACGGCAGACTACCTTGTGAAGGTGTTCAACGCGCTGCAACACTGTCACTGCGCGCGACATGGGGATGCCCACGGGAGCTCGAGTGACTGCTGCCGCCGCAGCCTCCACGACTGCAAGCTGCGTTGCCTCCAGGCAGCCATGAAGGGCTCACCCATCAGTGCCGAGCTGCTGGAGCTGGAGGATGGGCCCGAGAACGACACGGCCACCGCAAACATGGAAACAGCTGTGGCAGTGCGAGAGGAGCTGCTTTACTGCGAGGCCGTAGCCGTCCGCCTCGCGGCCTCCCTGCTGAGTCGCGAGAAGTTTGCCGACAATGACTGTGCTCCGGTTGGCACTACCACAACTGCCGCCTCGCCATCCGAGGAAGCCGCGTCACCGTTGCCCCTGTCGGCACCTGGCTCGCCGGCAGCACTTGGGGGCGCCGAACCCGTCGCTGTAGCGAAGGCGGCGGTGGCTGAAATTCACGATGACGACGACGAGAGGAGCGCTGGGGAGGAGGAAGGAAGCACGGGTGAGAATGGGCGGCACAACACGGTGTTGCAAGTGGCTGCCGCACGAGAGCCTCGGCGGCGCCTTGCGCGATGCCGCCCTGATGTTGGCGACTGCGAGGTGCAGTAGTGTGGCGCCAAGAATGGCGCTGGCGACAGCGGCTGTGGGGCGGTGGTGGCGATGGGGCTGTGTGCGCGTAGCGCAGTACTAGGGAACGCCCCACTCATGTCTGCCGCCCCCCTCCCCCCTCCCTCCTCCTCCACGCCCTTCCCCCTCTCACCCCCTTTTACCACATAGAGTACCCCCCTCCCCCTCCCCCCGAGATGCGTGCCGAGCGGGCGCATGGTCGGGGGGCGCCTGTTTGCCAGTTCGTGCAACAGGAGCGGGCGACTCCTCATCGGGGAGGGTCCTGCGCCGCGGGATGATCCGTCTCACGCATGCGCTCTCTTTTCTCTTCCCCGTCTCTGTGCGGCTCTCACGCCATCGTCCCCTGCGTCTCCGTCCTCTTGTGCTCTCGATGTCTCCTCCTCAATGCGCCCCACGCCCATGGCGTGCGTCTGCTCCCCCTGTTGTCCTTGCTCTCGGGGAGACCACAGGGGGCGGCCGAAACATGCACGAACGGAGTGCTGGCCTTTCCACCATTCGAAAGCTGCCGCGGCTTCCCCTCTGGCGATCCAGCCACACACCGATCCACACCCAGAGGCGTTACGGTGTGAGGGGGCGTTTGCCAGCCGGAGGCCGACTTGGCAGTGTGCCCCACACGGCGTCAGGTGAGGGAGGCGAGCGCGACAGTGGGATGGCGCAAAGGAAAGGTGGCGGGGGACTGAAGCAGTGGTGTGATAGAGGCGCGCGTGTGCGTGCATCGCATCTTCTGCGAAGTGCACCTTCTTTCTCCTCCCTCGATTCCCCTCCGTCTCCGTGGTGCTGTGCTGGTTGCGCTCCGCCGACGCCCTCAGGTGTGGTGGGGCTGCGGCGGCACCGACTGCCATAAAGGTGGACGGCGTGCGTATGAGTGTATGCACGCGTTCGCGTGGCGAGGTGCGAAGCCTCTCCTGCTTAGCTTCTCTACACATGTGATACGCGTGTGGTGGGGTTGTCTCTCTCACTCTCTGTGTTAGCGCATGCTTCTCCGCGCTGCTGCCCCCTCGCTTCTCTCCATCACCCCCTTCTCTCCTGCCATCGGGCTCTCTCCCCCTGATATCACGCCGACACCCACGCACACGCACAATTGTGTGCTACTCCCGTGCGCAGTGTCGCCGGTGTAGTGAAAGGACTCTCTTCCCCTCTCGCACATATCAACGAACTGACCGCCTACACAGTGCCGTGTCCTCGCGTAGTGTTCCCGTGTGCGCGCGTGTGCCTCTGCACTTTGTATTTTTGCCTGCCGCCCTTTTTGCCCATCATGTCTCAGCCGCTCGCCTTCCACGACGTGTCGACCGATGCGATTCGGCAGATGCAGGCCAGCGAGGCGCTGCAGAAGCACCTCGAGAATGCCCAGCTGGCACACCGCGTGTGTGTCGCCAAGGCGCTGAAGGCGGATGAGCCGCCGGTGGAGAAGTGCGCGCTGACCTGGGGCGAGGTGGTGATGCGCTACAACCAGTGGTCCGAATACCGCCCGGCTTTCCATGATAGCGACGCGCAGAAGAGGTACTCGAAGTACTGGACCAAGAAGCGCCAGGCTGCCGACGACAGCCGCGCGTAAAGTAAGCTGATCTGCGTTTTGAGTACGTGCGCTCGTGCGCGCATGACTCCGTGGGCGGGGGATGTGGCGCACTCCTGCCCCTCTCGCTGCTGCGTGCCCGAGTGCTGTGCTCTTGCACCGATGCGCGTTTCCCTCTGTCTCCGTGCTGCTCTGCGTGTGCGTGTGTGCCCGCCTGTGTGTGCGCGGGTCTTCACAGAGGGCGATGAGTTCTGCGCCGACCGGGAGGTGGGTGTAAGGGACGAGGCGTAGGAGGGAGAGGGCGAGGGGCCACGCCTGCATTTCTCGAGGATAACTGGTGGTGATGGGGAGGTCTGTACCCCCGCCCCACTGTGGCTAAGGACGCAGGGATATGTGCCGCACACCTTGTCGCTCCGTGCATGTGTGCACGTGTGTCCGCTTCAAAGCCCCCCCCCCTTCCCTCCACCGCGTGCGCATCGCTCTCTGGCACGCTCCTTCAGCATTCATCATCTGCATGTGCACCTGTCTTTTAGGAATCGGACGTGTGGTTATCGGGGGCGCTGTCTCTGCTCTCGTCCTCTCCGCCTTCCACCGCTCCTGCACACACGCACGCACATGTATACGTGAGGCACAGATGCGTGTGCCTCTGTCTGCCCGCGTGCGTGTGTGCTGATGTGCGCGAGTGGGGTGGGGGCTGTGCGGCGCGAGAGAAGGCAGAGCAGCGGGAGGGAAGCGACTCGGTTAGGTATAGGGAGGTGATTGTTGCACGGTGTGTCTCCCCACCTGACACGCAGACACGCAGTGCCTGTGCGAGAGGGAGGCGCGTTGCTCGAGTGTGGTGGCCGCTCTCTGCGCACTGGTGGCTAGCGTGCGTGTGTGCCGTGTTTCTTGGTGACGGTGTCTCTCTCTCTCTCCCTTTTTCTTGTTAGTGAAGGCAACGCAAACGTAAAACGGTAGCAGAAAAGGCCAGGTCGCGTCGCTCAGCAGTCCCGCACCCCAGCGCGCACGAGTGCCTCGACCCACCCCTTCTTACGCCCTGGGCTTTCTCACACACCACGCGCCTCCGGCATGTGTTCGCGTGCCTAAGACGGTTAACTTGCGTGGGACGCAGCTTGGGCTGTGCGTGAGGGGAGGGGAGAAGTGGTTGCCCCTTCTCTGCCTGCGCATGCTTGCACGCGTGCGTTGCACGTGTCTGTATGTGCGCCAGTGCTCTTCGCTGCAGGCCACGCCCACGTTCCCCCTCCGCGTGTCCCCGTCTGCTTTGGCGCAGGCACAAGCGAGGGGAGCGCACAAGACTGGACCATCCATGCCCCACCCCCCTCTCCCTCCTGTCTCCCCCCCTCCTCTCTTTCCCCCTACGCCGATCGCAGGCGAAGAGCGACACAGAGAACAGCAGCACTGTACAGAGGCTGCGAGGGACTTTCCTTCCCCTCTCTTCTCGTGGGCGCCGCTGCCGCTGGCATGTGCGTGCGACATGCCGCTCCCTCTTACGTCTTTGACAGGAGCCATTGCCCCCCCTTGTGCGGTTCCAGACATCCCCACCGCCTGCACCGCTGTCGCCAGCGGGAGCAGCGGCCGCACCGACTGCTACGTCATTGTATGGGTCGAGGGCAGAGAGCGGCCGGTGTACGCGTGTACGGCGCCTCTTCCCTCCAGCGAGCCCTCCGCGTCGTCGTCCTCAGTCGCTTCTGCCGGTGTCGCCGCCGTTCCAGCGGTGAATGTGGTGACGCTGCGGCGCTTCTTTGCGGCGCTTGCCCTTCTCTCGTCCTCGCCACCGACGGTGAGTGCAGGGAACGATGGGCATGATGTGGTGCTGTCTTGCGCCGCCGCCTTTACTCGGGAGACCACCCCCGTGCTGCATGCAACCCTTCCACTTGGTTTGGTGGGCGCCTTCGGTGCGTCGCCGCCGTACTACTACGTCGCTGTGCTAGCCCCAGCCACTGCTGTCGTAGTGGGCAGTCATCTGCTTGCCTGGCTGGCCTGGAGTGTGATGGCAGCGCTCCACCCCCGCTCATGGGCAACGGTTGCGTCTCCGGCCGGGCAGGTGTGTGGCACGGCGCTTCTATCGCTAGCTGCTGATGCACCGACCTTGGGCTCCCGACTTGCTCTGTACGGTGCTGCCGAGTTGGAGAGAACGCGCGCCGGTGCCACGGCGATGGAGGACTATGGCGCTCGAGAGGTGCTGGCTGACAGTGCCGGTGAGTCGTCCCTGCCCGCGTTACTCAAGGAGTTCGAGCGGAGCAGTGACTCACCCGTGAGTGTGGCGATAGGTGCCCTCCTCCGAATGTGTTGGGCGCCTTTTACCGCGTCGCACGCGACAAGGGCAGCCTCCCTGCGCATCTCGCTCGCCGGCTACTTCACCCTTCCGCTGTCGTCCTGTCTTGGCGCAAGCAGCTCTGGCGCTTCACGTCTGGCGCCAACCCTCTGTCCGTGCTCCGCCGACTGTCGGGAGGCGCTGTGTTTCCTTGCCTCCTTCTGCAATCATCGCGTGCCGGAACTCCAGCAAGCCAGCAGCGCGGACGCCGCGCCTCTGGTAGTTCTCCCCTTTGGCGGCAGCGGCGGTGCGGGGGCCCTGATCGCTGCCAGCATCGGATGTGTGCACCCACACGGGGTCCTGTACC
>CP119832.1:431101-444984 GCA_033953505.1 Leishmania tarentolae
CCCATCGTTGCACGCGGTGCAAATGGCGGGGTCAGCGCATGTCTTGCAGTTCACGTCGGTGCACTTGGGCACGCACTTGTCGCCTTCGACCTCGTACCCATCGTTGCACGCGGTGCAAATGGCGGGGTCAGCGCATGTCTTGCAGTTCTCGTCGGTGCATGCCGTGCATCCGACACCAACAACAGCGTAGCCGTCGTTGCACGCGGTGCAAATGGCGGGGTCAGCGCATGTCTTGCAGTTCACGTCGGTGCACTTGAGCACGCACTTGTCGCCCTCGACCTCGTACCCATCGTTGCACGCGGTGCAAATGGCGGGGTCAGCGCATGTCTTGCAGTTCACGTCGGTGCACTTGGGCACGCACTTGTCGCCTTCGACCTCGTACCCATCGTTGCACGCGGTGCAAATGGCGGGGTCAGCGCATGTCTTGCAGTTCACGTCGGTGCACTTGAGCACGCACTTGTCGCCCTCGACCTCGTACCCATCGTTGCACGCGGTGCAAATGGCGGGGTCAGCGCATGTCTTGCAGTTCACGTCGGTGCACTTGGGCACGCACTTGTCGCCCTCGACCTCGTACCCATCGTTGCACGCGGTGCAAATGGCGGGGTCAGCGCATGTCTTGCAGTTCTCGTCGGTGCATGCCGTGCATCCGACACCAACAACAGCGTAGCCGTCGTTGCACGCGGTGCAAATGGCGGGGTCAGCGCATGTCTTGCAGTTCACGTCGGTGCACTTGGGCACGCACTTGTCGCCCTCGACCTCGTACCCATCGTTGCACGCGGTGCAAATGGCGGGGTCAGCGCATGTCTTGCAGTTCTCGTCGGTGCATGCCGTGCATCCGACACCAACAACAGCGTAGCCGTCGTTGCACGCGGTGCAAATGGCGGGGTCAGCGCATGTCTTGCAGTTCACGTCGGTGCATGCCGTGCATCCGACACCAACAACAGCGTAGCCGTCGTTGCACGCGGTGCAAATGGCGGGGTCAGCGCATGTCTTGCAGTTCACGTCGGTGCACTTGAGCACGCACTTGTCGCCCTCGACCTCGTACCCATCGTTGCACGCGGTGCAAATGGCCGGGTCAGCGCATGTCTTGCAGTTCACGTCGGTGCATGCCGTGCATCCGACACCAACAACAGCGTAGCCGTCGTTGCACGCGGTGCAAATGGCGGGGTCAGCGCATGTCTTGCAGTTCTCGTCGGTGCACTTGGGCACGCACTTGTCGCCTTCGACCTCGTACCCATCGTTGCACGCGGTGCAAATGGCGGGGTCAGCGCATGTCTTGCAGTTCACGTCGGTGCATGCCGTGCATCCGACACCAACAACAGCGTAGCCGTCGTTGCACGCGGTGCAAATGGCGGGGTCAGCGCATGTCTTGCAGTTCTCGTCGGTGCACTTGGGCACGCACTTGTCGCCTTCGACCTCGTACCCATCGTTGCACGCGGTGCAAATGGCGGGGTCAGCGCATGTCTTGCAGTTCTCGTCGGTGCATGCCGTGCATCCGACACCAACAACAGCGTAGCCGTCGTTGCACGCGGTGCAAATGGCGGGGTCAGCGCATGTCTTGCAGTTCACGTCGGTGCATGCCGTGCATCCGACACCAACAACAGCGTAGCCGTCGTTGCACGCGGTGCAAATGGCGGGGTCAGCGCATGTCTTGCAGTTGGCGTCTGTGCACTTCGAGCAGACTTTGTTGACAAGGGTGTAGCCTTTTTTGCATGTGGCGCAGGTGGTAGTGCTTCTTGGAGCGCAGGTCATACAGTTTTCTGCGGTGCATGCTCCTTTAGCTGGCAAAGCCATGGCGGTCAGGAGCAGAATGGTAAGCGCAAGGAGGAACTTGGGGCCCATGTTTGTTGGTGGTGGTGATGGGATGGGCATTGTTGTGCCTTGTTGGTAGCTGAAATGAGAAGTGGTGTGGGTGAATGAAAGAAGATACGATAGCGTGCAATGTTGACTTGTGAAGAGTGTGTGTTGCGGGAAGAAAGGGCGTGTCTGTATAGGCGTGCCCGAGCGATTCAAGTCCGGAGTCGACACAGAGAAGAGGCAAAGGAAAAAGGGTCGAAGAAGGTGGAAACAGTACCTCACAAAGAGGGACCACAGCATCGTCGCGCGGAGACAACTGCAACAGATGCCCCTGCATCAGGTGCCAGGAAAAGCACCCATTCGAGAGAGGACAGGGTCCACCAGCACCTCCCCAGCTCGGGAGCTTCAGTACAAGAAGGGCGTATCGGTATCACGAGAGACAGGAAATCGGCAACAACACAGCAGGAGCAACATGGTGAGAAAGGAGGGGGGAGCCCTTACCTGGGTCCCCTTTGCGGGGCTTCGCTCTCTGCCGATCCGCCCTCTACCTCGCCGGCTTCTCTTCTCGGCAAAATACCTTGGGTGTTGCCTTTGACCGAGCAATGGGGGGGGGCTCTCAGAGGACGAGCGAGTCGTGCAAATGGAGAGGGCAGAAGGCAGGCACATAATGCACGCATCGAAAGGAGGTGCACGCGGAGGGGTGAGGGAAAGAGAAAGAGACACACAAAGAATACGGCAGGGCGGGGGTCCACCTCACAACAGAATGCACCACTTCCCCATTCCAAAGAAAAAAAGGAAATACGTGTGCATCGGGAGAAACTTGTCTGCCCCAATCCACACAGCCTCGTGCATGCATGCATGCATGCATACACAACCGCGTACTGACACAAAACGGCTGTGCCTTCAGCCCCGTCATGAGCCCCGCTCCTGATAACGCGCCGACTCCGCTCTCGACGACGACCTTCTCCGGCGCACATACAGAAAGAAAGAGACGAAGAGCAGCACCGCTTTTCCAAGAGCAGCACACACCGGGTGATGCTGTACTTCGCAGCTGTGAGCGTACGTGGTAGGAGAAGGCCGCCGCAAGCGTGCCTGCACCGTGCGCGTGTGCTTCCCTACTCGCGTGAGTGCCTATGCTGGCGCCGCTTAGGCAGAAGCGTCACCAGGGAAGGAACGGAGGTGCAGAGCGTGCAGAAGCAAAGCAACCAGAGGTGGGCACGCCGTGGCGCAGCCGGGGTGGCTCTTCCCATGCACTCCTGGACAGCAAGGCAGCATAGCCTCACCATGATGGTGCTGGACAGAATCCTCCACGCATCATGCCCAGCAGCGGCAGTGCTGGAGAAGAAACCGCTACTTGAGCAGACACAAAATAAGCGGTGCTTGTGCATCGCTCGCGCGATAGCAGATGAGCAGCAGGGAAGAGAATCTTTCGCGTGAGACCGTGTCCACTACGCCATCGAGCATGAGTGAAACTGTACTCGGGCACAGGCCTCCCAAGGTCCGTCACGTGGGTGCGACGCAGCCGTGGGCATGCGCGGGGACAGCAGTGCGCTTTAGTACGGCGACGACGCACCGAAGGCGCCCACCAAACCAAGTGGAAGGGTTGCATGCAGCACGGGGGTGGTCTCCCGAGTAAAGGCGGCGGCGCAAGACAGCACCACATCATGCCCATCGTTCCCTGCACTCACCGTCGGTGGCGAGGACGAGAGAAGGGCAAGCGCCGCAAAGAAGCGCCGCAGCGTCACCACATTCACCGCTGGAACGGCGGCGACACCGGCAGAAGCGACTGAGGACGACGACGCGGAGGGCTCGCTGGAGGGAAGAGGCGCCGTACACGCGTACACCGGCCGCTCTCTGCCCTCGACCCATACAATGACGTAGCAGTCGGTGCGGCCGCTGCTCCCGCTGGCGACAGCGGTGCAGGCGGTGGGGATGTCTGGAACCGCACAAGGGGGGGCAATGGCTCCTGTCAAAGACGTAAGAGGGAGCGGCATGTCGCACGCACATGCCAGCGGCAGCGGCGCCCACGAGAAGAGAGGGGAAGGAAAGTCCCTCGCAGCCTCTGTACAGTGCTGCTGTTCTCTGTGTCGCTCTTCGCCTGCGATCGGCGTAGGGGGAAAGAGAGGAGGGGGGGAGACAGGAGGGAGAGGGGGGTGGGGCATGGATGGTCCAGTCTTGTGCGCTCCCCTCGCTTGTGCCTGCGCCAAAGCAGACGGGGACACGCGGAGGGGGAACGTGGGCGTGGCCTGCAGCGAAGAGCACTGGCGCACATACAGACACGTGCAACGCACGCGTGCAAGCATGCGCAGGCAGAGAAGGGGCAACCACTTCTCCCCTCCCCTCACGCACAGCCCAAGCTGCGTCCCACGCAAGTTAACCGTCTTAGGCACGCGAACACATGCCGGAGGCGCGTGGTGTGTGAGAAAGCCCAGGGCGTAAGAAGGGGTGGGTCGAGGCACTCGTGCGCGCTGGGGTGCGGGACTGCTGAGCGACGCGACCTGGCCTTTTCTGCTACCGTTTTACGTTTGCGTTGCCTTCACTAACAAGAAAAAGGGAGAGAGAGAGAGACACCGTCACCAAGAAACACGGCACACACGCACGCTAGCCACCAGTGCGCAGAGAGCGGCCACCACACTCGAGCAACGCGCCTCCCTCTCGCACAGGCACTGCGTGTCTGCGTGTCAGGTGGGGAGACACACCGTGCAACAATCACCTCCCTATACCTAACCGAGTCGCTTCCCTCCCGCTGCTCTGCCTTCTCTCGCGCCGCACAGCCCCCACCCCACTCGCGCACATCAGCACACACGCACGCGGGCAGACAGAGGCACACGCATCTGTGCCTCACGTATACATGTGCGTGCGTGTGTGCAGGAGCGGTGGAAGGCGGAGAGGACGAGAGCAGAGACAGCGCCCCCGATAACCACACGTCCGATTCCTAAAAGACAGGTGCACATGCAGATGATGAATGCTGAAGGAGCGTGCCAGAGAGCGATGCGCACGCGGTGGAGGGAAGGGGGGGGGGCTTTGAAGCGGACACACGTGCACACATGCACGGAGCGACAAGGTGTGCGGCACATATCCCTGCGTCCTTAGCCACAGTGGGGCGGGGGTACAGACCTCCCCATCACCACCAGTTATCCTCGAGAAATGCAGGCGTGGCCCCTCGCCCTCTCCCTCCTACGCCTCGTCCCTTACACCCACCTCCCGGTCGGCGCAGAACTCATCGCCCTCTGTGAAGACCCGCGCACACACAGGCGGGCACACACGCACACGCAGAGCAGCACGGAGACAGAGGGAAACGCGCATCGGTGCAAGAGCACAGCACTCGGGCACGCAGCAGCGAGAGGGGCAGGAGTGCGCCACATCCCCCGCCCACGGAGTCATGCGCGCACGAGCGCACGTACTCAAAACGCAGATCAGCTTACTTTACGCGCGGCTGTCGTCGGCAGCCTGGCGCTTCTTGGTCCAGTACTTCGAGTACCTCTTCTGCGCGTCGCTATCATGGAAAGCCGGGCGGTATTCGGACCACTGGTTGTAGCGCATCACCACCTCGCCCCAGGTCAGCGCGCACTTCTCCACCGGCGGCTCATCCGCCTTCAGCGCCTTGGCGACACACACGCGGTGTGCCAGCTGGGCATTCTCGAGGTGCTTCTGCAGCGCCTCGCTGGCCTGCATCTGCCGAATCGCATCGGTCGACACGTCGTGGAAGGCGAGCGGCTGAGACATGATGGGCAAAAAGGGCGGCAGGCAAAAATACAAAGTGCAGAGGCACACGCGCGCACACGGGAACACTACGCGAGGACACGGCACTGTGTAGGCGGTCAGTTCGTTGATATGTGCGAGAGGGGAAGAGAGTCCTTTCACTACACCGGCGACACTGCGCACGGGAGTAGCACACAATTGTGCGTGTGCGTGGGTGTCGGCGTGATATCAGGGGGAGAGAGCCCGATGGCAGGAGAGAAGGGGGTGATGGAGAGAAGCGAGGGGGCAGCAGCGCGGAGAAGCATGCGCTAACACAGAGAGTGAGAGAGACAACCCCACCACACGCGTATCACATGTGTAGAGAAGCTAAGCAGGAGAGGCTTCGCACCTCGCCACGCGAACGCGTGCATACACTCATACGCACGCCGTCCACCTTTATGGCAGTCGGTGCCGCCGCAGCCCCACCACACCTGAGGGCGTCGGCGGAGCGCAACCAGCACAGCACCACGGAGACGGAGGGGAATCGAGGGAGGAGAAAGAAGGTGCACTTCGCAGAAGATGCGATGCACGCACACGCGCGCCTCTATCACACCACTGCTTCAGTCCCCCGCCACCTTTCCTTTGCGCCATCCCACTGTCGCGCTCGCCTCCCTCACCTGACGCCGTGTGGGGCACACTGCCAAGTCGGCCTCCGGCTGGCAAACGCCCCCTCACACCGTAACGCCTCTGGGTGTGGATCGGTGTGTGGCTGGATCGCCAGAGGGGAAGCCGCGGCAGCTTTCGAATGGTGGAAAGGCCAGCACTCCGTTCGTGCATGTTTCGGCCGCCCCCTGTGGTCTCCCCGAGAGCAAGGACAACAGGGGGAGCAGACGCACGCCATGGGCGTGGGGCGCATTGAGGAGGAGACATCGAGAGCACAAGAGGACGGAGACGCAGGGGACGATGGCGTGAGAGCCGCACAGAGACGGGGAAGAGAAAAGAGAGCGCATGCGTGAGACGGATCATCCCGCGGCGCAGGACCCTCCCCGATGAGGAGTCGCCCGCTCCTGTTGCACGAACTGGCAAACAGGCGCCCCCCGACCATGCGCCCGCTCGGCACGCATCTCGGGGGGAGGGGGAGGGGGGTACTCTATGTGGTAAAAGGGGGTGAGAGGGGGAAGGGCGTGGAGGAGGAGGGAGGGGGGAGGGGGGCGGCAGACATGAGTGGGGCGTTCCCTAGTACTGCGCTACGCGCACACAGCCCCATCGCCACCACCGCCCCACAGCCGCTGTCGCCAGCGCCATTCTTGGCGCCACACTACTGCACCTCGCAGTCGCCAACATCAGGGCGGCATCGCGCAAGGCGCCGCCGAGGCTCTCGTGCGGCAGCCACTTGCAACACCGTGTTGTGCCGCCCATTCTCACCCGTGCTTCCTTCCTCCTCCCCAGCGCTCCTCTCGTCGTCGTCATCGTGAATTTCAGCCACCGCCGCCTTCGCTACAGCGACGGGTTCGGCGCCCCCAAGTGCTGCCGGCGAGCCAGGTGCCGACAGGGGCAACGGTGACGCGGCTTCCTCGGATGGCGAGGCGGCAGTTGTGGTAGTGCCAACCGGAGCACAGTCATTGTCGGCAAACTTCTCGCGACTCAGCAGGGAGGCCGCGAGGCGGACGGCTACGGCCTCGCAGTAAAGCAGCTCCTCTCGCACTGCCACAGCTGTTTCCATGTTTGCGGTGGCCGTGTCGTTCTCGGGCCCATCCTCCAGCTCCAGCAGCTCGGCACTGATGGGTGAGCCCTTCATGGCTGCCTGGAGGCAACGCAGCTTGCAGTCGTGGAGGCTGCGGCGGCAGCAGTCACTCGAGCTCCCGTGGGCATCCCCATGTCGCGCGCAGTGACAGTGTTGCAGCGCGTTGAACACCTTCACAAGGTAGTCTGCCGTGTTGAGGGACTGCAAGAGGAGCACGTGGAGTGATGTGGGCGAGACGCTGGCAGTGGCGCTGCTGCCTGTGCTGCAGGTAGCGGGTTTCGGTACTGCCCGCCGCTCCTCCGCCGACAGCGCCGCGTGGGCACGAGAGCGCTGCAACGCCTCACGGTACGCCTTCACTCGTCCCTGCAGCTCGTGCACTTCAGCCTCCTTCTGTGCGAGGCGCGACTGCACCGTCTCCTCAGCCCTCCCATCGGGACTGCACACTCTCGGCACAGTATCCACATTGCCGTCGGCGCTCTGCGGCAGCGCGCCCAGTGTATCACCGCCGACGCGCTGCCATGCCAACTGCATCTGTGCGCACTTGTGACTTGCCTCCTCCAGCCTCGCCATGATGTGCGCCTCGTGCAGCTCCTTCGCCTTGAGTTGCTCGCGCAGCCGCGCGTTCTCGTCTCGGTAATGACGGAGCAGGCGGCTCACCTCTGTCGGCGACGTGTCGTCTGCGCTCGTGACGGGCGTCCCACGCACGTCGAGATGGCGGAGGACGCTCCCCAGCGAGCGCGTGTCGTGGGTGCACGTGCCACCGTGCGAGGCCGAAGGAAGCGGCTGCTGCCGCGCCGGGGAGGACCCAGCGATGCTCCAGCAGTTCCGGTCAGCGTCGCGCCAGCCACACCCCAGCTCAGGTGCACAAGCGCCAGCAGTACCGCGGTCGTCCACCAACGAGCTCCGCTGCAGCAGAAGCGAGGAGGACAGATGGGTGGATGTGACGAGGCCCTCCGGCGACTCCTGCGCGTCCCGCGCGCCGCTCCCGGGAATGTGAAACCACCGCGGCGGCGGCAACGCCTGCGAAGGCGGCGCCGTCGTGCAGGCACCCGCGCTGCTGTACTGTGTGTCGAGCCGCGCGGGCCTCGTGCAGGCAAAGATGTTTTCCTCCGCCTTCCACATGCGGCAAAGCCTCCGCAAAGGCAAGACGTGACAGAAGGAAAGGGTTCGGCAGAAGTGGGGATGCGGTGCAGCCGCCACTGAGCTGCGCAGGTCATGCAGCAAGAAGATGAAGCGGGCGCAGCACACACAGTGCTCGGTGAGTCGGTCAGTGGCGCGACGCACAACACGCGCGCGTCTCCTCTACGTCTTGGCGTTTGGTTCTCTTTCAGGGGTGTACGCCGTGGCGCCTGTGGGGAAGTACGCGCGCATGTGTATGTGAGAAAGGGAGGGGGTGCCGCAGCACTGCAACGGCCTTAAGCGGCGCAGCGGGTCCCACACAGAGCAATGCAGAGAGGAGAGGGGAGGGGAGGAGAGGGTGGGGGAGATGAAAGGGAAGCGAGGAAGCGGTGCAGACACAGCAGCGCATTCCCACGCCTGCCCCTTCACACCTGGGTGGAAGGGGGGCCTCTGTACAGAGGGGGTCAAGTGCCTCGTGCCACAACGTGTGTGTGTGTGTGTGTCCTCACACGCACACAAGCACGCCTGAGCTCTGCTCCCAAGCAGTGTGTCCACACGTGCAAGCAGCAGCAGCAGTCGCAGATAAAATGCGGGCCGCGAGGCGACGCGCACACTCAGCAGCGTGCACACGTCTTGGAGGTGAGACAGAGCGAGAGCGACTGCCAGTGAGCATCGCACTGAGGCGCCGAGCAACACACACACACATACATGGGAAGCCAATCGGGATGAGCGCTGCGCCATCCTCCCTTGGACTGCGTTGCTTGGAACTCGAGTTAACTCCGCGAGCACACACGCACGCGCACGGGCGCCACCCACCACACACTGCGGGGCGTCCGTCAGCTCGCGTTCGAAAACGGCAAGGAAAGGGAAGCAAGAGGTGCACAATAGAAAAGGACAGAGACAGGCCAATGTGGGAAAATTCGGAGAAAAAGTGAGGTCGAGCACCGCTGCGCTTGTGTGTGTGTGTGTGTGTGTGTGTGTGTGTGTGTGTGTGTGTGTGTACGTGCGCACACAGAAATGGGTCATGCAGGGCGCCACTGGCGCACAGCCCACACGTATGAAGGGCGGAGCAGGGGAATGAAGGGAGCGCAGCATCGCTGGCGACAGAAGCGCAGTTGCGCAGCCGAGCCATCTCCTACTCGCCCCACACACGCCCTGCACGACTCTCCACACAGACCATCGCGCGGCAGTTGCTGCCGCACCTCACGCAGCACAAGTGGACATCATCTCATTACACATTCGCATCCGCCTACGCGCGTGTATGCGTGGGCGTACGGCTGGGGGGTGTGGAAGTGGTGCACACAAGTGCATGCACACACACTCACCGAGAAGCTGGCAACGAGGGTCGTCACCCTCCCACCACCTGAGGGGCGAGGACTACTTGGGGCGGAACACGTGTCCGCCCCACGTCGATGTCGTCCCCTCCTTCCTCTCCGATTTGGCGAAGAGCTTGGTCGCACTCCCCTGAGCCCAGCACCCGGCCGTAATCGCGCTGGGGGCATTCGCCGTCGGTGTGGTGAAAGCCGCCACTGCTGTGTTGCCGCGCGACGGAGGCTCCCTGGTCGGGTCAAGCAATGGCTGCATATCCTGTCGCTTTGTGGCACGCTGGCGCGTGTCGAGCGTGTTGGGCGGCAGCCCGTGGTCGCTGCCCGCGGAACCCGTCGAGGGGAGCTTCAGGTACGGCAGACTCTCCGTGTCGATGGAAAAGTCGGACGGCGCCGTGTCCGGTGAGAAGCCCAACCAGTCACCGCTGCGGTTGCTGTACCTCAGCAAGTACTGCTTCCACGACGCATCCTCGCTGGCAGCGCGGTCGTCGCGGTGTTGGCGCTGCGCCCTGTCGCTCGCCATCTTCTTCAGTGCGGCGGCAAAAGCGGCGCGGGTCTCCGGCAGGACCAGCTCGTCCACGTTCACCACGCACAGCTTGATCATGCCGTGCAGTGGGACGTGTGAGAAGACCTTGTAGATGCGGCGCGTCTCCTCCGTCTGCTCCATCGTCACGACCTCCTCAATCACGCCGGTGACCGTGTCGGGCAGTGCAGCGTGGCGCAGCTTCGCATCGTGCTTGAGCATCTTCACGGTGAGCATGTGCAGGTAGTACGGCTGCCCTTCCCCGTCGGCGTACAGCTCGATATAGTCGTCCTCGCCCTCCGGAGCCGGGACGGGGCGCGGGGCTATGGGCGGCGAGTTGCGCAGCATCGACGGCGGCAGCCCCTTCGGCTCCTTCGTCACCTCGTTCAGTGCCTCTAGCAGGAATCTCTCCACCTCCGCGTCGGACTCGCTCAGCGGCTGCGTCATCTGCTCCAGCTCGCGCATCCGCTCCGAAATACCGGCGCAGTCAGCGTAGCGCTGCCCCGCCTCGTACTGCGGGGTTGTCATCACGTACCGACTCTGGCACGACATCGGCTCCATGTACGCAGGGAGGTAGATCGCCGCCGCCTTCGCCGATGGCCGTGGCGGCGGTGCCGATAGAAAGGGGTCATCGGAGCGGCGCAGCACGCACGAGTCGCGGTGCCGCTTGAAGAGGTCAAAGCGGGCCTGCACGCCCACCTTCAGCGGCTGCACCGGCAGCAGCACGCAGGGGCGCAGCGTGTAGGGCGCAAGAAGCTCGTGGCACATCGGGCACTCGCGCGGCGCGCCAGCAGCCTTCTGGCGGCTCATGTACTGTAGGATGCATGGGAGGCAGTACACATGGCCGCACTCCGTGATGCGCGGTGCTGTCGGCATTTCCATGCAGATGGGGCACTGGAACTCCTCAGGACTGGCCCGCATGACGACCGAGTGCACCACCTCCCATGGCACGAGGCTGTCGCTCAGCTGGATGCACTCCATCAGCCGCCGCTGGCCCTGCGGCAGCCCCTGCGTGGACGCAATCGTCAGCAGCTCGGCGCGAAGGATGAACTGGAAGTTCTGCAGCATGAAGGCGCGCTTCAGCACGACGGGGTCCACATGCCGCACCGGCCGTGGGCGGCGATAGGCCGCCGCGGTGGTGGCGATGGGCCAACGCTCACGCATCCCGCTGCTGCCACTGCTTCCCAGGGTCGCAGCCTGCAAATCGGCGATGTCCCAGATATTCTTCACAACCTTCCCACGCCCGCCGCCCTTCTTCGACCGCGGCATTGGCACCACTGCGAGTTGTCTAAGTAAACAACCGAGCCCTCTCCGTCTACGCGTACCCGCTGCTTGATGCGCACCCACACCGGTCGCGCGGCCACACACGCACGCGCACCGTCTATCAGTGGGTGTGGGTGTGCCGACTAAAGACTAAAATGAATCTTCCCTGGCATTCAAGTTGAGCCACGCATCCGCAGGAGTGCGCCTGTGGGAGTGGCTGTGCGCGTGTGAAGACGCAGACGCGGGCACGCACACACACACGCACGCACACATGTACACAACGGGGGGAGGGGGGAGGCACGTGAGCAGACGTCTACAGCGAGTGTAAGAGAAAAGGGCTAAAAGAGAGGAAAGCACGAGGAGAAGCGGCAGACGGGCTTAAATGGAGCACGTCGGCACCTGCGTAAGCCCGTGTATGCCTGTGGGCATGTTCGTGTGCATGCCGTGCAAGAGAGAGTCCGTGAGAGCAGATGGGAAAGGTTGAGGAAAATCAGGCACAGAGACACCGCCGGGGTGCGCAGCGGAAGAGGCGTCCGTGCTAGCTCCTTCCTCAGCGCGGTCGCTCGCCAGCAGGGAGCACGAGCCCAACGCCACACGGCCCACCGCCTGGGGTGTCCTCCCTCGGGGTGGCTCGGGCCCCCACCACCACCACCACTGCGCAGTGAGGGACACGTGGGATACGCTCCCGAGTCACGTCCACACCCTGCCCATCATATGGATGGCACAAGCGTGCTCACAGTTTCAGGTCGCTCCGAGGAGGCACCATTCGGGACACCTCACACCGCCGATATCCGTGGCAGTAAGCCGCTCTGGCCTCCACACAGCGTGGGTGCATGGCCCGGTCACCACCAGAAGCAGGTCGGCACTCGCGGAGGATCGGGGGGCTGCTCGGCGCCTCCACACACACACACACACACACAGAGAGAGAGAGCGGGTGCTGGACCGTGATATCGCGCTGAGGTGTGCTTTTGTCACCAGGGGGTTGTCAAGCTGCCCGTCGTTTGGGCGTGGACGAGGTGAGGAGGGATGGGGGAGGAGGAGAGAGCGGGAGTGAGACCGTGGCAAAGAGGGCGCTAGTGAATGTGTAGGCATAGTAAGCAGCTGTGGCTCTTCAGAGGATCAGTCACGGGGAAGCGATTCAGCGGTACACCTGCTGCATGTGCGTCTCTCCATCCCCTGGTGGTGCAGCAGGTGTGCTCACCCTATGCCGGTGGAGGAGGAGAAATTCAACCGGTACATTTGTGGAGGATGCGCTGCTTGGAAGGTGTAAAATACTCCTTTCCTCTCTCGTGCATGCGTACACCCGACCTGCAGCCATGAGCAGTGTCCGTCTTGTCATATTGTGTATCACGACGAGCACGAAAGAGAGGCACAGAGGCAGTAGTGCACGCCAACCGAAACGGTGAGGGGTGTGGTCATTGCCGCTGCACTTCAGCCTAGAAGGCAGGCTCGAATGTCCTCCGCTGCGCTCTGTCTTGGCTGCCTGTTGTGCTTTGCTGGCGATATTGGGTGGCTGGAAAGAGCACAAAGATCTACAAGGCAGGTGGCTGGTGAACAGGCGCGTACACAAGCAGAGCTTGACAGCGCGCCCAGGTAACTGAGGCCCCCCCCACACACACACACGGACGCACATGCATATGGAGTGGGGAAGAGTGTACAGATCGGGGGAGGGGCAGATATCTTGCCCCGTTTCCTCCTCGCACTACGCATCATCAGTGCTGCTTGCGGCGTTGGTGAAGTACGGCATCTTCAGTAGCTCCTTTGCCGTTTTACGCTTCGCTGGGTCATACTGCGTGCACGCGAGAAAAACATCGAGGGCAGGTTTCTTCAGAGGCGTGTGCAGCTCTCGCTTCACATCCTTGTTGCACATGAACTGGCTTACCAAATAGTAGTCGCGCACGGACGCGTCGTACGGCAAGCGGCCCGTGAGCATCTGCGCCATCATGATGCCAAAGCTCCAAATATCGCACGCCACCGTGACCTCCCCGCGAGTCGCCTCAGGAGACATGTAAAACGGCGTTCCTTCGATCGCGCTCGTCACGGTAGTGGTCGCCCTACGAGAGATGCCAAAGTCAGCGATTTTGCACGGCCCGGAGTCTGGCACCAGCACGTTCTGCGGCTTGATGTCGCCATGCACGATGCCTTTCTGATGCAGGAACTTTAGCCCCTCTACAACGTTGCGTAGAAGCACCGCCATTGGCAGCCCCTTCCCTTCCGCGTTGCAGCAAGAGGAGGTGAACTTCAGCAAGTTGCCGCCGCCGACGTACTCCATGACAATACGCAGCTTGTCCTCGGCTTCCACGAAGGAGATGTAGGCAACGATGCAGGTGTGCCGATGCCGCTCCATTATCTCCACCTCATTCATCCACTGTGGCTTCTCGCCGCCTGTCACAATAATTCGATTTTCGCGCTGATAGCGGCGCCGGCGAAT
>CP119832.1:445084-459598 GCA_033953505.1 Leishmania tarentolae
CCGCAGTAGTGCCGTATTGGCTGTGCAGCCATGCAGGCACGCTCAGCGAGGCATTGTCTGGCGCCGCAGTAGTGCCGTATTGGCTGTGCAGCCATGCAGGCACGCTCAGCGAGGCATTGTCTGGCGCCGCAGTAGTGCCGTATTGGCTGTGCAGCCATGCAGGCACGCTCAGCGAGGCATTGTCTGGCGCCGCAGTAGTGCCGTATTGGCTGTGCAGCCATGCAGGCACGCTCAGCGAGGCATTGTCTGGCGCCGCAGTAGTGCCGTATT
Source organism: Leishmania tarentolae (assembly GCA_033953505.1). Classification (NCBI taxonomy): domain Eukaryota; phylum Euglenozoa; class Kinetoplastea; order Trypanosomatida; family Trypanosomatidae; genus Leishmania; species Leishmania tarentolae. The sequence goes on from CP119832.1 coordinate 445,355, forward strand.
GGCTGTGCAGCCATGCAGGCACGCTCAGCGAGGCATTGTCCGGCGCCGCAGTAGTGCCGTATTGGCTGTGCAGCCATGCAGGCACGCTCAGCGAGGCATTGTCTGGCGCCGCAGTAGTGCCGTATTGGCTGTGCAGCCATGCAGGCACGCTCAGCGAGGCATTGTCTGGCGCCGCAGTAGTGCCGTATTGGCTGTGCAGCCATGCAGGCACGCTCAGCGAGGCATTGTCCGGCGCCGCAGTAGTGCCGTATTGGCTGTGCAGCCATGCAGGCACGCTCAGCGAGGCATTGTCCGGCGCCGCAGTAGTGCCGTATTGGCTGTGCAGCCATGCAGGCACGCTCAGCGAGGCATTGTCTGGCGCCGCAGTAGTGCCGTATTGGCTGTGCAGCCATGCAGGCACGCTCAGCGAGGCATTGTCTGGCACCGCAGTAGTGCCGTATTGGCTGTGCAGCCATGCAGGCACGCTCAGCGAGGCATTGTCCGGCGCCGCAGTAGTGCCGTATTGGCTGTGCAGCCATGCAGGCACGCTCAGCGAGGCATTGTCTGGCGCCGCAGTAGTGCCGTATTGGCTGTGCAGCCATGCAGGCACGCTCAGCGAGGCATTGTCCGGCGCCGCAGTAGTGCCGTATTGGCTGTGCAGCCATGCAGGCACGCTCAGCGAGGCATTGTCCGGCGCCGCAGTAGTGCCGTATTGGCTGTGCAGCCATGCAGGCACGCTCAGCGAGGCATTGTCTGGCGCCGCAGTAGTGCCGTATTGGCTGTGCAGCCATGCAGGCACGCTCAGCGAGGCATTGTCCGGCGCCGCAGTAGTGCCGTATTGGCTGTGCAGCCATGCAGGCACGCTCAGCGAGGCATTGTCCGGCGCCGCAGTAGTGCCGTATTGGCTGTGCAGCCATGCAGGCACGCTCAGCGAGGCATTGTCCGGCGCCGCAGTAGTGCCGTATTGGCTGTGCAGCCATGCAGGCACGCTCAGCGAGGCATTGTCCGGCGCCGCAGTAGTGCCGTATTGGCTGTGCAGCCATGCAGGCACGCTCAGCGAGGCATTGTCCGGCGCCGCAGTAGTGCCGTATTGGCTGTGCAGCCATGCAGGCACGCTCAGCGAGGCATTGTCCGGCGCCGCAGTAGTGCCGTATTGGCTGTGCAGCCATGCAGGCACGCTCAGCGAGGCATTGTCCGGCGCCGCAGTAGTGCCGTATTGGCTGTGCAGCCATGCAGGCACGCTCAGCGAGGCATTGTCCGGCGCCGCAGTAGTGCCGTATTGGCTGTGCAGCCATGCAGGCACGCTCAGCGAGGCATTGTCCGGCGCCGCAGTAGTGCCGTATTGGCTGTGCAGCCATGCAGGCACGCTCAGCGAGGCATTGTCCGGCGCCGCAGTAGTGCCGTATTGGCTGTGCAGCCATGCAGGCACGCTCAGCGAGGCATTGTCCGGCGCCGCAGTAGTGCCGTATTGGCTGTGCAGCCATGCAGGCACGCTCAGCGAGGCATTGTCCGGCGCCGCAGTAGTGCCGTATTGGCTGTGCAGCCATGCAGGCACGCTCAGCGAGGCATTGTCTGGCGCCGCAGTAGTGCCGTATTGGCTGTGCAGCCATGCAGGCACGCTCAGCGAGGCATTGTCCGGCGCCGCAGTAGTGCCGTATTGGCTGTGCAGCCATGCAGGCACGCTCAGCGAGGCATTGTCCGGCGCCGCAGTAGTGCCGTATTGGCTGTGCAGCCATGCAGGCACGCTCAGCGAGGCATTGTCTGGCGCCGCAGTAGTGCCGTATTGGCTGTGCAGCCATGCAGGCACGCTCAGCGAGGCATTGTCCGGCGCCGCAGTAGTGCCGTATTGGCTGTGCAGCCATGCAGGCACGCTCAGCGAGGCATTGTCCGGCGCCGCAGTAGTGCCGTATTGGCTGTGCAGCCATGCAGGCACGCTCAGCGAGGCATTGTCCGGCGCCGCAGTAGTGCCGTATTGGCTGTGCAGCCATGCAGGCACGCTCAGCGAGGCATTGTCCGGCGCCGCAGTAGTGCCGTATTGGCTGTGCAGCCATGCAGGCACGCTCAGCGAGGCATTGTCCGGCGCCGCAGTAGTGCCGTATTGGCTGTGCAGCCATGCAGGCACGCTCAGCGAGGCATTGTCCGGCGCCGCAGTAGTGCCGTATTGGCTGTGCAGCCATGCAGGCACGCTCAGCGAGGCATTGTCCACCGCAGTAGTGCCGTATTGGCTGTGCAGCCATGCAGGCACGCTCAGCGAGGCATTGTCCGGCGCCGCAGTAGTGCCGTATTGGCTGTGCAGCCATGCAGGCACGCTCAGCGAGGCATTGTCCGGCGCCGCAGTAGTGCCGTATTGGCTGTGCAGCCATGCAGGCACGCTCAGCGAGGCATTGTCCGGCGCCGCAGTAGTGCCGTATTGGCTGTGCAGCCATGCAGGCACGCTCAGCGAGGCATTGTCCGGCGCCGCAGTAGTGCCGTATTGGCTGTGCAGCCATGCAGGCACGCTCAGCGAGGCATTGTCCGGCGCCGCAGTAGTGCCGTATTGGCTGTGCAGCCATGCAGGCACGCTCAGCGAGGCATTGTCCGGCGCCGCAGTAGTGCCGTATTGGCTGTGCAGCCATGCAGGCACGCTCAGCGAGGCATTGTCCGGCGCCGCAGTAGTGCCGTATTGGCTGTGCAGCCATGCAGGCACGCTCAGCGAGGCATTGTCCGGCGCCGCAGTAGTGCCGTATTGGCTGTGCAGCCATGCAGGCACGCTCAGCGAGGCATTGTCCGGCGCCGCAGTAGTGCCGTATTGGCTGTGCAGCCATGCAGGCACGCTCAGCGAGGCATTGTCCGGCGCCGCAGTAGTGCCGTATTGGCTGTGCAGCCATGCAGGCACGCTCAGCGAGGCATTGTCCGGCGCCGCAGTAGTGCCGTATTGGCTGTGCAGCCATGCAGGCACGCTCAGCGAGGCATTGTCCGGCGCCGCAGTAGTGCCGTATTGGCTGTGCAGCCATGCAGGCACGCTCAGCGAGGCATTGTCCGGCGCCGCAGTAGTGCCGTATTGGCTGTGCAGCCATGCAGGCACGCTCAGCGAGGCATTGTCCGGCGCCGCAGTAGTGCCGTATTGGCTGTGCAGCCATGCAGGCACGCTCAGCGAGGCATTGTCCGGCGCCGCAGTAGTGCCGTATTGGCTGTGCAGCCATGCAGGCACGCTCAGCGAGGCATTGTCCGGCGCCGCAGTAGTGCCGTATTGGCTGTGCAGCCATGCAGGCACGCTCAGCGAGGCATTGTCCGGCGCCGCAGTAGTGCCGTATTGGCTGTGCAGCCATGCAGGCACGCTCAGCGAGGCATTGTCCGGCGCCGCAGTAGTGCCGTATTGGCTGTGCAGCCATGCAGGCACGCTCAGCGAGGCATTGTCCGGCGCCGCAGTAGTGCCGTATTGGCTGTGCAGCCATGCAGGCACGCTCAGCGAGGCATTGTCCGGCGCCGCAGTAGTGCCGTATTGGCTGTGCAGCCATGCAGGCACGCTCAGCGAGGCATTGTCCGGCGCCGCAGTAGTGCCGTATTGGCTGTGCAGCCATGCAGGCACGCTCAGCGAGGCATTGTCCGGCGCCGCAGTAGTGCCGTATTGGCTGTGCAGCCATGCAGGCACGCTCAGCGAGGCATTGTCCGGCGCCGCAGTAGTGCCGTATTGGCTGTGCAGCCATGCAGGCACGCTCAGCGAGGCATTGTCCGGCGCCGCAGTAGTGCCGTATTGGCTGTGCAGCCATGCAGGCACGCTCAGCGAGGCATTGTCCGGCGCCGCAGTAGTGCCGTATTGGCTGTGCAGCCATGCAGGCACGCTCAGCGAGGCATTGTCCGGCGCCGCAGTAGTGCCGTATTGGCTGTGCAGCCATGCAGGCACGCTCAGCGAGGCATTGTCCGGCGCCGCAGTAGTGCCGTATTGGCTGTGCAGCCATGCAGGCACGCTCAGCGAGGCATTGTCCGGCGCCGCAGTAGTGCCGTATTGGCTGTGCAGCCATGCAGGCACGCTCAGCGAGGCATTGTCCGGCGCCGCAGTAGTGCCGTATTGGCTGTGCAGCCATGCAGGCACGCTCAGCGAGGCATTGTCCGGCGCCGCAGTAGTGCCGTATTGGCTGTGCAGCCATGCAGGCACGCTCAGCGAGGCATTGTCCGGCGCCGCAGTAGTGCCGTATTGGCTGTGCAGCCATGCAGGCACGCTCAGCGAGGCATTGTCCGGCGCCGCAGTAGTGCCGTATTGGCTGTGCAGCCATGCAGGCACGCTCAGCGAGGCATTGTCCGGCGCCGCAGTAGTGCCGTATTGGCTGTGCAGCCATGCAGGCACGCTCAGCGAGGCATTGTCCGGCGCCGCAGTAGTGCCGTATTGGCTGTGCAGCCATGCAGGCACGCTCAGCGAGGCATTGTCCGGCGCCGCAGTAGTGCCGTATTGGCTGTGCAGCCATGCAGGCACGCTCAGCGAGGCATTGTCCGGCGCCGCAGTAGTGCCGTATTGGCTGTGCAGCCATGCAGGCACGCTCAGCGAGGCATTGTCCGGCGCCGCAGTAGTGCCGTATTGGCTGTGCAGCCATGCAGGCACGCTCAGCGAGGCATTGTCCGGCGCCGCAGTAGTGCCGTATTGGCTGTGCAGCCATGCAGGCACGCTCAGCGAGGCATTGTCCGGCGCCGCAGTAGTGCCGTATTGGCTGTGCAGCCATGCAGGCACGCTCAGCGAGGCATTGTCCGGCGCCGCAGTAGTGCCGTATTGGCTGTGCAGCCATGCAGGCACGCTCAGCGAGGCATTGTCCGGCGCCGCAGTAGTGCCGTATTGGCTGTGCAGCCATGCAGGCACGCTCAGCGAGGCATTGTCCGGCGCCGCAGTAGTGCCGTATTGGCTGTGCAGCCATGCAGGCACGCTCAGCGAGGCATTGTCCGGCGCCGCAGTAGTGCCGTATTGGCTGTGCAGCCATGCAGGCACGCTCAGCGAGGCATTGTCCGGCGCCGCAGTAGTGCCGTATTGGCTGTGCAGCCATGCAGGCACGCTCAGCGAGGCATTGTCCGGCGCCGCAGTAGTGCCGTATTGGCTGTGCAGCCATGCAGGCACGCTCAGCGAGGCATTGTCCGGCGCCGCAGTAGTGCCGTATTGGCTGTGCAGCCATGCAGGCACGCTCAGCGAGGCATTGTCCGGCGCCGCAGTAGTGCCGTATTGGCTGTGCAGCCATGCAGGCACGCTCAGCGAGGCATTGTCCGGCGCCGCAGTAGTGCCGTATTGGCTGTGCAGCCATGCAGGCACGCTCAGCGAGGCATTGTCCGGCGCCGCAGTAGTGCCGTATTGGCTGTGCAGCCATGCAGGCACGCTCAGCGAGGCATTGTCCGGCGCCGCAGTAGTGCCGTATTGGCTGTGCAGCCATGCAGGCACGCTCAGCGAGGCATTGTCCGGCGCCGCAGTAGTGCCGTATTGGCTGTGCAGCCATGCAGGCACGCTCAGCGAGGCATTGTCCGGCGCCGCAGTAGTGCCGTATTGGCTGTGCAGCCATGCAGGCACGCTCAGCGAGGCATTGTCCGGCGCCGCAGTAGTGCCGTATTGGCTGTGCAGCCATGCAGGCACGCTCAGCGAGGCATTGTCCGGCGCCGCAGTAGTGCCGTATTGGCTGTGCAGCCATGCAGGCACGCTCAGCGAGGCATTGTCCGGCGCCGCAGTAGTGCCGTATTGGCTGTGCAGCCATGCAGGCACGCTCAGCGAGGCATTGTCCGGCGCCGCAGTAGTGCCGTATTGGCTGTGCAGCCATGCAGGCACGCTCAGCGAGGCATTGTCCGGCGCCGCAGTAGTGCCGTATTGGCTGTGCAGCCATGCAGGCACGCTCAGCGAGGCATTGTCCGGCGCCGCAGTAGTGCCGTATTGGCTGTGCAGCCATGCAGGCACGCTCAGCGAGGCATTGTCCGGCGCCGCAGTAGTGCCGTATTGGCTGTGCAGCCATGCAGGCACGCTCAGCGAGGCATTGTCCGGCGCCGCAGTAGTGCCGTATTGGCTGTGCAGCCATGCAGGCACGCTCAGCGAGGCATTGTCCGGCGCCGCAGTAGTGCCGTATTGGCTGTGCAGCCATGCAGGCACGCTCAGCGAGGCATTGTCCGGCGCCGCAGTAGTGCCGTATTGGCTGTGCAGCCATGCAGGCACGCTCAGCGAGGCATTGTCCGGCGCCGCAGTAGTGCCGTATTGGCTGTGCAGCCATGCAGGCACGCTCAGCGAGGCATTGTCCGGCGCCGCAGTAGTGCCGTATTGGCTGTGCAGCCATGCAGGCACGCTCAGCGAGGCATTGTCCGGCGCCGCAGTAGTGCCGTATTGGCTGTGCAGCCATGCAGGCACGCTCAGCGAGGCATTGTCCGGCGCCGCAGTAGTGCCGTATTGGCTGTGCAGCCATGCAGGCACGCTCAGCGAGGCATTGTCCGGCGCCGCAGTAGTGCCGTATTGGCTGTGCAGCCATGCAGGCACGCTCAGCGAGGCATTGTCCGGCGCCGCAGTAGTGCCGTATTGGCTGTGCAGCCATGCAGGCACGCTCAGCGAGGCATTGTCCGGCGCCGCAGTAGTGCCGTATTGGCTGTGCAGCCATGCAGGCACGCTCAGCGAGGCATTGTCTGGCGCCGCAGTAGTGCCGTATTGGCTGTGCAGCCATGCAGGCACGCTCAGCGAGGCATTGTCCGGCGCCGCAGTAGTGCCGTATTGGCTGTGCAGCCATGCAGGCACGCTCAGCGAGGCATTGTCCGGCGCCGCAGTAGTGCCGTATTGGCTGTGCAGCCATGCAGGCACGCTCAGCGAGGCATTGTCCGGCGCCGCAGTAGTGCCGTATTGGCTGTGCAGCCATGCAGGCACGCTCAGCGAGGCATTGTCCGGCGCCGCAGTAGTGCCGTATTGGCTGTGCAGCCATGCAGGCACGCTCAGCGAGGCATTGTCCGGCGCCGCAGTAGTGCCGTATTGGCTGTGCAGCCATGCAGGCACGCTCAGCGAGGCATTGTCCGGCGCCGCAGTAGTGCCGTATTGGCTGTGCAGCCATGCAGGCACGCTCAGCGAGGCATTGTCCGGCGCCGCAGTAGTGCCGTATTGGCTGTGCAGCCATGCAGGCACGCTCAGCGAGGCATTGTCTGGCGCCGCAGTAGTGCCGTATTGGCTGTGCAGCCATGCAGGCACGCTCAGCGAGGCATTGTCCGGCGCCGCAGTAGTGCCGTATTGGCTGTGCAGCCATGCAGGCACGCTCAGCGAGGCATTGTCCGGCGCCGCAGTAGTGCCGTATTGGCTGTGCAGCCATGCAGGCACGCTCAGCGAGGCATTGTCCGGCGCCGCAGTAGTGCCGTATTGGCTGTGCAGCCATGCAGGCACGCTCAGCGAGGCATTGTCCGGCGCCGCAGTAGTGCCGTATTGGCTGTGCAGCCATGCAGGCACGCTCAGCGAGGCATTGTCCGGCGCCGCAGTAGTGCCGTATTGGCTGTGCAGCCATGCAGGCACGCTCAGCGAGGCATTGTCCGGCGCCGCAGTAGTGCCGTATTGGCTGTGCAGCCATGCAGGCACGCTCAGCGAGGCATTGTCCGGCGCCGCAGTAGTGCCGTATTGGCTGTGCAGCCATGCAGGCACGCTCAGCGAGGCATTGTCCGGCGCCGCAGTAGTGCCGTATTGGCTGTGCAGCCATGCAGGCACGCTCAGCGAGGCATTGTCCGGCGCCGCAGTAGTGCCGTATTGGCTGTGCAGCCATGCAGGCACGCTCAGCGAGGCATTGTCCGGCGCCGCAGTAGTGCCGTATTGGCTGTGCAGCCATGCAGGCACGCTCAGCGAGGCATTGTCCGGCGCCGCAGTAGTGCCGTATTGGCTGTGCAGCCATGCAGGCACGCTCAGCGAGGCATTGTCCGGCGCCGCAGTAGTGCCGTATTGGCTGTGCAGCCATGCAGGCACGCTCAGCGAGGCATTGTCCGGCGCCGCAGTAGTGCCGTATTGGCTGTGCAGCCATGCAGGCACGCTCAGCGAGGCATTGTCCGGCGCCGCAGTAGTGCCGTATTGGCTGTGCAGCCATGCAGGCACGCTCAGCGAGGCATTGTCCGGCGCCGCAGTAGTGCCGTATTGGCTGTGCAGCCATGCAGGCACGCTCAGCGAGGCATTGTCCGGCGCCGCAGTAGTGCCGTATTGGCTGTGCAGCCATGCAGGCACGCTCAGCGAGGCATTGTCCGGCGCCGCAGTAGTGCCGTATTGGCTGTGCAGCCATGCAGGCACGCTCAGCGAGGCATTGTCCGGCGCCGCAGTAGTGCCGTATTGGCTGTGCAGCCATGCAGGCACGCTCAGCGAGGCATTGTCCGGCGCCGCAGTAGTGCCGTATTGGCTGTGCAGCCATGCAGGCACGCTCAGCGAGGCATTGTCCGGCGCCGCAGTAGTGCCGTATTGGCTGTGCAGCCATGCAGGCACGCTCAGCGAGGCATTGTCCGGCGCCGCAGTAGTGCCGTATTGGCTGTGCAGCCATGCAGGCACGCTCAGCGAGGCATTGTCTGGCGCCGCAGTAGTGCCGTATTGGCTGTGCAGCCATGCAGGCACGCTCAGCGAGGCATTGTCCGGCGCCGCAGTAGTGCCGTATTGGCTGTGCAGCCATGCAGGCACGCTCAGCGAGGCATTGTCCGGCGCCGCAGTAGTGCCGTATTGGCTGTGCAGCCATGCAGGCACGCTCAGCGAGGCATTGTCCGGCGCCGCAGTAGTGCCGTATTGGCTGTGCAGCCATGCAGGCACGCTCAGCGAGGCATTGTCCGGCGCCGCAGTAGTGCCGTATTGGCTGTGCAGCCATGCAGGCACGCTCAGCGAGGCATTGTCCGGCGCCGCAGTAGTGCCGTATTGGCTGTGCAGCCATGCAGGCACGCTCAGCGAGGCATTGTCCGGCGCCGCAGTAGTGCCGTATTGGCTGTGCAGCCATGCAGGCACGCTCAGCGAGGCATTGTCCGGCGCCGCAGTAGTGCCGTATTGGCTGTGCAGCCATGCAGGCACGCTCAGCGAGGCATTGTCCGGCGCCGCAGTAGTGCCGTATTGGCTGTGCAGCCATGCAGGCACGCTCAGCGAGGCATTGTCCGGCGCCGCAGTAGTGCCGTATTGGCTGTGCAGCCATGCAGGCACGCTCAGCGAGGCATTGTCCGGCGCCGCAGTAGTGCCGTATTGGCTGTGCAGCCATGCAGGCACGCTCAGCGAGGCATTGTCCGGCGCCGCAGTAGTGCCGTATTGGCTGTGCAGCCATGCAGGCACGCTCAGCGAGGCATTGTCCGGCGCCGCAGTAGTGCCGTATTGGCTGTGCAGCCATGCAGGCACGCTCAGCGAGGCATTGTCCGGCGCCGCAGTAGTGCCGTATTGGCTGTGCAGCCATGCAGGCACGCTCAGCGAGGCATTGTCCGGCGCCGCAGTAGTGCCGTATTGGCTGTGCAGCCATGCAGGCACGCTCAGCGAGGCATTGTCCGGCGCCGCAGTAGTGCCGTATTGGCTGTGCAGCCATGCAGGCACGCTCAGCGAGGCATTGTCCGGCGCCGCAGTAGTGCCGTATTGGCTGTGCAGCCATGCAGGCACGCTCAGCGAGGCATTGTCCGGCGCCGCAGTAGTGCCGTATTGGCTGTGCAGCCATGCAGGCACGCTCAGCGAGGCATTGTCGGCGCCGCAGTAGTGCCGTATTGGCTGTGCAGCCATGCAGGCACGCTCAGCGAGGCATTGTCCGGCGCCGCAGTAGTGCCGTATTGGCTGTGCAGCCATGCAGGCACGCTCAGCGAGGCATTGTCCGGCGCCGCAGTAGTGCCGTATTGGCTGTGCAGCCATGCAGGCACGCTCAGCGAGGCATTGTCCGGCGCCGCAGTAGTGCCGTATTGGCTGTGCAGCCATGCAGGCACGCTCAGCGAGGCATTGTCCGGCGCCGCAGTAGTGCCGTATTGGCTGTGCAGCCATGCAGGCACGCTCAGCGAGGCATTGTCTGGCGCCGCAGTAGTGCCGTATTGGCTGTGCAGCCATGCAGGCACGCTCAGCGAGGCATTGTCCGGCGCCGCAGTAGTGCCGTATTGGCTGTGCAGCCATGCAGGCACGCTCAGCGAGGCATTGTCCGGCGCCGCAGTAGTGCCGTATTGGCTGTGCAGCCATGCAGGCACGCTCAGCGAGGCATTGTCCGGCGCCGCAGTAGTGCCGTATTGGCTGTGCAGCCATGCAGGCACGCTCAGCGAGGCATTGTCCGGCGCCGCAGTAGTGCCGTATTGGCTGTGCAGCCATGCAGGCACGCTCAGCGAGGCATTGTCCGGCGCCGCAGTAGTGCCGTATTGGCTGTGCAGCCATGCAGGCACGCTCAGCGAGGCATTGTCTGGCGCCGCAGTAGTGCCGTATTGGCTGTGCAGCCATGCAGGCACGCTCAGCGAGGCATTGTCCGGCGCCGCAGTAGTGCCGTATTGGCTGTGCAGCCATGCAGGCACGCTCAGCGAGGCATTGTCCGGCGCCGCAGTAGTGCCGTATTGGCTGTGCAGCCATGCAGGCACGCTCAGCGAGGCATTGTCCGGCGCCGCAGTAGTGCCGTATTGGCTGTGCAGCCATGCAGGCACGCTCAGCGAGGCATTGTCTGGCGCCGCAGTAGTGCCGTATTGGCTGTGCAGCCATGCAGGCACGCTCAGCGAGGCATTGTCCGGCGCCGCAGTAGTGCCGTATTGGCTGTGCAGCCATGCAGGCACGCTCAGCGAGGCATTGTCCGGCGCCGCAGTAGTGCCGTATTGGCTGTGCAGCCATGCAGGCACGCTCAGCGAGGCATTGTCTGGCGCCGCAGTAGTGCCGTATTGGCTGTGCAGCCATGCAGGCACGCTCAGCGAGGCATTGTCCGGCGCCGCAGTAGTGCCGTATTGGCTGTGCAGCCATGCAGGCACGCTCAGCGAGGCATTGTCCGGCGCCGCAGTAGTGCCGTATTGGCTGTGCAGCCATGCAGGCACGCTCAGCGAGGCATTGTCCGGCGCCGCAGTAGTGCCGTATTGGCTGTGCAGCCATGCAGGCACGCTCAGCGAGGCATTGTCCGGCGCCGCAGTAGTGCCGTATTGGCTGTGCAGCCATGCAGGCACGCTCAGCGAGGCATTGTCCGGCGCCGCAGTAGTGCCGTATTGGCTGTGCAGCCATGCAGGCACGCTCAGCGAGGCATTGTCCGGCGCCGCAGTAGTGCCGTATTGGCTGTGCAGCCATGCAGGCACGCTCAGCGAGGCATTGTCCGGCGCCGCAGTAGTGCCGTATTGGCTGTGCAGCCATGCAGGCACGCTCAGCGAGGCATTGTCGCGCCGCAGTAGTGCCGTATTGGCTGTGCAGCCATGCAGGCACGCTCAGCGAGGCATTGTCCGGCGCCGCAGTAGTGCCGTATTGGCTGTGCAGCCATGCAGGCACGCTCAGCGAGGCATTGTCCGGCGCCGCAGTAGTGCCGTATTGGCTGTGCAGCCATGCAGGCACGCTCAGCGAGGCATTGTCCGGCGCCGCAGTAGTGCCGTATTGGCTGTGCAGCCATGCAGGCACGCTCAGCGAGGCATTGTCCGGCGCCGCAGTAGTGCCGTATTGGCTGTGCAGCCATGCAGGCACGCTCAGCGAGGCATTGTCCGGCGCCGCAGTAGTGCCGTATTGGCTGTGCAGCCATGCAGGCACGCTCAGCGAGGCATTGTCGGCGCCGCAGTAGTGCCGTATTGGCTGTGCAGCCATGCAGGCACGCTCAGCGAGGCATTGTCCGGCGCCGCAGTAGTGCCGTATTGGCTGTGCAGCCATGCAGGCACGCTCAGCGAGGCATTGTCCGGCGCCGCAGTAGTGCCGTATTGGCTGTGCAGCCATGCAGGCACGCTCAGCGAGGCATTGTCTGGCGCCGCAGTAGTGCCGTATTGGCTGTGCAGCCATGCAGGCACGCTCAGCGAGGCATTGTCTGGCGCCGCAGTAGTGCCGTATTGGCTGTGCAGCCATGCAGGCACGCTCAGCGAGGCATTGTCCGGCGCCGCAGTAGTGCCGTATTGGCTGTGCAGCCATGCAGGCACGCTCAGCGAGGCATTGTCTGGCGCCGCAGTAGTGCCGTATTGGCTGTGCAGCCATGCAGGCACGCTCAGCGAGGCATTGTCCGGCGCCGCAGTAGTGCCGTATTGGCTGTGCAGCCATGCAGGCACGCTCAGCGAGGCATTGTCTGGCGCCGCAGTAGTGCCGTATTGGCTGTGCAGCCATGCAGGCACGCTCAGCGAGGCATTGTCCGGCGCCGCAGTAGTGCCGTATTGGCTGTGCAGCCATGCAGGCACGCTCAGCGAGGCATTGTCCGGCGCCGCAGTAGTGCCGTATTGGCTGTGCAGCCATGCAGGCACGCTCAGCGAGGCATTGTCCGGCGCCGCAGTAGTGCCGTATTGGCTGTGCAGCCATGCAGGCACGCTCAGCGAGGCATTGTCCGGCGCCGCAGTAGTGCCGTATTGGCTGTGCAGCCATGCAGGCACGCTCAGCGAGGCATTGTCCGGCGCCGCAGTAGTGCCGTATTGGCTGTGCAGCCATGCAGGCACGCTCAGCGAGGCATTGTCTGGCGCCGCAGTAGTGCCGTATTGGCTGTGCAGCCATGCAGGCACGCTCAGCGAGGCATTGTCCGGCGCCGCAGTAGTGCCGTATTGGCTGTGCAGCCATGCAGGCACGCTCAGCGAGGCATTGTCCGGCGCCGCAGTAGTGCCGTATTGGCTGTGCAGCCATGCAGGCACGCTCAGCGAGGCATTGTCCGGCGCCGCAGTAGTGCCGTATTGGCTGTGCAGCCATGCAGGCACGCTCAGCGAGGCATTGTCCGGCGCCGCAGTAGTGCCGTATTGGCTGTGCAGCCATGCAGGCACGCTCAGCGAGGCATTGTCCGGCGCCGCAGTAGTGCCGTATTGGCTGTGCAGCCATGCAGGCACGCTCAGCGAGGCATTGTCCGGCGCCGCAGTAGTGCCGTATTGGCTGTGCAGCCATGCAGGCACGCTCAGCGAGGCATTGTCCGGCGCCGCAGTAGTGCCGTATTGGCTGTGCAGCCATGCAGGCACGCTCAGCGAGGCATTGTCCGGCGCCGCAGTAGTGCCGTATTGGCTGTGCAGCCATGCAGGCACGCTCAGCGAGGCATTGTCCGGCGCCGCAGTAGTGCCGTATTGGCTGTGCAGCCATGCAGGCACGCTCAGCGAGGCATTGTCTGGCGCCGCAGTAGTGCCGTATTGGCTGTGCAGCCATGCAGGCACGCTCAGCGAGGCATTGTCCGGCGCCGCAGTAGTGCCGTATTGGCTGTGCAGCCATGCAGGCACGCTCAGCGAGGCATTGTCCGGCGCCGCAGTAGTGCCGTATTGGCTGTGCAGCCATGCAGGCACGCTCAGCGAGGCATTGTCTGGCGCCGCAGTAGTGCCGTATTGGCTGTGCAGCCATGCAGGCACGCTCAGCGAGGCATTGTCTGGCGCCGCAGTAGTGCCGTATTGGCTGTGCAGCCATGCAGGCACGCTCAGCGAGGCATTGTCTGGCGCCGCAGTAGTGCCGTATTGGCTGTGCAGCCATGCAGGCACGCTCAGCGAGGCATTGTCTGGCGCCGCAGTAGTGCCGTATTGGCTGTGCAGCCATGCAGGCACGCTCAGCGAGGCATTGTCTGGCGCCGCAGTAGTGCCGTATTGGCTGTGCAGCCATGCAGGCACGCTCAGCGAGGCATTGTCCGGCGCCGCAGTAGTGCCGTATTGGCTGTGCAGCCATGCAGGCACGCTCAGCGAGGCATTGTCTGGCGCCGCAGTAGTGCCGTATTGGCTGTGCAGCCATGCAGGCACGCTCAGCGAGGCATTGTCCGGCGCCGCAGTAGTGCCGTATTGGCTGTGCAGCCATGCAGGCACGCTCAGCGAGGCATTGTCCGGCGCCGCAGTAGTGCCGTATTGGCTGTGCAGCCATGCAGGCACGCTCAGCGAGGCATTGTCTGGCGCCGCAGTAGTGCCGTATTGGCTGTGCAGCCATGCAGGCACGCTCAGCGAGGCATTGTCCGGCGCCGCAGTAGTGCCGTATTGGCTGTGCAGCCATGCAGGCACGCTCAGCGAGGCATTGTCTGGCGCCGCAGTAGTGCCGTATTGGCTGTGCAGCCATGCAGGCACGCTCAGCGAGGCATTGTCTGGCGCCGCAGTAGTGCCGTATTGGCTGTGCAGCCATGCAGGCACGCTCAGCGAGGCATTGTCTGGCGCCGCAGTAGTGCCGTATTGGCTGTGCAGCCATGCAGGCACGCTCAGCGAGGCATTGTCCGGCGCCGCAGTAGTGCCGTATTGGCTGTGCAGCCA
>CP119833.1:0-195000 GCA_033953505.1 Leishmania tarentolae
TACACCCCCCCACCGTTGCAGCGCAGCACGCACGTGCACAACCACGCAAGTGCAACACGCAATCACGCAGTCGCACAGTACACAACCATTACCATCACGCACAACAAGTGCAGTGCGCAGTCCTACCTAACCCTAACCCTAACCCTAACCCTAACCCTAACCCGTACACCCCCCCACCGTTGCAGCGCAGCACGCACGTGCACAACCACGCAAGTGCAACACGCAATCACGCAGTCGCACAGTACACAACCATTACCATCACGCACAACAAGTGCAGTGCGCAGTCCTACCTAACCCTAACCCTAACCCTAACCCTAACCCTAACCCGTACACCCCCACCGTTGCAGCGCAGCACGCACGTGCACAACCACGCAAGTGCAACACGCAATCACGCAGTCGCACAGTACACAACCATTACCATCACGCACAACAAGTGCAGTGCGCAGTCCTACCTAACCCTAACCCTAACCCTAACCCTAACCCTAACCCTAACCCGTACACCCCCCCACCGTTGCAGCGCAGCACGCACGTGCACAACCACGCAAGTGCAACACGCAATCACGCAGTCGCACAGTACACAACCATTACCATCACGCACAACAAGTGCAGTGCGCAGTCCTACCTAAACCCTAACCCTAACCCTAACCCTAACCCGTACACCCCCCCACCGTTGCAGCGCAGCACGCACGTGCACAACCACGCAAGTGCAACACGCAATCACGCAGTCGCACAGTACACAACCATTACCATCACGCACAACAAGTGCAGTGCGCAGTCCTACCTAACCCTAACCCTAACCCTAACCCTAACCCTAACCCTAACCGTACACCCCCCCACCGTTGCAGCGCAGCACGCACGTGCACAACCACGCAAGTGCAACACGCAATCACGCAGTCGCACAGTACACAACCATTACCATCACGCACAACAAGTGCAGTGCGCAGTCCTACCTAACCCTAACCCTAACCCTAACCCTAACCCTAACCCTAACCCGTACACCCCCACCGTTGCAGCGCAGCACGCACGTGCACAACCACGCAAGTGCAACACGCAATCACGCAGTCGCACAGTACACAACCATTACCATCACGCACAACAAGTGCAGTGCGCAGTCCTAACCTACCCCTAACCCTAACCCTAACCCTAACCCTAACCGTACACCCCCCCACCGTTGCAGCGCAGCACGCACGTGCACAACCACGCAAGTGCAACACGCAATCACGCAGTCGCACAGTACACAACCATTACCATCACGCACAACAAGTGCAGTGCGCAGTCCTACCTAACCCTAACCCTAACCCTAACCCTAACCCTAACCCTAACCCGTACACCCCCCGTTGCAGCGCAGCACGCACGTGCACAACCACGCAAGTGCAACACGCAATCACGCAGTCGCACAGTACACAACCATTACCATCACGCACAACAAGTGCAGTGCGCAGTCCTACCTAACCCTAACCCTAACCCTAACCCTAACCCTAACCCTAACCCGTACACCCCCCCACCGTTGCAGCGCAGCACGCACGTGCACAACCACGCAAGTGCAACACGCAATCACGCAGTCGCACAGTACACAACCATTACCATCACGCACAACAAGTGCAGTGCGCAGTCCTACCTAACCCTAACCCTAACCCTAACCCTAACCCTAACCCTAACCCGTACACCCCCCACCGTTGCAGCGCAGCACGCACGTGCACAACCACGCAAGTGCAACACGCAATCACGCAGTCGCACAGTACACAACCATTACCATCACGCACAACAAGTGCAGTGCGCAGTCCTACCTAACCCTAACCCTAACCCTAACCCTAACCCTAACCCTACCCTAACCTAACCTAACCTAACCACTAACCCTAACCCTAACCCTAACCCTAACCCTAACCCTAACCCTAACCCTAACCTAACCCTAACCCTAACCCTAAACCCTAACCCTAACCCTAACCCGTACACCCCCCACCGTTGCAGCGCAGCACGCACGTGCACAACCACGCAAGTGCAACACGCAATCACGCAGTCGCACAGTACACAACCATTACCATCACGCACAACAAGTGCAGTGCGCAGTCCTACCTAACCCTAACCCTAACCCTAACCCTAACCCTAACCCTAACCCGTACACCCCCCCACCGTTGCAGCGCAGCACGCACGTGCACAACCACGCAAGTGCAACACGCAATCACGCAGTCGCACAGTACACAACCATTACCATCACGCACAACAAGTGCAGTGCGCAGTCCTACCTAACCCTAACCCTAACCCTAACCCTAACCTAACCCTAACCCTAACCCGTACACCCCCCCACCGTTGCAGCGCAGCACGCACGTGCACAACCACGCAAGTGCAACACGCAATCACGCAGTCGCACAGTACACAACCATTACCATCACGCACAACAAGTGCAGTGCGCAGTCCTACCTAACCCTAACCCTAACCCTAACCCTAACCCTAACCCTCACCCTAACCCTCACCCTAACCCGTCCACCCCCCCCACCGTTTCAGCGCAGCACGCAGGCGCAAGGTGAGGCAAGCGCAACACGCGATGACATGAACTCACAGTTTGGATACTATAGCAGTGGAGCTCTCCCGCGAGTTTTGAGTGGTAGTTCTACGAAAGATGTAGGTGTAAGTTGATGATGGTGCATCGACATCGATGAATTTTGTGAGTGATGAGTTTTGTGGTACGGATATTTGTGAAGAAGATCAGCGTGAAAGGATTTTGGAGAAGATGTCAAGGGTTATATAGTTATTCGAATGAATAGTATTTTCGTTTCATGGATTGTTGGCACGGTGGGGTGACGGAGTGGGGTATTTTTCGCTGTGCAGAGGACTGGGAGAGTAAGGCGCGGGTAATGAGCCGATGGCGTTTAACAGGAATGATTAATGTGAAAAAATTGAAGGTATGGAAACTTAGGAAAAGACAACGCTATAAAGACGGGTGTGTATTAGGAAAGAGTCATCGCGCCACATGGTGTAGGTCTTATATCGAGGACAGTGTAGAGAAACGATTTGGAATGTATTCCTACTCAAGGTATGAACCAAAAGTATGAGGTGTATACAACAGGATGTATCAGCTTTTTATATGAAGGTGGTTAGAATCAGTTGCAACGGTACTGAGAGAATTCCAGGAGGAATGTGCTGACAAAAGTCGGAAGGACTACAGGGTGTGTTTCGGGATTGTTGACTTCACTGAGCGGGGGCGGAACAAGTACAGGAAAACGCACCAGAGAAATCGGTTGAGGTGGTTTACTACTACAAAAGTGTATGAGTATGCATATTAGTAGTAGGAACTCATGCAACTTACACGAAGCGGATCGTACATTCAGCATGAACGATGTTATGCTTTGTCTCCGCAACCGGTACGGTGTTTTTCTGTAAAGTATCGTTTTCAGAAAACCATGCCAGTGAACGTTTCTGATGCCATGGAAAATTCCTAAGCGATATTTATGGACCCCCCCTGTCAAATGCATTGCACAGCCGAGGAGAGGGAGTGGAATGAATGGGTGTATCTGTTCTTTTTTCTGTTGGTAGTTTAAATGCACACAGTATGGAGGAAACCCTCTCTCTCTTCAAGCTTCTCCGTATGAATCCGTACAAGGATCGTAGAGCTCGCACCCCCCCCTACCGAGAAACTGCAGAAGGGTCGTGCGTGTGGTATGTTTCCCCTCTTGATTAGGGGCCCATAAAAGGGCTGGCTTGTTTTTGTGGTGAGAGAGCAACCTAAGCGGAGGGTGGCGGAACAATATGCGACTTGATCTCGAAAGGTGTTCTTTGGAGCTTTTGGGTAGACAGACGTTGCGCGTTGCTGTTAGTTCCGGAATCGCATAGTGGCGGCGCTCTCTAACACATGGGATGAAACTTGCGGCGTCGCGTATATGCGGGACAGACGACGGTACGGTCGAGGTATTGGGAGGGGGAGGACTCAGGATAAGCAGCCTCAGGTGAGGGTTTCCGTGGAGCGGGAGGGGTTGTGTTTGTCCACGGTAAGGGGAAGCCGAAATAGTTAGCGCTCTCCCCAGCGCTCGTCGAGGTGGTTTTCTCAAAGGAAGCGTTAGCTTTGTTCCCTCCGCACTGGTTCTGGTTGGAATGCGAAAAGCAGTACTGGGGGATTGTGTTTTGTTAGTGAATGCTTGATGCAGAACCGAGGTGCGAAAATGTTCTGCATTAGGAAAGAGGATTGAAGGCAGTGGGAGCGTTGGTGGAGGGAATTTGTGTGTTAAGGTACCACGAACTTATGCGTTGCGCGGAGGGGACATCAAATTCAATGAGCAATGTACCCATAGGAGACGGTAGGACACACAAAACTCTCTGTGATGTGCTGGAAGAGACTCCTCTGACTTTAATCGTATCTCCTTCTCTCCCTTTATTATCTGCGCTCCTGTATAAAACTCACACTTGCTTGTGAAGTACATGTTTGTTTTTCTGTTCAAACCAATGTTGTCCGAAAATAGTGGTATGATCGACAGCGGCGCAGCTAATCGTGAAGTGGTACTGGAGAAAAAGCTAGCAGCTGAGGTGGCAAAACGGCATGAAGCAGAGCGCACGGCAGAAGACCTACGAAGGCAGGTAGAGCTGCTAAAGGAAGAACTCTCGGTCCTCCGGCAAAGTTGTGAGCCAGAGAAGGGGTCGAATGCATGTAGAGGTTCCGTACATGAAGAGGCCGGTGTATTACCCGATCTTGGCAAGGACTGCACGGGAAATAGAGATTCTGGAAGTAAAGCCGAGAATAATCGGCTGAGGCAGACTGTGAAGCGGCAAAACGCTCTCATCGATGTTTTGAAGCGACAAAAGGTTCTCCTAGAAGCAAGCACCGCTATCAATATTTCGATTCGCGACTTCAACAAGCAACTGGAGATACACAAGGTGTAGAAGTATTGGCATTTTTTTTGTTGCTGCTGTTGACCCACTCCATTGAATATTGGAGAGTGAGAAGTATGAGATATGCGTCATCGCTGGAGAGTATGCGAGCAATGTCGATGCTCTTGTGCGGATCTCTGAGTTAGTTTTATCCTTGCAGTGAGAATTATGATTTTTTTTTTAAGCTGCTGCAACAACAACAACAACAAAAAAAGAGATGTGCAGAGAAAAGGGTTTCCCTTGCGGGACAGAAGTGATCAGTGGATACTGGAGGAAGAAATTATCCAGTGCTATCTAAGCATCCTCTTGCACGGATGTAAACGCATACCGTCCTAAGGACTGATGGTGAGGGGCACTGGAGGGTATGCCGAGTGTCGGAGGAACGATGAAGGATGTGTATCCATAATCTTTCAGTGGCCCAGCTTGTTCTTGAAAATCAACTGTTGAAACTCATGCCTGTAGATACTCAGTTTCAGCTTCTTACTCTCTGTATGAACGATTTTTTTCAAAATTCAGACTGAGTTCTTAAAGCAACGTCTATTGATGATTACGATAGACTAATCGGAGGTGGTCAAGTTTATGGAAAATGACTTGTGTCACTGGAGATGATACCGGCATTGTGAAAATATGGGATATCTCGAAGAGTAGCGGGGCAACCCTGAAATTTTCTTTTGGCGAGCAGAGCCGGAAGCGCGCCATTATGGGGATGTGCTGGCAAGATAGTAGCACATCGTCGGTGGCCTTTTCATCGAATGATGGGGTTCTCTCTGTGCTGGACATGAAGGACCACCTGGTGACCTCCTCTGTACAGGCGAACACCGTTGCAGCGCTGCCCAATGCGATGTCATTCGTCAGGGAAAAGCTTATTCTTGTCTCAAAAGACGGGGAGGCAAGCGTATTCAGTAGCGACCTGACACCATCATCTTCCTTTGCGGGAAACGGACCGATTGATGCTCTTCATATTCACCGTAAATTTGGCATGGTGGCGATGGGTGGCAGGGAGAATGATTTGCACGTTTACGACTTAGCCTCGGAGTCCGTGGATACACCTGTATTTAAGGCACGGAACGTTCAGGACCATGTCTTGGATGTTCCGTTTCCAGTTTTTGTGAGCGGTGCGTGCATTGTCAACCCGTATGTTTTTGCTACTTGCACTGCGTATCACCAGGTGCGGTTTTATGACCGGCGTTCGAATGACCGGCCGGTACAGGAATTTGAGGTAAATCGAGAAATCGAACGGCGCCCAACAACAATGATGCAATGGAATGCAAACAAATTTCTCATTGGAGAGGCCAGTGGTGACGTTCACTTGTACGATACACGACGCGGTTTTTGCTCTCGTGCGAAACTTCGGGGTGGTGTTGGCAGTGTAAGGTGCATGTGCAAGCATCCAGCTGGTCACCAAATTCTTGGCGTCACGGGTCTCGACCGTAAAGCACGGCTTTATCATGTGCCGACTGGAAAGTTGATCATGTCGATGTACGTGAAGCAAAAGGCGAATTGCGTTCTACTTGACAAGCAGCTGCCACTAAGAGATAAAGTAGCGTCTTTCAGTGGTATCGTGAACACAAAGCAACCTGAAAAAGCCAACATTCTAGGAGATGCTATTTGGGATGACATGGACCCAGTTCTGGATGACCTGGACGAAGAGAAAATTGCAGCAGATACCGACGGCGGTAACCGGCGTAAAGTGCAGCGAAAAGAATAACGATGTGCGTGCAGGTTTTTTGTGTTGTGTATAGTATGTGGAAATAAATTTATATCATTCATAAAAGTCTCGGATAAGGATTTTATGTCCTTCTGTGGGGATGGAGCGACAGAAGTTCGTCACAGAGTTCCAGAGTCAACTTGCTTGTGCGATTAAGGTGGAAAACCGTAAGGGAAACAAATATAAACAGTATGAACAATACGCCGGCGTGCTCTAAATAGATGACTGTGGTCAAGGACCATGGAAGAGGGATGAAGTGGAGGCGGGATATATTCAAAACGAGCAAAAGTGCGTGCAAGTGACTGCTCATACTTGAAGAGGCTCTCAAGAGAGAAAGATGACAAATGTGCTTCCTCCGCTATGGAGCATTCATGTGACGCACATGTCAGTATATATCTCTTTTTGTTTTCTTGTCGTCTTATCTGGGGCGCTCTTGTGCGGCTCTTGCTGCCTAACGTGAGGAATTTCTCTTTGGTTGAATCTCCTTCTGCGTTTTCTCCATGTATTTTTCTTGTGATGTGGAGTTTTATCAAGAGTCACATTTTTGAGAAGGAAGCACGACCTTAGTACTACGATCAATACTGAATTGAAGTGACGAATTTTGCTTCTTTCAGGATACAGTATTTTTCTTTGCATCAAAAATGGCCTCTTGTCGCACTGGCCGGCTTCCCATGCCGGATGATCCGCTGTTTAACTCGACGCACATGCATGGTCTACGCCACAGCAGCCGTATCGCGGGTCTTGGGATGATTGCCGTTATTTGGATCATGTACGAGAAGCTGCGTCATTCGCACCACTACATTACCTACAAGGGTCCTGAAAACCCGTTCGCGCGTATTCGCCATCGTCGTTTTCCTGGTGGTGCGTTCATGTTTGGCTGGGGTAACAACGGTTTGAATCGGGATTGTGGTATCAAAGAATTTGAGTGCTGGGCTGGCTACACTGGTAAGGAGTACACGTACTAAGCGGAGGTATATGAAGTGTGTAGTGCTCCTCCTTGGCGGCAAAACTTCTTATTTGGGGAGCGGAGCATGTTTAGTTAGGTATAGTAGCACTGGCAGGCGTATCAGGAGTGCATTGAGAGAAAGGGAAAAAAGTGCCTTGTGTTTACTACTGATTTAAGTACCTGTCAGGGAGAGATAATTGAAAAAGATAGATGTGTTTCCCTCTTTGTACTGGGCTATATGTCAGTGCCTGTCGCGTGTGGAAATTCAAGAGGCTGTTTGTGATCGGTAGATAAAGAAGCCGATAGGGCATGGTGGCTATTTTCAGCGACCCAGCACACTCACGTAGCATTGAGGATTATTCGTAGTTCCTTCAGTAGTGAAGAATAGACGCTACTTGGCTCCTAATCTGTTTCCTGTGATGTATGGTTTCTGAAACTTCGTGTCCGACGATTACGGTTACTCTCTCTCTCTCTGTTCCTTTCTCTACCTGTTTTTGTGCATCTTGAAATATTATGTTAGTGGTACTCTCTGATCTTGTAACCGTGCAAGGGTTACTCTGTGTTGGCGGATAGCGGTACGCGCTACTGTTACAGAGGCTATTGTCTCGTCTTATTTATGGCCAACATGAAACGGCATGCCACTGAGATGAAAAGAGATGATATGCTGTGGAAACAGCAGCCATCATCCTCTGCGTATGATCACGACAAGTTTCTAGAGGTGATGGAGCAGTACTCAAACTACTTGAGGTCGTGTAGTTGGATGATTGGGGGTCCCTCTACCTATTTTATCGTTGAGCCGGAACAATCGTCAGCTGAGCCCTCGCTGTAGCAGTAGCTGTTGTCTCTTGTGTGGAAAGAATGTATGAGTACTGTTGGGTTGCTCTGCGAGTATCTGCTCCGTGTAGGAACGGGGACTATTTTGTGTTGCTTATCACTCACGGTCTTCTATCCTCAACAAGAACAAAAAAGAAGTGAACGAAAGCAGGTGTTTTTCTTGAAATCGAGATCAATGAACTGCGATGTGGAAACCTCTTTACCTGTGAGGGTTGCAATCGTTGGCACTCCAGGGACTTGCCCTGGGGGAGATGGGGGCGTTGCGTCGGGGTGCGTCACTTCCCCATGTTGTCGTGTTATCTATGTCTTTTTGTTGTACTTGAAACACTACTCTGATCGCTTTTTTTCTATCTTTTTTCAGTTCTTTAACATGGGTTTTTGACAGCCTTTCAGAATCTATGGACACAAGGGAGTTTGTGCAGCGCTTCCCAAAGTCGGCTCTGAGCGCGAAGCTTGTCTTGTCTCTGGAAACGACAGAACAACGAGATTGTATCGTGTCACTCATAGAAGACGCTGTTTACTGTGACTCCTGGGAGGCCTACTTCGATTTTGCTGAACGGAATGGTGTTGTGATTACCGAGGATGTAGCACTTGCTGCCGTGCAGGCAGTCGGATTGGATCCGTTAAGTGCTCCTTTGTGGGCAAGGGCTGCGGTCTGCTGCGAATCAGTGGAGTCGCGAAAGAGCCTGTATGAGTTTGGCCTCTCAGTTCCGTTACGTGGGTGGCAGCTCCTCTTTGAGGAATATCGGCGCTGCACTGATGGCAATGTCGATGAAAACGTGTTGTCTGAAAGTGAGTGCTGGTGTGTATCCAATGTGTTGACAGGCGAGAAGTGGCCAGATCGGTATGCCAAGCTGGATACCGAGGCAGAGGCAGAGGACGTTCGGCAAGGCTGGCTGGATTTGATTTCTTCTATGCTGATGGGGCTGGCTGGCACGCCGATTTCCAAGGACCTGCAAGTGCGACGTATTGAGCTCGCGATGCGTCAAATGTGCGCTCAGTTGCCCGGGGATGACTCATGCTGGTACCAACTTGCGCTTTTTCAATTGCGGATTTTGGAGGACATTGAGGCGGCTAGGAGAACTGTTGCGAGTGGGATAGCAGCGGCAGGGTCATCGTTCGCCTTGGAAAACATGGCGTCCGTTGTGGATGGTGTTGCGAGTGCCAGCGAGAGTAGTAGTAGCCTGAGCACTGATGTGCTGACTGCAATAAGGGCATTGATTCAACAACGCCGTGCTGCAGAGGAATTGATCTCAGATGGGATTACAAAGGAACGGGTACGTGCTTTGCGCTCTGTAGGAAAGGCTGCTGCTCAGCAGGGGCTTGACGATTGGAAGATCTTCTCGCAGTGGCGATGCGCGGAGGACATGGCAGCCCAAGACACCAAAATGGCTGCCAAGGTGCTGGAGAACGGCATGATCTGCTGCTCGCACTCTCCCACTGATGCCCTTCTGTTGGGTAGCGAGGCGGCACAGTACCACCTCCTGCAACGTCACGAGCGGGAAGCGCTGGGCTACGCGGAGCAGCAGATTGAGCAACAGGCAGGGCTGCATCACCGCGGCAAAATCATGGCGTCGTGGAACAATCTTGTGCGCATCGAAAACCTCCTTGGCCTGAGTTTTTCGAAGGCGTCGAAGCGGCGTGCTGAGCTGTTTCCGCAGAGTCGCATTTCCTTGTTCATGGAGAACTGCAGGGTTGGTGACTATTTGCCGTGCGACAAGAACACATTCGAGTGGGTCCGGTTCGTAGAGGACTATCAGGTGGACAAGGCGTCTGTGGAGGAGACACCTTTTCAGGGGATTGCGCCTCCGCGAAGCAAGGCAGTGGCTATTAAGCGTATGCTGCAGGTGGAATGTGAAATGCCAGAGGACTCGCAGTGGGAGCCGTTGGTACCGACACCCAGCTGCTTGCCTTCTCGCGAGGAGGAGAATCCTGATGACGTTATCGGACCCCGAGAACTGAGGGGAAAGCTCGTATATCGCGTGAAGGTGGACGCGCGGACAGCGGCACGGTGCCAGAGAGAGAAAGCAACCCGGGAGCGCTCGAAGATGGGAGTAAAAGATGTCGAACGGGGCGGCGCTCTTGGGGCACTGATGCGGCGCGTGTGTCCAGTGAACCTTACTGTTGGCCAGACCAAG
The DNA here is from genome assembly GCA_033953505.1 of Leishmania tarentolae. Taxonomy (NCBI): domain Eukaryota; phylum Euglenozoa; class Kinetoplastea; order Trypanosomatida; family Trypanosomatidae; genus Leishmania; species Leishmania tarentolae. Next base: position 10,484 of record CP119833.1, read on the forward strand.
CGGTTGCAGTCGGTCTCCACAGATTGGATTGTTCGTATACTCACCGTTTCAGAACTGGATTTGGAGCGCACGCTCAAGGAACGTGCCGAGCGTCAGGCGAGTGATGGCACGCCAGTTTGAGGATTGGAATTCATGAAGAAGGTATACTGCGTCTTGATGCAGAGGAGGAACTCTGCGTAGGAGATCTGGGACACGATCTTTTTTGCTGCGGTGCCCTCCCCTTCCTGATGGATAGGAGTGCGCTGCGGACCCTCGTTTATCTGTAATGGGAGCGAGAGTGAGAGGTGGACATTTTCATGCAACGATCATGATAGGTGACTGTGCACTCAGGAAACCCACGAAGATGCAGTGCTATTAAAAGCAGGCAAGAAAATTCGCACAAGGAGGTCTAGGCAGGAGAGGCCGGGTGCATATATATATATATATATGTCATGCGTGCGAATACTTGCTGACTCTCTCAATCCCGGGCCCTCTACTCTTACTACAAGTCGTTTTCTTTCTCCTCTTCTCTTGCTTCCTGCCTTCATATGTCGTTCTCGCTTTCCATATCTCGCGCATCCATGGAGATGTCTTTTACGATGGTGTGTGATCGCTCTCAGATGCAATGATAAACGAAGAAGTTGTCACAGGTGAGGCGTTGCGTGTTTTAGGGCGGAACCCTTTCGAGGGCATCACCACAAAAACGCGCCTGAGGCAGTTGCTGCAAACGCACCAAGGCAGAGACAAGCTGTTCAAAGTAGTCCAGTATTTGCTGCGCATCCGACTGTGGTGGAATTCCGTTGACTTCAACGTGAACTATGTACCAGGTGAAGATTTTTCTCGAATAGAGAAGAATCTCATGACCATCGTGAACAGTCGCCGCATGTTCCGCCTCGGTCGATTCTTTGGCGAGTTCGTTCGCATGCGCGTAACGCTGATCAAGGCATCAGAGCTTGTATACATACCGGTGAACGGTGGTCATTGGGTGGCGCTCTTCATTCAGTGCCAAATGCTGCTAGATATGGTAGCGAGGGGTTTGATGTTCGCAAAGTCCTTGCTGGAGGATGTCGCCTTTCTGGTTCAGAAGGGCTTCTTCCATAGCAACGTAGCTGGCCGTCTCATCTATGTAGCAACGCGATGCGGACTTCCCGTTCTCATAATTGATTTGTTTCTGAATACGTTGCGGCTTTACCAAGGCATATTAGACGCATCCGCTACTGAATCCTCGAATGAAATCATGTTCTCAAGGGACTCCTTCTCTTTACTCTCCAAGTATGACCGAGTAGATAAGCTGCGCCGCAAGTTGGCGTCTACAGCTGATGAGGAGAAGCTGAAGGAGGTGATCAAATATCAGCAGCGGGCCATGAATGACAACAGCAACGAGAACGTTGTATACGTGGAGTCGTATGCTCAGCTGTTGTGGACTGATTTTGAGCTGCACTGGATCTGTGTAACGGAAGCAAAACTGCTGCTGGACATATTTGTTGCTCTCTCAGGCCTGAGGGGGTGGAAGTTGCAGGGTAGCGTGAGTACTGCAGGTTTGCTCTCTGGATTGTGCTCTGTCTACCGCGTGTGGACGTACGGTCGCTAGCCCTCGCCTAAATCATTGTCGTCCCACCCATATTGTCTGTCGAACTGGTTTTTCACTTTATTGACGTAACCTCAGTGGAGCAGTGATGGGTAGCGTATGTGCATTTGCTACCTAGCCCAGCTATCTTACTTTGCGCTCTTCAGTTGCTCTCCTTTTCGTGGAGACAGAGATTCGCGTTTTGTTCCTCACTTTCCTATTCCTTGAGTGTAGTTGTGCTCTTTGCTTGAACTAGTGCCTTTTTGTTATTGTAGCACATGTGCCAAGGAAGAAAGCATATCGCGCTCTTAGGCGACGCGGAAGGTAAGTGGTGCATGTTTCTCTCGTGGGCTCACTCTACCATGAGATGCGGGCCAGTAGCTAGTGCCACCAAGCGTTGCTTGAGCATTAGCAAAAGATGATGCGGACTGGATTTTTCATGTTTTCACCGCGTGGTTTTGTGAGCGTTTACATGGCCTTGACGCCTGGAACATGCTCCCATCTCCCATCCTCTGCTCACACAAAGGCACTTACCCACTTCCACGTCTCCTTCTCTTTGCCTGTATTTTGTGTGGTTGCCATGATTTTGTGGCGTTTGATTCAGCACTGTGCTTTCGTGTTGTGCTGGCGGTGGAGGGGGGAGCGGGACTAACGTCTCTGGCACACATGCTGTTGCTTCTCCATTATTGTCGCTCGTGTTTCTAAAGTGAACGCTCGCGTGTCAAGGACTTCAAGATGCACAACGCCACCGTTTTCTGCATCGGTGTGGTGCTGTCGCTCATAGTCATACTGTGGATGAAGATATCAAACCTTGCTGGGACCTCCGTTCGCAGCGACGTCCTTTTTGTGTTTGCGCACCCGGATGACGAAGCAATGTTTTTCACCCCACTTCTGTATGCACTTCGAGCGCAACGGGTCACAGTACATTTTCTGTGCTTATCCAACGGCAACTTTGCCGGAATGGGAAAGGAGCGTGAGAAAGAGCTCTACGCCAGTGGCGCCTTCTTCGGGGTGCAACGGCGCAACATTCGAGTTGTCGACCACCCCGACTTGCAGGACGGCATGCGTAATGTCTGGAGCCCGTTGCTTATTCGCAGGGAGATCGAGTCGTACATGCAGAAAGCCGGCAACATTAGCACCATTGTTACATTTGACAAGTACGGTGTTTCTGGCCATCCTAACCACATCGCCGTTCACAATGGCGTGCGGAAACTCAAGGAGAACATGCCTCCAGGGCTTCTCCATCTTCAGCTCAGAACACGGAGTTTGCTGTTCAAGTACGTTGGACTTCTAGCGGTTGTTCCCTATTCCTTATGGTCATCTACATGCGCTAGCCGCACCAGGTTTGTTGCCGTGATTCCGCCTGCCTCTGTCTGGGCGAGCATGGCCGCGATGCGCAAGCACGCCGGGCAGCTGGTCTGGTTCCGCTATTTGTTTGTCATTTTCTCATCGTACACATACGTGAATGAGATGGAGGAGCTGTAGATGCACGGGGGGAAGGGGGCTGAGTGCAAGGCGCGGCAAAACGGCATGGCGCAGAGAGTAAGGTGATGAATGAAGCACTGCCGACTGACGCTTAGATGCACGAGAGCCTTCTGCCTCTTGAGTTTGTGTGGCTTGTGCGTTATGAAGGGCACAGCTCTTGTTAATTTTCGTTGATCGACAAAGGAGAACCTCTCGGTGATGGACTATCTCCATGCCGCTGAGAAATACGTCTTAGCAGTGTCGTTTAGCTGGGCAACGGAAAAGTACGGTGGACTTGCGTCGAATGCGCCGATTGCGAGTGCATAAGGAGAAGTTGCATATCGTTTATTGTTATTTTATGTTTGCAGTACATGGGAGAATAGACAAACTTGTGCGGCACCTAGCCCGCCGTCCTCCTGTTTCCGGTTTGACTCACTCCTTGCTTTTCAAGCCGGACCACCCTGTTTTCATTTGGCCGACTCTCTGCTCAACGTGAGGAATACATGTCGAAGGCAACTTCTCAGACACTTCACGTGGTGGAGATTACTGTGACACTGGCTGGTGTGCATAGACTTACTTTGGCTCGCCGTCGGACCGACAAGTGATGCACCGGAAAAATTACGCTTATCAGTAAGTGGTGACCGAGCGCTGCACTGACAGGCTGTATGAGTGGCGGTGGCAGCCTAACCACGAAAACAAGAGCAACAGGGCCAGCTAGCGTGTTTCTCTGATGCGGAGTGTTATGGCACGAGGCACCGGATGTGCCGCTACCATGACTAAGCTCAGTAATGGAGGACTGAGGCCGTGAATTCTCCGTCGTATGGAAGCGAGAGCTAATGAATAAAAAAAAACACTTGACAGTAGAACGTTTGTCATTCGGAAGGCGAAGCACATTGCTCATGTTGCGGGAATTCTGTTGCAAGAATAAGAAGCAAGGAAGACACACTATTACGACGTGCTAGTTGCACTCCTCAGCATGAATGCGGGGATGGAATCTCTTTTCTTAGCTGTCAACGACAGTCGAAGTCGCCGCTGTCGCTATCGAGGTACACGTGCACTGCGTTTTGCATCGTCTGGACTTCTGTTCGAGTAGAGATGAGGGGGGGGTGTAGGGTACCCTTGATGCACTCGGGTGCTGGCCGCCACGCGAGCACTGAAAGAAAGTCAATTGCAGCCTGTTTCATCTGGGGAAAGAGGTGCACTTCTCGAGGAACTCCAAGTAGGTCATGTGCTTGGTTGCCGAGGTGGGTGTCTTGGCTTTACCTGTACGAAACCAATCAGACTGAAGCACAGCTGTACGTAAAAGTGACTACTGTCTCTTTGTCTTTCTGGCCGTTACGCGGATCTGCTAAGGGTGCAGCCGGGTCTCTGAGACTCCAGTGGTTTGCTCTTGCTCAGTTCAATCGGCTCCTCATCGATTGAGCTTCGTTTTCGTATTGTCATCTTTTTTCTTTGTACTGATGTTCTGCTACGTGACATACTCATCCCCTGGAAAGAGAATCCGCTAGCTCATAGAAAGCGTGGAAGGTCTATAAGTTATGAATGAGAAGCTTGCTGTGTGCCGCGTGGTGCCTGCAGCTTTGCCAGAGACCGCTTGACAAGGGCACAGCACTGCCTGCATTGCTACATGTGAATTTTGTACTTCGATGAACTGTACACGTAACCCTGACCTCTGGCCGGATGACCTCTTCTTCTCCGCATGTACTCGCACACAAAGAAAAGTCAGACGAGCGGGGTCGTGAACCATGAAGAAACATATTTTCACACCACCATCGAATTGGGCGCAGCTTTTCGCGCGCCTGGAGGATTATCGAAAACACTTAAAGGCCCCGGTGGACACAATGGGGTGCCATCGCCTCCGAGACGAGAATGCACCAAAGGAGGTTCAGCGCTTCCACACCTTAGTGGCGCTCATGCTCAGTGCGCAGACAAAGGACGTCGTGACTGCTGCCGCGATGGATACGCTGATGAAGCGAGGACTGACTCCGCAGTCGGTTTCCGCAATGACAGAGACAGAATTGGATAAGTACATCTGCAAGGTTGGCTTTCACAATACGAAGACGAAGCACATAAAGGAAGTTGCCGGGATTCTCGTGAAGGACTACGATGGAAAAGTACCAAGGGAGTATGCGGAGCTGATCGCTCTGCCAGGCGTGGGCCCAAAAATGGCAAACCTGTTCTTTCAAGATGCTGATGACCGTGTTGTCGGCATTGGCGTAGATACACATGTGCACCGCATCTCACAGCGTTACCGGTGGGTACCAAGCACGGTGAAGACGCCAGAGGACACGAGGAAGGCGCTGGAGTCATGGTTACCTCGGGAATACTGGGGAACCATTAATGCACTGATGGTGGGTCTCGGCCAGACAGTATGCACGCCAGTCCACCCGAAGTGTAGCATCTGTGAACTTAGCGGCATTTGCCCGAACGCGTTCAAGGAAACCGCGCAGAAACGCGTCCGCGGAAAAGCGGTCTCAGTGAAGAACGAGAAGCCTGCGCCCCCCAAAAAGAGGAGGAAAAAGTGAAGGTGGCCTGCTGCTCTGCCCTCTCACCAGCGGTCGTGCACATCGAGACTCCCTGCACCTTGTCAGGAACAAGAGGGTGCTCGCTCGCACAGTGTTCCTTTGGTGGTGCTTGCATGCGCTTGCTGTCTTTGTAGTACATGCTGGGTGGCAGTGTTCTGCTTATGAAATAATATGTTTTGTATTTTTCCCCAGTGGAGAACAGGAGTCAAGAAGGTCATTGCATAGGTGTAGATGTACCTCGCTGTATGCGGTGCGATGAGTGCAGTAACAGCGGCACCCGTGTACGTTCTTATCGGCAGGGTCGCACCTATGCCGTATTTTTGACAGCTCGAGTGGACGTGCTGGTCGCGCGCGAGGAAAGTGACACCGCTCATGGCAGTTTTCGTATGTGGCTCGCCTCTCTGTTTGTACTTCAAATACGCTCCTCTTTGGTCTCTATGTTGCTTTCTGCCGTTTGTGAATGCGTGTCCACATTCCTCATTTGCACGTTCGATTAAAAATGACAGATAACTTAAAACTTCAAGCGTCCGAACCCATCAGCAGCTTTCTTTCACGTTGGCTTTCTTTTGTCTCTTTGCTCTGTGCTTTGTCGTTCTCGAACCAGAAAGCAGATACCAGGAACAAAAAGAAGCCACTCAGAGCTCCAGCCATGTCGTACCCATCGCCGTTCACTCGCAACGTGTACATTGCCAGCTTGCCAGAGGACTACTCCGAGAAGGATCTACTGGATCTGTTCTCTCCCTTTGGCCGCGTCATCTCCTGTACCGTGAAGTACGATAAGGAGACGGGGCTGTGCAAGGGGTATGGCTTTGTCTTGTTTGAGAATGAACAGGATGCGCTGAATGCTGTGATTGCGCTCCAGGGCCACTGTATCCGGAACACACGCGTGCAAGTGCGTTTGGCTCGTCCAGAGGCTTCGGCTAAGAAGATGTATCCGGTGATGATGCAGCAGCAGCTGATGAGTGCCTGCATGCCATACCAACCGGTGTACGTCATGTACGTGTCCTCCCCCATGTACAACCCGGTGCCATTGGTGCAGGGCTGAGTGCACTGGAGAATAACGATGCTTCTTCCGAAGTGTATCCCGTCTTCCGTGACCAAGGTCATAAAATGGCAGTTCTACATAGCGGGAAAACGGATGTGGCATTTCTGAAAAGTGGAGCAGCACACTCTTCTGTTTATTGATATCGCTGTCTTAAGCATGCTTCCGCTTCATCTACGCATATTCGATCCAACTGAACTTATTGACTTTAGTTTTTACTCTCCAACTCCCACCAACTACTTCCTCGTATTTTTCTTTGCCCTTTGTCTCTATTTTGTATCATGCTACCGTTTCCCTTTTCTTTTTATAATTATTATTACCTGCATGCTTTCTCTGATTTTTGTTTTTGAAGTAGATACCTAAAGTCCATCAAAGGGCACCTCTCGCTTCATTTTTGTTTCTCTTCCAGTTGATCACATTTTACCTGAACTCTGAAAGTAGAACTAAAAAAAAAAATAACTCTCCTGGCCAAAAAAAAAAGAAAGAAAGAATGCTACACGGGTCTTCAGCCCACCGCGTGCGTCACGTCAAAATGTGAAAAGCCACGAGAGGGCGATGACTGTGAGCAAAACAGAATGTGTAGTTGTTGGCAAAAAGAGGCAGAAGAGAGCTCTGAAAGAAGGTGCAAAAAAAAGTCTAAAAAGCGAGAGGACTCAACAGAAAAAGAAAATACTCGAAAAGAACAGCAATGAAGTGTCATAACAGAGATTAGTCACCGTGGTTGATAGGTCGTCTCAGCCTATTTCCTAACGTTGCTCTTCTCTTGTTCTGTTTCTTGTTGCATTGTTTTCCTATTCATGTTTTTTCAATCTTTTTGTTTTCCATGCTAACGCGCATTGATATATGTTCCGTGTGCACTTGAGCCGAAACAAACAACTTGAAGAGAGAAATGGAAGAAGTAAGCAACCGGAAAAAATACAGGTGTATTCATGCACACGTTTTTTTTTTGTTTGGATGAAAGCTCTTCTCCGCGTTTGAAGTCAACCGTTGCTGACTCCCTCGCTCCTCGTCTCTAGAACAGCGTTGGCACGATGAAGGCAGAGGAAAAGAGAGCCTCGGACGAGTGCTACTGTGACAAAGAACGTGCGCATGTGTTCGTTTGCAGATGCAACAATAACGAAAGTAAACGAACAAAGAAACGGGCCATGCTGGAGCAGAGCTTACTTGAGCGTGTTTAGCCTCTCAACAACTAACGAAATAATAAAATGGCGACTTCACGAATCCAAACACCGTGGCAGACGGAGCACGGAGCGAAACCACAGCAGGTGAAAGAGGAGGCGAGCTGCGCTTCAATGAGCGCTCTGTGGAACCAAACGCGAACACCTGTCGTGAGGCGGCTCTGCAACGCCCTATGACGCACCTGCATCACCCCACTGACAAGTCTTTTTATCGCACTCATTTCCCTCGGCCGCTTACTAGTCTGTCAGGCAGCCGTCGATGTCACCTCCTTCCCAGAAAAAGCCTGCCGCTTCTCCCTGTTCTCATGCTCTGTTTGGCGGAGGCATGCTTTGTGTCCCTCAATCCTTACTATGCCAGTCGACTGCCCCCTATACTGACGCCTTTGATTTGACAACCTCTCTTTTTGTTTCCCTCTCTTTTCGGACAATGTTCGTTTAGTACACTATCCGCCGCCCGAGTGTGCTCAGCGAGAACTGAGTACTCGAAGTCTCTTTAGCCTCACCTGCAAGCAGGAAGGGTGATCTTGTAGGGCTTTAGCTATATCGCCACGGGCACATCCACTCATCTCACCATCCGCACCTCAGTGTGCAGAAAATATCGGCGAGTATATCCCGGCGTCGGTAGGAATCCTGTGATGCAATGGGTCCAAATCGACAACGGAAGCCAAATGCAGGTCGTGGCGGCCGAGGGAGAGGACGAACAGCCGCACCTGCCACCTCAGCCGCGAAGACAACCCCGTCGATGATTACCAACGCTGGAAGAGAGCTCATCATCGATGTATTGCATCACGCTGCAACGGGAGGTAGTGTGCCAGTATCTGAGAAGCACTTTGATATCAACGTCTCTTCGCGCATCACAGTTCAGCGTAATGCACCATTGACCCCTTCTGAAATCCTGCAACGGATTTATGAGGGCTTGGGCTTTCCGAGAGACCTTGTAACGCAGTACCTGACGGACATCGCTCAGGCGGGTGAGTTGCCTACCTTTGGCGATGTAACGGAGCTCCTGAATGAGGCCGGGCCTTTTCAGTCCTTTCTGGTTCGCAGCTGCTTCGAACTTTTCAACTGCATGACCTGGTTCTCGCGTGAGGAGAGCGACGATAAGGTGAGTCCAGAGCAGAGCGATGCGATTCTAGAGAGCGAGATTTGCACAATTGAGAGTCTCTTCAGCGATAGCTTTCTTGGTCGGAAGCACTTCGACGACGATGACACAAACGACCGTGAGCTGTACTTTGGCTTTCGCACCGCTTGTGAGCAGCAGCTGCTCGTAGTCATACGCTTCCCCGACTATTATCCGACAGAGACGCCGTCCATTTACGTGCAGCCGCTTCGCAGAAACTCATCCGAATCGCTGCCAAAACTTATCGTGGCGCCGTCGTGCACGAAAGACATTTCGGCCGTCAACAGACGCGCCATCATGGATGCTGCTGTGCAAGCGATTAACGGTTTTGTTGGCAGCGGATGCCTGATGGCCCTGATCTCTGCTGTTCACGGCGCGGTGTCATCAATGATGGAAGTACAGGTGGCCTCGAGGACGCCGGCACTTGATAGGGACGCGGCCGCAAAGGAGAGGGCTGTGGTGCAGCAGCAGCGAAAGGCATTCCTTGGCGCGCTCACAGGCAGCCGTGCTGTGAACTCGAAAGGCAGCGAGGATGTAACAGAGAATGAAGACAATGGCTTCTTTCAGGCTTCGATGCCGGAAAAGGTCAAGTTGGCGACTGTCGATGCTGCCAGCGTCAATCTGGAGACGAAGCGTCACGACTTCTTAGCGTCCGATACTGCCCTCGACACGGCCCTCAAGTCTTCGTGGGAAAAATTGAAGAAAGAGGGCTCTTTGCGCAAGGCACGGGATTCCCTTCCAGCGTACAGTGTACGTGAGACGCTTCGTGCGGCCTTACAGAAACACAACGCCGTCGTTATTGGTGGAGAGACCGGCAGCGGTAAAACCACTCAAATTCCACAATTTCTTTACGAGTTCATGTGTGAGGAAGGCCATGGCAGCTCGGCTAATATTGTGTGCACCCAGCCTCGTCGTCTTGCCGCGACGTCCGTCGCTCTGCGTGTCGCGGAAGAGCGCGACGAGGCCGTTGGTGGCACGGTTGGCTACTCGATTCGTCTAGAGAACTGTGTATCAAAGAAGACGCAGATCACCTACTGCACCACCGGTATTGTGCTGCGGCGACTGCAAACGGACAAGTACCTGGGTCGTGTGAGCCATGTGGTTGTGGATGAAATTCACGAGCGGGGCGTGGACACGGACTTTCTGCTTATCCTGCTGCGCGATCTGGTGCGGAGACGACAAGATCTGAAGGTGGTGCTGATGAGTGCCACGATGGACTCGGACCTGTTTGCACGGTACTTCGATGGTGCCCCGGTCATATCCATCGCAGGACGCACTTTCCCTGTAAAGGTGATGCACTTGGAGCAAATTATTCCAGAGGTGAATTACATTCTTGAGGAGGGCTCGCCGTTCGAGAAGGCCAGCGGTGAGATGGAGACGCGAAGGAGAAACACGCGCAAGAAGGTGCTGAACCTAGACTTGGAGGACGTAGAGGGGGACGTGGAGCGGGACAAGGCGCAGCATAAACTCGCGCAGGTGGTGAAAGCGTCGCCCAAGACAATCGACACACTTGCACGCATGAACTACGAAGTTATCAACTATGAGCTGATCGAGTACATCGTGGAATACATCGACGCGACGCTGCGTGTGCCAGGTGCAGTGCTGGTGTTTCTCCCTGGTATGTCCGAAATCCAGCGATGCCTGGAACAGCTGAAGCTCAACCCACGCCTCAACAAGTCGTGTCTCTTCTACAATCTGCACAGCTCGCTCGGGTCGTCGGAGCAGCAAGGAGTGTTTCGGCGGCCACCAGCCGGTAAGCGCAAGGTTATTCTGGGCACAAACATAATGGAAACCTCCATCACCATTGACGACGCCGTTTATGTGATTGACACCGGCAAGGCGAAGGAGAACCGCTACAATGCCCAAAAAAGTTTGTCCGAACTTGTCACAGTGAACATCTCCAAGGCAAACTGCCGTCAACGACAGGGTCGAGCAGGTCGTGTGCAAGAGGGTTTCTGCTTTCGCCTTTTTACCGAGGCGCAGTTCGAAGCCTTCGACGATCACCAGCTATGCGAAATGCACCGCGTGCCGCTTGAGAGCCTTATTTTGCAGATTTACGCCCTGCACCTCGGAGACGAAGTCGAGTACTTGCAGAAGGCGCTGACCCCTCCAGAAGAACGTGCGATTCACAGCAGCGTCAAAGTGCTGACGACGCTCGGCGCGCTGACCGCAGAAAAGCGACTCACCTCTCTCGGACAGCACCTCGCTAACCTACCCCTTGACGTGCGTGTGGGTAAAATGATCATCCACGGTGCGCTGCTGCAGTGTGTCGATCCTGTGCTAACCATGGCCGCCTGCCTCGCTACGAGGTCGCCCTTCATTGCATCAGTGGATTTTCGCACCGAGGTGGAGACGATGCGGCGCGCGTTTGCAGGAGAGACGCTCTCCGATCAGCTCTCCTCGTGGTTTGCGTACAATAAATGGGCCTCAGCCTTGCAACAGAGGGGTGCTGCCGCTGCGCGCAAGGTGTGCGAAGATTGCTTCTTGTCACCTGCTACACTGAAGCAGATTGAGTCTATGAAGCGACAGTATGAGCGCTACCTGTATGAGGCTGGTTTCCTAGACAATGCAGCGAGCTCGCACATGTCACCCACCAAGTTTATCTTCTCACCCTTTACAACGTTGGACGATCGCGTATTCGAAGCCGGGGGAAAATACTTCAACGAAAACTCCACCAGTACTCGGTGCATCTTGGCATGTCTTGTCGCTGGACTGTATCCCAACGTCGCACAGATGCGGGTGCCGCGTGGGCATCGCAGCGGCGGCGGTGCCAATGACGGTTCACGACACACGGTCAAATTTACTACATTCGACGGATCGGAATGTTTGGTGCACCCCTCTAGTGTGGCTGGCCGGGAAACGTCGTTTGCGTCGCCTCTGCTCGTGTACGTAGACAAGGTGAAGACGTCGGCAACATTCCTGCGCGAGGTGTCAGTGGTAGCGCCCTTGCATGTCATCCTGTTCGGCAGCGGCAATCTGGAGTACCTTGCAAAGTATGAGGAGCTCTGTGTGGATGAGATGACGGCGTTTAAATGCCACCAGGACGATGCGACGTTGTTGACCCACCTAAAGACACAGTTGGACTCTGCTCTGACACAGAAGATCAATGACCCGTCGAAAACGTGGGAGTCGATCAGCAGTGTGGTGGTGCGTGCCATCGTGAAGCTCCTCAAAGAGGACCGCGGGGGCGCAGGCGGGCTCAGGATTATCGATCGTCGTCAGCCTCGGGAGCAGTTGACCGAGCCGCTCGTGCCGGAGGTATCGGCGCCCCAGCACACCGTTCCAGCAGACCAGCCTTTCAAGACGAGCAAGTCTTGTTTTCTGTGTGGGGAAACTGGGCACGTGTCGCGTTACTGCCCCCACAATAGCACGCATCACAAGGGCGGGCCTCCAGTTCGCTGCTTTATTTGTGGACAGTGGCACTTTCCCCAGGACTGCACACTTGTGAAGGCACTGAGGCGGTAGTGAGAGGTGGCATTCTGCACACACGTTTTATACCTGTGCCTGGACAGCGCATGAGAGAGGAACGACTGTTTGCCGATATATCGTTGACTTGTGCCCGTTTCTTCTTGTTTTTGTGCCCTATCAGGTATTTTCCACCTTCAGTTCCACGTTGCTGATGTTCTGATTGCAGCAGACGATTAAGCGTGACTCGTTCTCCTCACCAATTCTCAGGGGGGAGACCGATCATAATGGATCACATCAGACAGAGAAAAACGACAAGGAATAGGGTAGATGCACGCTTACCTGTGCTCGTCTGGGTGTGGGGAGGGTCAAAGGCATCTGAAAGGCGAATCCTGCTGCGCCCAAGGGGAGGTGGGTAAACGACGGGTCATTACAATTCCTTCTTAACCGCAGGAACTGTTGTGAAGGGATCTTGGTGCCGCGCTGTGCGATGTCTCGGTACAGCAGCGACCACGCCTCACCCTCCTACTCTTCTCTCCGGTACCGTGGGTATTCAGCCGTTTACCTGCAGCGCTGGGAGGCGTGATACTGTCCGCGTGATCAAGTGCTGTGTAGGCAGTCGCACCAGCACACACGCACTCACGTGCCCATGCACGCACATGCACGCTGGTGCTTCCGCGCACAGCCCCTCTCTGCCATGTTGTAATGCTCTGTGTACGTCTCTCCCCCTCTGCGGCGGGTGACGTGTCTGCTGTAACTCCCTTCCTCCGACATCCCCCCCCCACTCTTGTTCACTTGTAACCTTCAGTGCTCTCTTCTGTTACCCTGAACCTCCTTCCAAGTGTGTCCCGCGCGTCATTTCTCTTTATGAGTTCGCTTGTGCGTTGACATACGCTTCCCACCATTCTGCTCTCACGCTCCTCCTTCTTGCCCTCCGCACTGCCAAGTCTCTTCTTCCTCTCGAGGTCCCATGTCATAGTTCTGTGCCCTCACAAACTTATCCCCCCTCTGCCTTTTGCTCCCCCCTCTTGCTCCCACTGTGGGCGTGTGTTTGAATCTGTTTTTTTTTTTTTTTCATCCTCGCTTAGCGTCTGACTGAATTGTCTGTGCTTCCTTACTTTGCTTCTTACACCCCCCAATCCCCCCCCCTCCTTCTCTGGCTCACTGCGTCTTCCAGACATTACGCAATTCGTATTAGCGGACCTTCCCTCGGTGTGCTCCACGGCTTGCTCCCCTTAGCCTTTTGTTTATTGGTTGCTTACTACGTTTGTTTTTCGCGATAGACACAGTTTGACAAGCATATTTATATATACACACACATATATTTATATATATATATATATATATACCATTCGGTTTTTCTTTATTCTCATTCATCACTTCCATCTCTTTCCCATAGCACTCACGTACGGAATTCTACGGAAGCCGATTTGTGCACTCCAATGATGCACCCGCAGCCCGCCGCTCAGCCTGTCAATGATGACATGTTGAAGCAGAGTCGAAATGTGTACGTGGCTAGTCTTCCGCTCAGCTTTGACGACCAACAGCTAATGGATCTCTTTTCTCCTTATGGGCGCATCGTTTCCGCACGTATCATGCGCGCCAAAAAGTCGCACGCATCGAAAGGGTACGGCTTTGTCATGTTCCATGAGGTTAACAGCGCCGAAAAATCAATCGAAGGCCTGCATGGCCGTATCGTGGATGGCTCGCGGATCCAAGTGCGTCGCGCAAACGCGGATGCATCGATGACGTTCAATAAAGTGTTGCACACAGCGGTGGGCTTGCACAGAACGCCGCCCAAGCAAAGCAACAGCTCCACGTCTGCTTTGCAGTGCACGTCCCCAGATGCCTCCGTGCAGCACCTTCTGTACTCAGCAGCTCTTTCGCAGGCTGCCACTGGTCTGTACGCAGCACAACCGCCAACCTCTCCGTATGCGATCGTTGCGCCAAGGACCTATCAAGGCCAAAATCCGACCCCTGTAGCGATTAATCAGAGTTATGGTGCCATAATGAATTCTCATGTGCTTCAGGCGTCAAACGGTGGTATCGGTGCCCCATACCTCTCGCACATGCAGCCACATCAAGTTCCTGTGCAAGCGGTGCAACAACAGCAGCAGCCTGTGTATGTGGTGCTTCTCCCCAACGGACAACATATCATCCCACCCAACCAGTTTTCCATGTAGGTACCTAACGAGCTCAGTGTACGGGACGGAAAAAAAACTGAGGGTACACGTGTTGCCTACTTGTGCCACTGTGGAAAAAGAAAGTACGTCGATTAACCATCGTGTGCTGTTGCAAGCTGTTACGCGATGGCGCGAAATCGTTGCATACAGGGGCGATGATGGCCCGGTTATGTCTTTTGCCGAGCCGGGTTGGTTGGTTTTCGTTTTCAGCTCTCTCTCTCTCTCTTGTCAATCAGTGCCCCACAGTCGCGTGGCTGGACCCTCACCTTACTCCTCCATATATTACGAAGGCTTCTGAGTTTTTCTGTTTTCCTGTTTTTTTTTTTTGTGTGTGTGCTTCCTGTCATGCATTCGTGAATGTGTGCGTGTACGGGGAGGGGAGCTGCATAGGTTGATTGCCTTGCGTAGTCTCTTGTCCCTCAGAGCGGAAGAGGTCCTGCGAATTGACGCGCACAGTATTCACAAAAGGAACACGAAATAAGGGTGTGCGTATAAGCCCGTTCACCTCAGAACAGTCCAATGCTTGAAGGATGCATATCTAAGCAACTGCCTGGAAGCGTGTACGGGTCGCACAGGATATGTGCAGAGGCACGTAGGGGTGAGCATTACTGTGTTTCTGCGCAATTCGCTCCTCACTTTGTGCTTTGTCGTTGCTTCGTGCTCTCCAGGAGCGGTAAGTAACGGTAGAGCACACGCACACCAACAGAGAGTCACATCCATGTACAACAACTGCCATCATCATGAGGATCGTTTTCATGTGTGAGAGGTGGTATGAAAGCAGTCAACGAAAAAGATAAGTATTGGTCGCGCTTTGTACTGTTTGTTTTTTTTGTTTCTACCCTACTTTTTTTTTGTTTCTGGCCCTATCACACGAGTGGACTCTTCCTCTCTGTTACTCTACTCAGTTGGCCAGGGACAGGGGAAGACACGTGCTTCATTTTCTGTTCCTTCTCCTTCTCCACCGCCATCGCCCTTTTATACCCCTCCTTCTGTAGGCCTCTTTGTGTGAATAGAGATTTATGCTCTTACACGAGTGTGTGTATCCCCGCATGTGTGTCTGCTTCTCTCGTAGCAAGGGCAACGGAAAAGAAGACGACGAGCGAAAAAGTAAATGCTATTGCTAGTGGCAACTGAGACTTCTTTCCCCTCCTTGATTCTCTACTACGTGTGAACATGTGGTGTACAGCGTACTCTCGAAGACAAGGGAGAGGGGAGATTAACTCACGTGTCCCTCAAGCAAGAGGCCACATGTGACTGATGTTCCCTTTTTTCCACCGAGAGAGCTCTCACAGCAAAAAAGAAAAGCACCTGTGAAAAAGGAAACAGAAAAATGAGAGGAGAAAAAAGTCGAGCAGTTCGAGAAAGGAAGGGAGGCACACAACTGGGATTTACGTCCCTTCTCTGATGCTGGTGTGGCCAACTCTTTTTTTATCGTGATGTCAGTTACTGCTCGTTCGCGACTTTTCAAGTTTACCTTGTCCCCTTTCCTTCCGCTTCTTCATACTCACCCTTCTTTCCTATTTATGGTTATTGCTTTTTTTTCCCTCTACCTTACTCTTTTTTTTTTTTCTCCTCCTTTGGTTTCACCTCCCGTGTGTTTTACTGCTGCTGTATGGGCGGATGGCGTGTCTCTCCCTCTTGCCCTTTCCTTTTTTACCTACACGGCCGACTTGGTTTTACGCTCTGATTCCAGGGCTTATCGCTTTCTTTGTACGTCTCTCCACTCACTCTGTTGATGGCCGGGGGAGGACTCCTCCGTGCGTAGTTTTTCAGGCTCCGATGTCCCAAGCTGTGGGAAGGAAAGCAGCATGCCCTCCTTCCTACCAATGCTGAGCCAACTCCGGTGATGGAAAGGGCAAGCACTTACGACGCAGGGGAAGCCAAAGCAATGCGTCGCTGCTAATGTTGGCGTCCAGGTCGTGAATGCCGGTGTGCCGGCGCAACGTGTAGCAGTAAGCATTTTTCTATGGATTGTGTGATGAGCGAAGTTACAGCGTTGCTGGATCGCATCTCGGTGGCTTTTTGTACCTTCTGGTGGGGAGAGCCTGAGTCCTACCCTGAGGGAGATGTACCATATGAAGACGTATAATGGGGAGGTACAGTGTGAGGAAACCCGCGCAGCGGACGGGTCAGTGAGTAGAGTGTGAAGCAGGAGCCGTGCTCAGTCTACAGTGGGAGTATTACTGTAAGGTGTACCTATGGCTACTTTGCACCAAACGCTCAGGCCTGTGACGAAGCGAGGGGAGACTCGAGTAGAGCTCCACTGTTGTTTTGTGGCTGGATGGCTACGAGGATAAAGAGCTATACTGCTTGCACATCATATGGTCTCTAATAAGAGGCAACGACAGAAACGACGGCGGTTTGCACTGGCTCAGATAAGTGTGTGCCTGTGAAAAGTATCCGGCATTTCCTTCGACAGTTTTTACCTGTCGAAAGTTTTTTTTTCTCTCTCGGATCGCCTGTCTTCCCCAACACATATATCTGTCTCCCAGATGCTGCGTCGTCTCGATAACTGAATGCGAACGTCTGTTCCACTAAAAGACGCACCTCAAAGAGAAGCGGAACGAAAGGCACTTTCGAGGATTTCGGTAAAAAAAGCTCTTTTTTGTTTCTACTTTTTTTTTCTGTTTCTCTTTTCCCATTTTGTATCTCCTCCAATCTTACCGTGTGTGTTTGTGTGCTCCTCTGTGCTCGTTTGGCTGTCTTTTGCTGGTCTCCTTTGGTGTACGTTCTCAGAGGATGCTTGCCTCTTTTGTATAGGTCGTTCTTTTCAAGACGATAATCTTTCTTTTTCTTTTCTTCGAAAAGTTCAGGAAGCAAGTTTCATTGCAAGAAGCAAGAAATGCGACGGCGCGTCTGTGGTTGACCCGAGTCGCGGGGGAGAGAGGGACATAAAACTGAGGTAGGGGGTCGGGTAAGGCTTTGCTATGCAACGAAAAGACAGCGTGTAAAAGTTATATCCTCCTTTCCCATCGCCCCTCCCCCTCCCTCTTCCTGCGCAAGAAGCCCTCGATCTTTGGCTAGACTCCTCGACGCCGACTATCTCCTCCCCCCACCATCATCACCAGACAGCATGTGAAAAATGCCGGTGTAACGTTTTTGTTGAGGTAGTGGCTCTGCTACCACAGTTACTGGGCGTTGGCTATGCTAGCCCAGAACTTTTTTTTCTGTAATTCTCACTTCTGCTCCCCCGACCGTGCTGCCTTCTTTTTGACTTTCATTCGTCGTCTCCCTCGCTCGCCATACAAGGCACACACGAAACGAAGAAAGTCGATTCCCTCTCCCCACGCGTGCGTGTGTCGTTATCTTTCTTTTCAGTTCCCTACGCGGTGCGAGATTTTTTTTTTCAACTGCAGCGCATCTCCTTTCTCATATATTTGGTTTCCGCTTCGTGCGTTTTTCTTCCATGCTCTTCCTTTCTATGTGTGGTTGTTGTACTCCCCCAATCCTGTGTGCGTATGTGTGTGTACATGCGTGCGCCTGCTTCTTGTAAGTCTCCTTGCTGCGTTTTCTCACTTGTTTATTTGTGATCTGCGCGTCTTTCCGCCTGGCTCGTTTTGGTTGTGCTAAGGGGCGCCCTCTCTTGTTTGGTTACCTGCGTGCGTCTTTTATTTTCTGTTTCCTTACCCTGCCTGACTTCGTAGGTGAATCCGGTTTTCTCAGCTTTCTTTGTCCCCCATGCCACTCTTCTGCTTTTCTTGTCGTCTGTGCGGGCTGCAGCGTTTATTTATTTATTTCGTGCTGATGACACCATGCTACTGTAGAGATGGGTGCGCTTTTGTGCGCCCTCTCTCTTGCTCACTCGCACCCCTTCTCTTTCAGCTCGCTCATGCGCCTCCGTGTTTTGTTGATTGGCTGCCGTGCAGTTTTTCTTGGGCTTCCTTTTTCCTCTGCGTTCTTTCGCTCTCCCGTCTGGTCAAAGCACCTGGGGCCCGCCCGACACAAAATTGAGCAACAGAGCACCGAGTTATGAGGATGATCCAGTGTGTATTTTGGCAGCGAGGCGGAAGGAAACGTTGCTTTCCAGCATGAAGAATAAGAAGGGTATGTAATTAATATCTACGAGCGGGTCAACGGTCAGTTTGCACGCATTGCCTGTATCCAGATCCTTGTGCATGTGGCTGGTGTCCATTTGAGGCATCGACTGCATGTATTACTCGCGCTGCCACACGCAGCTTAACGCTTATGGGGCCATGTGCGTTTTTTTTTGTTGTTGTTGTTTACTCTAACCGGCATCCGTCGCCGGTGCTCCGGCTTTTTCCTTTGCATATGGTTTTGCCAGCTGGCTTTCGTGCACGTTGCTGTCGGTATCACCGCCTACGCTGCCTTTTGAGTTTCGAAAGGAGAGGTGGATGGGCCAGCGTAACGGTCGCCTGAAAGAGGGGCCTTCTTCGTGAGTTCATCTTTGGTCTTGCCCCCTTCGCTGGTGTCGCTTTTCCAAAAGCTTAACCGGAGTCGTTGGCGTCGCCGCTGCGCGCACAGACGGTGGCGAAGACCTCCATGTATGTGCCCTTCTCTTACTCTCCTCTTTCTGTAAGGCACCAAGCACCCGCGCAAATGCAGTGTCCCTCCACAGTTGTCAAAGGGCTGGTAGATTAACGGTGCGTGTTGTGAGGCGGTGAAGCAGGAAGAAAGCACAATCGATCACACCCACAGTCGTCGCCATACCTACCTTCATACACAATCGGCGGCCGCCACGTTTCTGCCCTCCCTGCCCCCCCCCCCCACTCGCGTCTCCCTTTCCGCGTTTCACTGCTCTCTGCTCGTGTGTGCACAAGGGCGATTTTGTATGAGTGTGATAACACTGCATCTCACTTGCCACCTCCCTCACCAACCCCATCACCATCTCTCCCTTGATGAGTGACAGTTGTTAATGATTAGCCGGTTTCGGTGACTTCCACTTACGCACGCAAACGTTTTCTCGATTTCGCGTCTCCCAGATATTTTATTGTCTCTCTTTCCCATCCTCATCTTTGGTGGCAGAGAAGACACAAGCATGTACCTCTCTCCGTCTCTTCTGCCCTTGCCTACTTTATTGGAGTGCGGCCCCGCCCTTGTTAGCTTTTTGTTTTTCTATTCTTGTTTTGGTGCCGTTGCATTCGGTGGGTGTGGGTGGCTGTGGCTCCAACTGTGGCTCTGCCTCTCGTGTTGGTTTTTTTCCTCACGATACTAAGTCTTTCGGACTTCTCCTTACGCCTTTCGCTCGTCTTCCCGTCTTCCCGTCTTCTGTACCTTCGTTACCTCTCTCTCTCTTTTACTGTATCCATCTCCTCATTTTCGTTTTCACTCCTTTCTGGTTTCTTTCTCTCTCTCTGTAGCGCTTTCTCTATGCACGCTTCCTTGCAGCCCTTGCGGCATCGCTGCTCCAATTCAGAGGAGACGGGGGTCACTCTCTGTCTCTCTTATTCACCGTACAAGGGGGAGAAGGTGGCGAGGACGAAGGAAAGAGAGAGAGCAGATGTGTCTCTCTTCGTTTTGTAAAGGTCTTGACTCCATCTATGCTCAACACGAATGTTTTTTTTTTTTTACTTCGATTGCCTCACTTCTTTGTTTGTTTTGCAACGAAGAGGGGGGAAAGAAGACGGCATCCACCGGCACTGTCGTCACAGACAGGCGAGTGCGTGAGTAGAATCTCCTCCGACAACGCCACGGTACCTAGCCGTGTATGTGCAAGCACTGTGTCGATAGAGCAAGGAAATTGTGCCCATGCTGGAAACGTGATGGATCAGGGCAGTGCTTGCGCCGCTGTCTCTGCTTCCGTGAGACCGCACCCGTCTTCCCTCATCTCCTTCTTTTCCTTTGATTTTCTTGTTACTCTTGCATATTGCGCATCTGCTCATAGAGGAGACAAGGCAGAAAAAAAAAAGAAAAGAATCACGACAACTGCTGTGTGCAGGCGTGTGCTCGTGTTTGCATGTTGTTGTAGCCTTTTAAAGGTAACCTTAGCTCAGTGTCTGCACGACGTATATTGGTACCTCGACTAACTCTACTCGTATGTCTCCTTTCTGCGATTCCCTGCTGTCGTCTGAGCTGTGCTGATGCTTCCTTTCCTCTCACACACGTCTCTTCTCTCTCTCTCTAGTTGATGCCGAACGTACGCCAAGTGTTTCCGGAGCGTGTCGTTCTCACTTTCTTTCTACGCTTCATTCGAACTCACGCGGCACATCACCGGCCTTTTTTTTCTTCTGTCGCCTTCGCTCTCCCCGCAGAAGCACTTCGAAGTGTACATCACTGGTGCGTGCGTGGAGGAGTTCTTCGGAGTTGTATCTCTTACCTATCGGCGGTCTCGTGGAGAAACGAGAGGTGAGGCCTGTCTCTTTTTAACGTCTCTGTCTGCCTTATCGCGACACTCGAACCTTACTTCCTTCCCCCCTCTCTCTCCATGATTACGCGTTTTGTTTTGTGTGCGTGCGCCGCTCGCCCAACGTCCCTCTTCAACACCCCTTCAGCCTTTCGCTCCTTTGTTTTCCTTTCAGTCTTTGTTCACCCTTCTTTCCTCCGTTTGCCGGTGCGCAGGTGCATGCCGGCTGAAGGCGCAGCGACATGGTGGGATGCACATGTGTGGTCAGGGACTCTGCTGAAGCGCATCCGATGCGCACTTCGGTTGAAGGGAGTGCAGCCAAGAGTGCTCCCAACAGGTGAAGGGCGGCCAATTGTTTCTTTGTTAGCATATATATATATATATATATGTATGTGTATGTGTCTGTGTCATGCTTGCGACTGCGCAAACTATACTCACACATCACGCACTGAAAGCCCATACACGCTCGCCTACCTGCCTGCTCAGCTCCCTCCCTTCTGTTCCCCATACACACAGGTACAGACATCCCCATCAGTGGCCGTTAGATTTCCGTTCACAATGCCTTCCCCCCCTGCTCTGCTCAAATTGTCGTTTTTTGGTTCTATTCATCGTTCTATATGTTCCCTGTGTGCTCGGCAGCTTTTAATTGTCGTGTGACCCTGCTACCCTCCTTATTCACATCATTACTATGCATTCGTTTCTATGTGTTTGTGGTTCAGCTTATAGTACTGAAATTTGGCATGTAGTTGAATGCTCACTGTGAGGCGCACTGCTGCCGCCTTTGGAGTGCAAGCCTCACTTTCTCATTGGTGTTGAACCAGCGCAATGGCTCCTGCGATGCCCCCACGTCTGGGTGCTAGCTCGTGTGCAATATATATATATATATGAAGCACCATTCAAGATCTAAGTGCGAACACGTTGCAGTAGGTGCGCCACAAGTGAATGGGTGATGGGTAAGAGGGCGATGCTGAGGGGCATTGACGTAGCCTCTCCACGAGATCCTTGAACGCCTCAGCGCGCGTGCTGAGCACCCATCTTTCATCTCTCTTTTTTTTTTCATGTAAGCTCTCATGCATTGGCTGTTGTTCTACTTCTAGTTAGTGCCGATGATGCTTTCATTGCCTTTTTTTACTTCAGTTGACCCTTTGGGCCGTCTAGATTTCCGTTCTCTGGTTGAGACTCATTTTCTTCTGTCATGATGTGGGGGTGGGTGTGAGTGCCAGCGTTCGCGCAGTAGAATTGATCTCTATTGTTTTCGTGGTAGTGGTAACTGCACGTCTCTCTCTCTCTGGGTAAGTGGCGGGGGAGGGAGGAAAGCGAAAGTCAAGGGCACTGACCGGCAGAGGAGTGTCCCTTTTAGGCTCTACTCATCAATACAGCGCAACAGCAACGGCATTCGCCCACCTACACAGATGCGTACGCCGAGGAAATCACTGTCATGGAGAGAGGCACCGTGGGCCATCACCTTCCGACCAGTTTTCCGTTCACTTGCCTTACGTGCTCCTCCCTTGGGTCGGAGTGCGCCCTCTTGTGTTTTGCGTAGAAAGGAGATGTGCAGGCGTGCTCTTCCCCATCTCCTGTACAGTGCATCGTCGCCTTCGCGCACGTTTTCTGTTCACCACTACCCTCCCTCCGCCCACTACCCACTGCTCTCCCTCTTTCGTCCCTTCCCTTTTCGTGCCTGTCTCGTGTTCTCAAGCTGTCCCTGTGTATCTCTATGGTGACTTTTATTTTGGTTTCTCTTTCTCATGACGGTTGACCGTCCCTTCTGACAGCAAGAAAAGAGCAGGAAAGGGGAAATACGGCCTAGCGAACGAGAATGCCACCGTTGGGCTACCTTTCCTTTGAGTTCGCCTCACGGCGGTGATACTACCATCTTATTGTTACTTGTCTGGTGAGTCTGCTCTCTTCCTCCGTCTCTCTGCGGTCCACGTCGATTTTGCTCTTTAATCTTTTACCTTCGTCCATCTGTGTTGCTGCCGACTTTTCGGCCTCATTCGCCTTCTCCAGGACGTACGAAGAGCTTCTGTGGCGCTGTGCCACATGATGAGCAGGCAAGCAAGCGAACGCAATGAAGGACTCGCATTAAACATCAAATAACAGAAAGGTCCCTCTTGTACCGTGTGTTTCTGCACTCTCGTTTCTTTTGTCTGTATTTCTTTTTCGTGGAGAGGCTCTTGTTCGTGCCCACTTCCAGGTCTCTCTCTCTCTCTCTCTTCCTCGCCTCCCCCATCTCCACTTTCCCTATCGTGGAGCAGCGCCTTTCTTGTCTCTGTTACACCGCCTGCCAGCACAGCCGGCCTTTCTCCCCATCCCAGGGAAGAGGTGATGCAGCGGCCAAATGGACGCGCTTGTGCCGAGAGACAATGTTGTGGTGTACATCGGAGATGAAGAGGGAGAGTTCAGGAGGGAAGGTATACGAATATACGAGTGCACGCGGTTCCCACCGCGTCACCTCCTCCGCCATCGCGCGGGCGCTTACATTGCACATTGCATTTCTTCTGATGGCTCTCTCTCTCATGTAGGCTACTCTGTACGAGTCTACACGTGAGATGAACGCCACAATGCAAGACCGTGAAGAGGGTGTGGGCGAGAGAAAGAGGCCATCACAGAAAGGAGAGATTTCCTCATCTGGGTAACACGGGGCGGAGCGGAAGGAAGGGAAAAAGCGATGAGAAGACGCACTGTGTGGCGGTGTCGGTGTGTGTATGTGTGGGTGGGTGTGTGGGTGGGTCGGTGGGGCGTAGCGCTTGGAGCTGTTGGCCCTCCCTTCTCTGTCTACCTTATGAACGTTGCGTTTGGCTTTAAATGCTATGTTTCTTGTCACTTGCAGGCTCCCTTCACGTGTAGGCGCGTCCGATGACTTCGATTCGAGTCCCCACACGCACGGAGTACCCATGCTGCCATATTCAACTCAAAATCCACCAACAGCAGCCAACAACGGCAACACCTAGAAACGTTTTGTGGCACTTGAGTGAAACTAAAGGGAGGAGACGAGTAGAGAGCATTCATGTGTCACAGGCAGTCGCTCCCCTCTCCTCGCTCTCTCCCTGCCCATCCCCTTCGCTTTCTTGTTGATAGTGTCCTTTGATTTGATGTTCCCTTCCTTTTTCGTGTGTCTGATTTATAAAAGTGCTCGAGTGTGAGAGTCACCGACTCGTGCCTATGGCCATTGTCGTTGGTGCCACAGGCATGCGATTTTCCTGTATGGCTCGCGCGTGATCTCTGCAGTGAGCAAAGAGAGCTTAAACGCTTTGGCAGAGCCGTGCTTACCCATCCACCGAGGTTAGCAAAGAAAAGGTCTCGCAACGGAGAGGCACTTGTGAACACGAGAGGACCTAATCTTTTCCCCACGGATCCCCTTGCCCGAACGCCGTCGCCCTTTATCGGTCTGTTGCATTCTTTGTGTTCTCTGCGCTTACGGTGAAACGGGTCTTCCCCGTTCCCTACAAGCGTCGTCTCGCTGCGCACCGTGGCAGGTGCCATTCATCATACTCGCTGTGTACACAACGTCTCATACTTTCTTCTCTACTTCCCCTCCTCTTCACAAATACGGATAACCTTCTCACTACTTCTTTACCTCCGCAGCTCTGTTGTCAGTCTCCCTCGCACATTGCTGCACACCCCACACTGAACAAGCACAGGTACCCGCTCCCTCCGGAACACACACGAGTATACCCATCCAATAACGGAAAAAAGGGAAGAAGTCACGAAGCGCGCCGCATCAACACTTGTATTGTCTCTCCGTGTCTTTCCTTCGCGACCGCCTCTGCACTTGTCACACCCTTCTTTTCGAGCCCCGTTGTGTCCTTACGAATCAGACATCACTTCTTTTTATTTTCCCCGTTTTACCATTTCTTTGCGGTGCGTACACGTCGCCTCGTGTGCGCGTGCGACTTGTGCTTGAAGACGCCAACTCTGCCCACGTTTGCCTTTGTGGCTGGCACTCTTTTATTATTATTATTATTATTATTATTAAGTACCTATGACGCTGAACTTCGACATCCTTACCGGTAGCAACGCGGACTGGGGCTTCGACTGCCTTCCTACCGCTCCAGAGCGTAGCCCTACCCCCGCCCTCTTCACACCCTTCGGCATACCAGCCGGTACCGAATCAGGCTTGATGATGGCGAGCACTTTGCAGGGACCCCCGCCGAGCGTCATATCGGGATCGCTGCAGACCATGGCCCAAAGTCTGCCGTTAAGCGACTACAGTGAGAACGTGTCGTCGATGAAGAATGACTCGTTCAGTACATCAGTGCAGGCAAGCGACCCCGCTGCGCGTGCCTACGACAGCAACCTGTATGTTGCGTCGCTACCTGAGTGGTTTACGGACGCCGACCTACACGAGCTATTCACGCGCTTTGGTCCTATCGTTTCTGCGAAGGTCATGTGCCACAAAGGAACTCATCAATGCAAGGGCTATGGCTTCGTGTTGTTCCAACGCACTGAGGATGCGGCAGTGGCGCGGTCGGAGATGATTGGTCACGTGGTGGGCGGTAACAAGATTCAGGTTCGTCGTGCTCGCTCTGCAGCCAGCGCCCCTCTCACCGAGGCCGCTTCAGCTGTAAGCGGCAGCTTTACTGAGTCCCCTGGCACGACGCGCACGTCGTCTTCGAACGTGACGCCCATCAACTACGCCGCTCACCTTGTGCCAACCCAGCAGCCGCCGTTCAACCCCCTGTACCCTGCCACCACTGCCTTGTCGCCCACCTATCTTCTCGCAAACCCCAATGCTTCAGTGCAAAATGCAGTGCACACGCATCCGACCATGTTGGTAGCCATCCCGAATGGTCGACCAATGGTGCAGGGTACAGGTGATGTGATGTACATGGTGTTGACGTCATCTGCGCAGCAGATGCAGTCAACCGGCACGATCTACTAGTTGCCAGCATCTCATGCCATGTGCGACGCATCACCGCGTGCCAATGCAGTCAGATTTTTTGTGGTTGGTTCCCCCATCGTCCTTGGCGCCCCATGCCGCGAGCACCGTGCTGGTTCCTTCCCTCCTTGCCATCTTTATTATTATTATTCCTCCTCTCTTTTTTTTGTGCCCGTCCTTTGTTCTGCTCTTTGCGTGTCTTGCCGGCCACGCTTCTGGCTTTCATTTTGTGTCCCGCCCCGCCCCCCCCCCCACCCACCTGTCGTCTCTGTGTAGGTGTGTGTGGGCGCGTCTATTCCCTCGTGCTTTCTCGCTCCTTGGCGCATCAAACGTCCTTTCCTTTTTCTGACTCTTTCGTACTTCGATCGCCTGTAAAGGGAGGCCACCGGGCACTTTCTCCTCCCTTCGTGTCTCCCTCGGATCCTTTCTCGTAGGTGCCACCGCTTTCCTCTTGTTCTCTGTGTGCATGTCTCTCTACACCTGTGTTTCCTCCCCTCCCCCGCCCCCCACTTCCTGGTACCTCCTTGTTTCGTGGCTCGCATGCCTTCTTCTTGTTCTCGTCGTCGCTTTCCTCGATGTGACGTTCACGTGGTCCGTACGGGACGTGTTGTCGTAAAGCATGTCTCCGTATAACCTCTGTCGCCACTCTGCCTGCGCTGTCTCCCCACGCTCTCTCTTCTTCCCTCTCCCCTCGTCCTACGTTGCCTCTCTTCCTCGGAGCCTCCGTCGCTCTTCTTCCCCCGCGTACATTTGTGGCTGTCCGCCGTCCGAGAAGGAGGCATGGTGCGGAGAGAAAGGAGGAAGGCGAGAACAACAGGATTAGGTGTCCGTGCCCTCCACTTCACCCCCTTCCCTCGCTACCTCCCGTTGTGTTGCTTTGTTCCGCTTGCCCCCTCTCTTTCTCTCTCCTCCCCCTCTCTCTGCCAAAGCTCCCTTTTATAACTGTCGTCTTTCTCTTCTCCCCCGCCTTCTCGTCGCCGTTCCCCTCCTCGCCGACTCACCGCCTCCTTCCTCTTACCATCTTCGCATGATGTGCGTGCGTTTGACTACTTAGCTTGAACGTCACCCTTTTCTCTTCTTACTCCTCTCGCCTTCCTTCACACACCCTTCCTTATACATGAATTCTCATGACCGTGGTCTTCGTTGTATTAGTTGCCGCCGACTTCCTTGTCTGCTGCGCGCCTTCATAACCCTCCCAGCGACAGGAAAACAAGAGGCTTGGCAAGGGAAGGCCTCCGGCAAAGAGAACCGCCCCCATTACGAGTACACACACCCTCGCGCAAGTGTACGAACCCGCTGAAATGCCCGCACACGTGTTTGTAGTGTGCGCGTCTTTCTTTTGCTCTTCGCGTATGCTTCTGTGCGGCGTGTATGTGTACGCGCGTGTGTGCGATGTGTATGTGTACGCGCATGCGTGTGTGTGTGTGTGTACGTGTGTGTACGTGTGCGCTCATATTCACGGATCCTCACCATCGTTTCTCGTACACTCGTCTACGATAAAAGAGGTACATCAACGTACGCACAGCAACAGAGAAGCAACTTCTTGATTCCCGCTTTTCTCTCTTTCTGTGCCCCATCCCTCTCCCCCCCCCCCCACACACGGCCTCCTTTCTTCTTTCTCTTTTCTGCTTCGACATTTGTTCTCTGTCTCCTTTGGGTTTCTTCTGGTTTCTACCTCGCTATCGTTGATGTGTTCGTGCGTGTGTGACTCTCTTCTTTTTATTTTCCCTCTGTTTATCGGTACCATCTGGGATTCTCTTTTTTTTTTTGAGGGGTTGGTGGTGGTCGTGGTGTTATCGCTGGCTTCTCACACGTTACACGCCTCGTCTGCCTGTTTCTTTTTTTTTTTTCCAGAATGTTTCTTCTTCCTCCTCCTCCTCCTCCTCCTCCTCCTTTTTCGGATTCAGAATGGAGCCTTCAGCTTTCTTGCCTACTCGCTCTCTGAGAAGTGTGCGAGTAAATGCCGAGGTTTGTGCACGTGTGTGTATGGGGGATGTAGATGAGACTGCCTGGGCACCCTCTTCGTCTACTGCGCGCGTAACAGCGAGCGGTGGTGTGCACGCACGCATGGGATTATGCTTGACACCACACCACACGCGTCCCCCCACACCGGCTGCCCGGTAGAGATGTCCCCTTATCGCTCTCTCTCGTCGTCATGATGTGTCTGGACACAACTTTACGTGCTCGGCCACTTCTTACCTTCTTTGCTGCTTAGATAACGTCAAAGGTGTTGCTGTACTTGCTTGTTTTTTATCGCTTTCTCTTCGTCATGACGCCGGTGCAACTCGTCTTTCGCGCGCGCCATGTGACACACACTGGGCGCTCTCCTTCACCTGTCTCTTCCCCTTCTTCGGGGTGGGAGAGAGGGCACCCAAGAAGTACACGGGCAATGCTGTAACAAAGGAGGCAGGCAGCTGATGATACGTAGGACACATAAGTGCACATGGAGAAGACCCGAAGCAGTTGAATCAGAGATAAGCAAGAAAGCGAGGCGACTAAAAAAAAAGTAGCGAACACGTGCGCATGCACGCACACCTACTCGCACAGAGAGATGCGACCTGTGCGGCATGTCCTCCAACTCCTCCCCTCCCCCATCCGCTTTCTCCAACGCCGTCAGTTCTTGCACGCTGTCGTCCTCCTTTGTTTCTTTTGTTTTTGGGGGGTCTTCCATCTTTAACAATGGTGTTTGCCGCACCGGTACAATTTATTTTTATTTTCATTTTTTCATATCTTTTTGCGTTTTTTTTTCTGTTGTGCTGTCTGCTTGTGTGGCATGCGTCGTTGGTGCGGCAGGGAAAGTCTTCTTCGTGGGCGACGCCGCCACGTTGCACTCGCTTCTTCATCAGAGAAGGCAAAGGGCCTCGTCCGCGAGAACAGCTTTGGCGTTTGTGCTGCTTCTGCTGCTCTGTTAGCTGCGTTTCTCTTGTTGCTTATCGTCGTGTTCGTTCTCGGGTCACCTTTATCTTTCACTCCTGGCATTTATGTGCGCCGGTGCACACCGACACGGGACGTGGAAGTTGCCCCGACCAGCCATCAACTAAATGCAGCGGTAGGAAGGAAAGAAGGGGAGGAGACTCGTGGGCAAAAGGAAGTCAGGTAACGACATCAGCCCCTGTTCCCTCTGTACCAACGCATGTGGAACGTTATTCTTGTGGGTCGCTGCGTTGGCTCGTTTTTGTTTCTTTTTTGGGGGTCCCACGGAGTGCGTTGCGCGTGTACGTGTGTGTACGTCTGCCCCCCCCCCTCCCTCCCTCCTTCGTCTTTCTTGTTGTTTGTGTAGCCACTTCTTTCCCTCTGTCTTTTCGAGTGTTTCTCAGGAAGGGCAGTACTCATTATTAATAACACAAATTCGTGTGAGCATTCCAGCGTAATGGAGACATATATATTCGCGTGTTGATGTGTGTGTGTGTGTATGTGTGTGTGTGGTGATGCTGTCGATACACTTGGACCGTCATCCCAACAGACTCCTGCATTTACTTCAGCAAGCGCAAGAAGCGCTGCGCCTGCCCTTGTGTCTGTGTGTGCGTGCTGCGCGCAGAGATACAAAGCGCATTCACATACACGGCTATGTGCACAGGTAGTGACGCCTTTATCTGTGCGATGTGAGAGCAGAAATATTGTCGTTCCCCCTTTTCTCCCCTTTTGTTCCTCTCGGCGCTCTTACGTGCACACGAAAAGGCGCAATGCAGCTGCTCACTTAGACTTCTCTTCTTTTCCTCGGTCATGGGGAGGCAGCATTGGCCAACGCTTTCCTGATTTTTTTTTCTTTCTTTCTCACGTGTGTCCATGTGACGACGCTGTATGCTCAACAACTTCTGCTGCTCGTGCTATTGCTGCTTATAAGAGATTCCGTTTCTCGGAAGCGCCCCCCCCCTCCTCCCTCCCTCCACACACTTCTTTTCTTTTTTTTACTCCCAATCGCCGATTAGCTTCCCCACCAACTGTGTGTGTGTGTGCGTGTGTGGCTGCACGTATTCTTACTTTGCCAATTCGTTATTTTTCTCAACACTCCTGCTTCTCCCCGCCTTCCTCGTTCTCTTCTTTTATTCATGTTCCGTTCTCGTTTGCCTTTGTGTGATGTACGCAGGGTGTGTGTCTGTCTCTCCCACCCCCCTGCACCTGCTCCTGCTCCTATTTCTCGTTCCTGTCTTCCCACTTCTTGTGATGCGCTTTGTTTACACTTGCTCGCCTCCCGTCTTCACTGGTAACGTCCACCCTCTCACTTCTTTTCTCTGTCGCCTTACTTTCCTCTCTCTACTTATCTTGCGCCCTTCTGTGCGCCCCTGTCTTTCCCTGTTAGCGTGTGCGCCTGTGTCTTCTGCAATAACGCCGTCTTGTTGTCGTTGTCTGTGCACTCTCTTTCTTTCTGTGCCACTCTCTATTTTTTTTTTTGACACCTTGTGTGTGTGTGTGTGTGCGGGTACGCTTGTTGGTGCGTGGATGTGTCCCGGAAGGCACGCGTATTGCGCCTCAAGCTCGTTCTTCCTTCCGCTTTACTCGGCACAGATGCTGCTTATGGTGCTGTCTGTGCTGTGACTCAGAACGCTACCTCCGTGGAGGTTCTGTTGTGCACGGCGTGTATCTCACCTGTATATGTTCGTGACACAACACCAGCAGAGGGATGCACCTCTACATGCTTTCTCTCATCGAGGTGCTGTAGGGAAAGTGACGTCTGCGGCTTCACTCAAGATGGCACACACGAGCGGGTGTCCTCCGAGGGGTACCTTGTGTTGCTCCCTAGTTGTGTTGCGCTGGCGGCTGCTTTACGTCGGACTAGTGTCCCCAATATAAACGCGCGCTATGTCTTACGGAAGCAGTGGTACAAGGCTGGGGAAGAAGGCGTGTGGGAGATAGGAAGCCGCAGACGCGTACGTCAGCCCTGAAACGGTGCTCGGGCACGTTGAAGAGAGGGAGGAGCGTAACCTGTGGCGTGTGACAGACTCGAGAGGATAAGCTCGTTTCTTCAGCGCATTGGGCGTCGTTCTGATCCTCCATCCACCTCCCACCTTCTGCCCTCTCCTTCCTCAGCTATGGGACGGACCGGCCGCCGCTAACACACGTACCCCCGCTGCCCTCCGCTATCTCGCCTTCGGCCCTCCTCTGTGTGTTCGGTCCGTAGTCCCCCTCCTGCTCACCTCTTTGTTTCCAGGCAGTCATGGAGCTCCTCGCCCCTCCCTCAGTACACACGCACACGCACACAGTCCACTCTTTGCTTTTCCCCTTTGCTTGGTAAATGTTTCTCACGCGTGCCAGCTGCGGGGGCGGGGCGGAGGAGGTGTGGGCATGGAGGCAAGTGCCCTCCTTCACGTACTCGCTGCTCCCTTCCTCCCTCATCGCTGGTGCTGCTGTTGGATTTGTGGGTTGGTGTGTGTGTGTGTGTGTGTGTGTGTGAGTGGGTGTGTGGCCGCGTCCATATTATTTCCTCGAGGGGGTGCTCGGTCATCGGCGTCTTTTCTATTTGGTAGTTGTCGCCCTCTGTTCCGGGGACTCGCCATTGTCTGGCCGCCGGGGTCTACGACCTCTCCCGGTCCGTACTTTCTCCTTGGAAGGAAGTGCCCAGTAAGATGCGCACGCACACACGTACGCACGTAACAGAGACCTCTCTCCTCGGCCTATTACCGTTGCAGACAGCTGCACCGGCGGAGAGTGAGACAGCATAAATAAATAAATGTTTATATGTTTATACATGCCGAGCGTATCCCTTGTACCGTCGTGCGCATCACCAACGGATCAAACGTAGGGGCAGAAGCGCAACACGAAGACGATGGAAAAGAGGAGGTCACACACACAATGAGTGTATCGGACGCACCGCAGACACAAAGGCAAGCGTGCAGTGTACCCAAACCTGAGCATTGCTGTCGTGCGCCTATCTTCCTTTCCTCGGTCCTCCATCGGCGTACGTGCGAGTCCTTTCTCTTGTTGTTGTTTGCTTGGACGTGCTTCGTTTCTTCTTTCCCTCCCGTTGTTCCACACCAGAAGGGAAGGGGTGCTGAGTCCGCGGGACGACAGGAGGCTATCCTCACCCTATCTTTGGACAGGCGTCTGGCCGTGCATCGGTTTTCTGCAACTGCTGCGCTCCTAGTACTAGGTCATCCCCTTTCTGTGTTTACCATTAGTGCGGTTGACCCCGTGCTGTATCTGGTATGCGATGCCTAGCGCATAGATTGCTGGCTACACGAGGCACACGTTGTTGCACAGACTTCCCCCGTCGCGTGTTTGTCCGCGGGCCTTTGCACTGGATCCATACCCTCCTGTCAAAGGCGTGTGGATTCAGGAGGTGCAATGCTCCAGCCGCCACAGATGCATGGCAGCCAGCTTCCCTCCCCAGGCAACAATGCCACCGTAAGCAAAGCCCCAATATCGGAAAGCACGAGCGCTGTGTGGACCTGCTGTCAAATACAGCTGGCGTTGTGTATGACATCCGAAGGCGTCATGCAGGAGTCAGAAGATCGCAAGCGACGGCCATGAAAGGCACGAGGAGTGCGACGCCAATCAGCACCCAAGTGTGTGTGTGTGCGAAGCATGCGGCATCTCCCTGCGGTCGCCCATGTCTGCACTGATGAAGCGCAGCCGCTGGAAACAGGGAGAAAGCAACACGAGTCACGTCATATTAGGGCATGCCGGGGCTTGCAGCGGCAGTGGGCGAAGGATGCCATGCAGGCGGGGGGATCACAGGCTCTTGGAGGGAGATGGCGGACAGCTGGCCAGCTCTCCCACCTGAGCTTATCCGTGATGCACCCAAGCCAATGCCCATCATTTTCACGACAAGTGCCGCCTCTTTCTCCTCCTTCCCTCCGAGCAGAGCCCTAAAAGTGGCCTGCTAGGATCAAGGCATCGAGTCTCTGCTTGGTGTCAATTGTACAGCAGGCACCCGAAGAAAGAATGCAAGTGTACAAACAGAGGGTGCACGGGGCGTGGACCGCTTCGACGGCAGGAGGGCTTCTCCTTGACGATCAGGATGTAGTCCTAATTTTACAGAGGGACCGTAGGCTGTTATAGTCCATGCGTCGACTTGTTGGCCCGCTCGTAGCATGTAATGGGCACTCCAAAGAAGCCCCTCCTATTTTTGCTCATGTGTGTGCCGGCGAGCGAGGCCCCTCCGAGTCTGGTGCTCTTACCAGTTCATCTACCTTTTCACGAGTTTTCCTTGACGTTCGCGTGAGCTTCCCATCCCCTTCCCCCTACCTTACCGTGTGTGCGCTATTGCTGTACTTGGTACGCGTCGCTACTCTTCGCCTGCTTCTCTCTCCCTCCGTGGGCCTCTTTCCTGTCTCCTTCTTCCCTCCTTGGTTCGCCCCCGCTGGCCTCGTATTTGTGTAGGATGCTCTCGGTGCACGGCTGCTTGGCGCTACTTCTTCCCCACCTCTTCCGTGTAGGCATCATGCCTTTATGCTTCGCTTTTCACCCCCCTGCTGTTCAGCGCCTCCATCGCTGCTGCCGCTTCTTCCTTGCTTGAGTGCTTTCCATTTCTGTGCGTGCGTGCATATGTGTGTGCGTGGGGTGGGGGAGCGCCATTGTATACACGGATGGCGATGTTCCCGGGTTTCCACACATGCACACACGCACGTGCTTTGTTTTCGTTTCTACTGCTTGTCCCGCCACCCCTCCTCTCCCCTCTCTATAAACAGCCCTGGCTCGCGGTGCAGCTGATGAAGGGGGCGTCGAGCGAACTCGAATTGCGCACGCGCATTTGTGTCGCTATCGTTTTTTCCACCTTTGTGCCCTTCTTGTCCCTTTGCTGACGCTTCCTTCAACCCGTAGCCCCACTTTTGTGCATCTCCCACCACTA
Source organism: Leishmania tarentolae (assembly GCA_033953505.1). Taxonomy (NCBI): domain Eukaryota; phylum Euglenozoa; class Kinetoplastea; order Trypanosomatida; family Trypanosomatidae; genus Leishmania; species Leishmania tarentolae. The sequence goes on from CP119833.1 coordinate 43,919, forward strand.
CTCACTCTGTGCTTTGTTGGCGCTTGTCTTTGGATACGCCCTTTTCCTCCCACTTGTCCAGTTACGAGTTCGCAGAATGGGATACGCAGGCACCAAAGCACGCGTGTGCACTGCGCTGCCCTCTTTTCTCGCTTCTCCTGCCAACTTCCCCCTACCCCCACCCCAACGAAAAGGGCTGAATAAGGGCCTCGTCGCCACTGCGTACGGGAACCCCAAGGGCGGCAGTGGCGGCCGGGAAAGCTGCTATCGCGGCACACGCTTGAGGCTGTGGAAAGCTTGGTAACTCATGTCCTTCTCTATGCTTACTTTGGTTTCGGAGAGGTGCACCTGAGCGCTTCAGACCGACACGCACCATCTCTGTCTCCCTAACCTCTCTCTCTCTCTATATATATAGATGTGTATGTGTGGTGGCATGTGTGTTTCCTCGCTGTTCCCACAGCAACTAAGGGGTCTCTGCCGTTTTTGCTCTTGTTCGTGCGCAGCTTGGAGATGTGGTTGGCACGCCTTCCTGCTTCTTTCTGTGTTTCGCCCTCCCGTCGCCACTGCCTTCAACGTTGGACACCCATCTCTGCCTCGTTCTATACAATCGAGGCGCCAGCGCTTACTTTTGTAGGTGTTTGTATGTCTGTGTGTGTGTGTGTGTGTGTGTGTGTGTGTGGAGTCGTCTTTTCCCTCCTTTTCGTTGCTATTCGCCTGCACGGCGTGCGAGGAGTACGTGAGGTGAATGGAATTCTGTTACGTAACGTGCCAGTCATGCCCTTATCCGTTCCCCCCTCCCCTCCACCCGCTCAGTGCTGCAGGTGTGGATGACGCCTTTTACTCAAGCACCGGCATTAACTCTCTCCCCCTCCCCACACGCACAGGGCAAAGAGAGCATCGGGGCGCTGTTGGTCACGGTGGGGTGAGGGGGGGGCGGAGGGAGGGCGACGGCACCGGTCTTGTGTTTCTCGCTTCAGTCTCCATCCGGGGTGGCCGTACACCCTTTTTTTGCTCTTCTATAGGCGCCGGTGGTCAAGGAACGTGTTCGCTTCACTGGCTGTTGTATGCGTGTGTGGATGCCATGAGGTGGGTCACTGTGCTGCTGTGCGTAGAGACGTCCTTCGCGCCATAGAAGGCTCTGCGCACACGCACTCACACACGCACACGCACGTATCTTTTCTGTATAGCGGGAACTTAATGAGTATGGCTACGCCGTTGGCGCTTTTTTCCCCTGTTACTGGCCGGTGCTCTCTTATCGGCCACCGCCCTCGTGTTTACACGTGACCACGACACATTTCTTCTGGCTGGGGAGCCGCGCACATGTGCGCGTGTGTTCCGCAGCTCTGGCGCTTCCCCCCCCCCCCTCCTCCCTCCACGCACACATCAAATCTACGCTTTCCGTCTCTTGTTGAGTCTGTCCTTTTTCTGTACTTGTGTGCGTTTACCGCCCATGCGTATGTGTGCGGCGTGCTCCTTCATGCAAGGGCACATACACACACAGAGAGAGAAAGAGAGAGAGACAGACACACACTGGCGAGCGCCGTATTCCTCCCCACACGCACCAGACCGTATTTGTTCCTCACACAGCGACAGCGTGCGGTAGGGACAGACGAGACGAGTGACGCTCAGCGTGCATGTCATGGCTGCTGAAGTCGCTGTTGTATGCGGCGACGGCACAGCATCCAAGAAAACGATGACGTATAGAGAGGGCAATGCCAAGCGTGCATGTGCACTTGAGCGCTAAGCAAGATGACGCAAGGCGCGCTCCAGCAGATGTGACGCGTGCACCACGCGATTGGGATGAGTAAGTGTTTGTCGCACTCTTCCCCTTCAGGTTGTGTGACGGCATGAAGGAGTGTGCGGTAGTGTTCCATTCCTCTCTCTCTCTCGCTTCTGTTTCTCTCATGGAGTGGGTGCCTTGGAGACGCAGTTGTCAAGCAACACACGGCACCTCAAGCCACCATTCGGGCTTTGTCTACATCACGGCGCCGCCACACCCTCCCCCTCCTGCCCGTTCCGTTGTTGCTATCATCTGCCTTGTGGTTGCTGCCTTTTTTTTTTTTTTTGCCGTTGTCTCTCTCTCTCGTGTCTTGGTTCTCCCCCTCCCTTCGTGTTAGTTGCTCGTGTGTGCTCCCCTCCTACCACCCCTGCGACGTGCTTGCACTGTGTCTCGAGCGTGGTCGTACTTGTTTCCTCGGCCTCTCGCGCCCCCCCACACCCCATTCACCGCTTTCGTGTTGGCGCTTCCACCGCTCAAAGTGTCGCCAGAGTATGTTGGGACGCGGCACACGTCTCTTCAGGCGCTCCCTGTCCATTTTGTTTTTCTCTGCCTTCATGTGTGCTGCATCCACTCTCGCTTGTGCTCTTCTCCCCCGCCCCCCCCCCTTGTCGACTCTTTCGCACTGCCTTGCGGCTTGCACAGCTTGAGCACCGTATCCATGCACCCCCTCCCCCAGATACGCACACATGCTTTTATGTATTGGTGTGCGTGCGAGCGTTATGCCGTGTGCACCGTCGGTGCGCAAGTGTGTTCCGTTGGTTCACACATGGTGCGTCACATGGCGTTCTTGTGTGTCCCTTGCTCCTCTGCATCTGCCCGCACACGCACCGGTTGTCTTTCCTCGTTCCCGAGAAAGCGCGCTTGCGCATGTCTGTAGTGAAAGTGTTCTCGAGCTGAGCAGAACGAATGCGCGAAGACGAGAAGTCGAATAGGAGAACTTTAAACAGCGGCCTCGTGTGTATATGGTCACCTCACCGTCTGCACCTCCACGCTCACAGCAGCCGTGGTGTATCTGACTCCTCGTGCATCACGGGCAGCCTTCATCTCTTCTTCACGTTCCTGTGCTGGTTGGTACCTCCGTGAGTGGCAGCGGCCTCTTGGACGTGCGCTATCGGCATTCTTCCCACTCCTGGCCACCACTGTATGAATGGTGTTGCCGTACCTCATCATCCCGCTTCTCCTACCGCCCTTTTCGGTTACTCCTTACCACCTCATCGCACTTGTCTTCGCCCCGCCCCCCTCCCCCCTCATGCGCCGTCACTCTGAGGGCCTGCCGAGCACTCATACGCCCCACGGCACGCCAACCTGCTCCACTCGTACCTCAGCACCGTCAAAAAAAAAACATACACACAAGAAAAGAGTGACTTCACGAAAGAGTTTCACCCACAGGAGAGACACGCTCATTCACGGCAGCAACCGAACGACTCTGCACGCGCAGCAGGGGCACTTCGTGACACGCGACGTCCTCCCCTTCTACTCTCTTTTCCCCCCACCGACAAGTCCACCACTGGTGACGAAGAAGCATTCTGGGCAGAGCGGCTCGTGTTCCACTGTTGTAGGTGCCCCCCTTTCTTTCGCTGTCACCATGTTCATTGTGCAGGTAGCGGCCGACATTTTCGGCAACAAGCTGAACTTCGAGTTCAGCTTCCCCAGTCGTCCCAGTCTGCAGGAGATCACTCGCGTCTCTGAGGGCGCCTTCTCGGCAGAAATAGCCAACACGCGTTCAGAGAACGTGCCGCAGCACACGTTCCACATATCGAAGATCAAAATCTACGACGAGGACAAGAGTAAGTGGGTGGACCTTCTGGGCGAGGGTCAGCTGACCGACTACTGCCAACTCTACGCCTTCCAGCCAGAGAATCCATGGCACAAGGAGACACAGAAACCGATTCCCCCGGCGACAAAGCCGCCAACGGCTACGGCCGCACTGACTCGTAGTGCGGCCGTCAGCAATACGTCGTCCGGCAGCCGTGCCATCGCGTCCACCTCCAATGCCTTGGCACCCTACACCGGCGGCCGAAGCGAGCCGGCGACTTTGCGGAGGTCCTATGCAACCGGGGCCAGCAGTACTGCCCTTGTCCCTCGCGGCAATGCAGAAGCGTCTCCGGAGGAAAAGCTGCGTGTTGTGTTCTCTGAATTCGACATCAAGGGTACGCGAATGGTTGACGTGGATGACTTCAAGCAGGGTTTCCACAACATGGGGCTTGACTTCTCCAGCGCTACTGTGGAAGACCTCTTCGAGCGAGCCGATCTCAACCACGATCACCGTATCTCCTACACGGAGTTCGAGCGTTTTGCTCGGCTGTATCCGATCATGACTGACTGCCTTTACTTCCGCTCCAAGGCCTTCTGGGAGGAGGACCAGATGCGGAAAGACATCCAGTTGGAGGTAGAGGCGGCGCACAAGTCAGAGGCCACGCTGGACCAGGCTCAGCGCAGCCTGGATAACGCCGAGGCTGATGTTGCAGAGGCGCAGAACGCCGTGAAAGTTGCCGATGAGGATTTGCGGGACCGCACAGATCGTATGCGCGACCTGGCGAAAGATATGGAGGAGGCGCGCAAGGGCAAAGAGCGGGTGCTGCGCGAAAAGAAGGATCGGGAGCAGGATCTTGGTGCCATCCGGGATCGGGAGAAGGGGGCGCGTAAAGATTTGCAGGACCTAGCTCGCGACTCTGACAAGCTGGACCGGCGCGCTGCCGCGCTTGTGAGTGACGCCGACGCCGCTGATGATAAGGTACGGCAACTTCAAAAGGCGCTCGAGGACGCGAAGCGCATCGCCGACCGCGCACACCAAGCGGCCGAGCAGGCAGCGTTGGAGGCTGACCAGGCAAAGGAACGCGAAAGGGATGCCGCCATGGAGGCAGACGCGATTGCACGCGACATCCCGAAGGCGGAGGACGCGGTGCGTCTGGCGGAACGCAACGTGGTGGCGGCCGATCAAGTGCTGCGCGAACTGGACAGTGCCGGCAAGGACATTGGGCGTCAAGCAGACGAGGCCGCAAGCCGGCGCGACGCTGGTGAGAAGGCTGTGGCCGAGGCGCGGGAGAAAGTGATGCAGAAGGTGCGTGAGCTGGACGCAGCGCGCAGCGCCGTCGCTGACAAAGACAGAGCCATCAAACAAAAGGAGGCGGAGCTCGATGAGCACCGACGTCAACGAGAACTCATCACGCAGCATGAGCGTACCCTAATCGAACAAGAGTTGCGCCTCCGTGAACAGCGCGATAGTCTGGAGGAGCGCGAGACAAAACTGATGTCGGAAGCTACCAGCTACCTCGGGAGCATGCGCATAAATCTTGCCACGCGGTCCTACTCACGCGACCCCGGTGGCTACTGAGTCGATGCAGGAAGGGCAAGGAACGATAACGAGGTGGGCGTGCGCTGTTGCCGTTTTCACTAGATGTGACGGCTTCTCATCTCCCTTGGCACTTTACTCAGCGGTCCTGAGAGGGAGGGGCGCTTCCCTCCCCGCCTGATACGGACGCGCGCGGGCGTTCTGGGCGCGGGTTTCTTTTTTTTGTTTGTTAGATAGGCAGCCGTGCACGGCAACCTTGCTGTCACGATGCCCTCTGTATTTGTATGTGGAGCTGCCCACGGGCGTGCGAATTTGGCGAGGCGAATCGTTCACCCGTTGCACCGACTTCGCATGCATTCTTATTTCCTACACACTTCTTTTCTACTGTGGGATGCACGCGTGCGTGCGTGTGTGTCTGTGTGTGTGCGCGTATGGACTTCTATTGGCTGCTTTCCGCAGATAGCCATGCCGCCTGCGAGTGCCCCTCCGTGAGCACTCCATAAGGCTCACTCTCCCTGGGGCTCGACCACGCCAGTGGCAGTCTCGCTGCTCTCTTTTGGAGGCGACACCACTGGAGCACGCAGGCCATAGTGACGTGCTTCGACCTCTTTCGGAGGACGGAGAACGGAAAAGGCGTGGAGCCACCTGCTGTGCCGGCGTGCGTGTCTCTGGCGTGCGGGTTGCAGTGACGCGATCGAAGCCCATCATTGTGCGCTTCCATCTTCATTAAACGTGTGTTTCGTTCTTGTCTTCGTTGTCTCCTTCTTCTCCTAGAGTATACGACCAACCGTTTCCGTTCTCGTTGGTCTTCGTGATGAGCGTTTTGCTGTGTGCTACTCTACGTGTCGTGATCTCTGGATTGAGGTCATGTAGAGAGAATATGTGGTGGTGATGGTGGTTGCAGGGGGGGGGAACAGGGCAGGAGGGGGCTGTGCCATCGAGCACCGACACAGAGGTACTGGTGACGACAACTACATGAGCCGGCACAGTGTTTTAGAGGTCGTGAGAAGGGGGCACGCGCTACTACCGCGCTCTGAGACCCTTCCTCTTCCTCCACGATCAATCTCCTTCGCCCACCCTTCCCCCGGCTTCCCCTTCTCCCCCCCCCAGTATGCCGCGTCTTCCCGTTCGTGTTTCGACGTTCCCATAGATGAGTTGTTGTGTTTCCTTTTGTCTCCGATGCGTGCCGTTGGGTTGTTGGTGCTGTTCTCCTTCATCATGTGCGGAGTCGGGGAAGGGGAGGCGCAGGAGCAGGAGCAGGCTGCAGCACAGCTGCGTAAACTGAAAGACAAACCAGCACACGTGCCCACATTCTTGCCGCCGGGGAGAGAGCCGCCCTCAACAGCAAGCAGAAAAGAAGCTGAGGTGGAAAGCGGGTGGCCGCGAGTGCAAGCACATGCACGTGTGCATCGACAAACACTGACACAGGGGACCCTGTGGCAGCGGAGGGTCAACGTCAGACATGCTGACCGCTATCTTGCCCTGTGGCTAACTCGTATGCTAACACTGCTGCTGGCTTCTCTCGTTGTTTCTATGGTTGCCATGTGCTCGCTTGTGACAGACGCCCGCATCTCTCATGACGTTGCCGACGATATCGCTCTTTCCCCTCTAATGGAGATGGCGATGGGAATCACGATGCCCTCAGGCATTGGATGAGGAGGGATAGGGAAGGAAAGGAGTCGAGTGTTGGCACACGTGAGTGTTGCGTGTGTGGCTGGTGGGCATGCCAACATACCTCCCCACGACCCCACTCACAAGTGATGCCCATGATCGACCCCGCGCAATAGCTGCTCCCGCTGATGCTCGCAGATCCTGCGACCCACTACTTTGACGCCCTCTACTCTCATCTCTATCAAACCATCTCTTCTCAGGTCTGCCCTGTCGGTGTTCTCGAACATCCAGACACGCATACAGAGCTGGCGAGGGCACTTCCGCGGGCAGCGGGTGTTCTCCCCCCTCACTTCCACGGCACATCCTCTCTCCCCTCGCTCGCGCTTCGCGCCTCTCGAAAGTGCACCTCCCCCCCCCCCCCATCTAGGCACGCCTCACACTACTAGCTCCCTCCATCGTTCCTTTCCTGCTGTCTCGCTTCACATTTCTCAGTGATCCGGGGGTAATAGCGGGTGGGCGGTCCCCGTGGCAGGCCGTTGTTCGTCGTCCGTCGCCCTTCGTCGTCACAGCCAACACAGCACCAACGAAACGAGAGGATTGGTGCACGCATTGCATTGTTTCCGAGCAAGCGAGGAGACGGGGCAGCAGTGGCGTGGCACGCCACATCGACATCTCCTTGCGTGTGAGTCTGCCGTTCGGGCGTGTGAGCCTTGCTTTCCAGCTCATCGCTGCTTTCTGCAGCGCCGTCATCTATGTTCTATTGTCGGCGCGCATTCACTGTGGCTGCAGCCGCTGCTATTTCGCGTTCCGCATCCTCGAACGCATCGGCTGCTGGGCGGCCCGTAGTGGATGGCGCTGAAGCGATGGAAAAGTCGGGGACAGCGGCTATGCACAGCTTGTATAGGCGCCTGCTCAAGGCGGGTGAGGAGGGCAGTATGATGCAGCACTGTCTCACAGTGAATTCTCTAAGCGAGAGCTTAGCATATGGACTGCGTCTTCTACGCCTGCATCGTGAGCTGACTAACGTGGACGCTGTGGCACAGGCAACTCCGTGGTGGCGCATGGCGAAGCGCACGCGCCACGGATTAGAACGTCGCTACTATGCGTGGAGTCTTCTAGCACTGCGTCTGCAGCTGCGTAGCCGCAACGCGATTGCTGACGTCCTTGTGTACTTACTTTTCTTAACCATGTGCTTCCTTCTTTACGAGATCTACCGCGCATGCCGCATAGGAGTGAACCGAGCCGAGGAGCGCTATCGCACACTCTCCATCCCCATCATCCAGACCCTGGACGCGCTCGAAGCGGCGCAGGCGCGAAAGCGTGAGCTGCGCAAGGAGATGGAGAAAGACATTGTGCGAGAGAGGTGAGTCGACCTCGTGGGTGTGGTGCGCGGTACAGAGCAGACACGCGCCCCCGTGCTCGCTGATGTGTTCGCTCACCGCTTCCCCACCATGTGCACCTCAGCAGTGCGCCGGTTCACAGGCGGCCTATGCACACACACACACACGCACATGAGACGCACGGTCCCTCCATCTCGTGCTCTCTCGCTGGTGCCATTTCTGCCATCCTTCAGGCGCACGCGCATGCACATACGTGTGCGTGTCTTTGTGTTCCTCCATCTCGTAATACATGTCGTTCACAACTCAACCTATTCCTAACTGCAGACCAACACGAGAACGACACAGAAGCGGCGGCAAGTGACAACGGTGGCTCCGCGACGCACCTGTGAAACGGAGGCGCTAGCGGGGGGAAGGCTAAGAAACAAGCAAGGCGAGCACTGTGTGTGTGTGCGTGTGTGAGTGTGGAAGATGAGAGTAGCCAGGCACACAAAAGCGTCGCCGTATTTTTCTATCCATCACGCGCGCACACGCACATGCAGCCCCCCTGCCTGTTCCCCTCCTCGAACTCCCCCCCTCCCCCCCCCACACACACGGCTGTGTACAGCCCACAGTAAGCCGCGCTCTTCTTCACTCTGTGTCTCTGCCTCCACTATCCCCCGCTCTCCATCTCCCCCACTAACCGCGTGCGGTCTGCCGCCGATTCCTGTTTATTTTGACGCCGGCACAATGTATGTTCTTTGTGTGTCCTTGTCTTCGGTGTAGAGACATGTGGATGTGTACGCGTGCATGTGTGCTGGGATCAAGGCCTGCAGTCTCAGCAGCGGCTTTAGTAAACAAGCGCGTCTGCTCGCGCATCTCTCTTTCTCCCGGTGCGTGTGTGGGCGTTTGAGTGAGAAGGGGTCCCGCTTGCTCGCTCCCCTCCTCCTTGTCTGCGCTGCACACCTACAGCAGTTCTATGCGTACACAATATATATATATATCTATTTATCTGCTCCCCGCACACATCAGGGAGGAGGTGCGAACACGCATCGCTATTGTGACTTCGGTGGCACCGATCATCTAACAACATCCCTCCATTGGAATACGGATGGCGGAGGTCCGGCAACAGAAGAGTAACCGGGCTGTTAGCGAAGTCGTCGAGTACCTTCAGCTCGCAGGGCAGCACTACCGCGAGCATGTAGAACTTCTTCGGCAGGAACAGGCAGTGAAGGATGCCCAGCATGCGCCGTTCAAGCCCCACGTATCCTTGTATGCGAAGCGGGTAGGCAAAAATTCTGTGGTGCGGCAGTCGTCGTCTATTGGCGCGCGCCTGCACGAGCTTCATGAGAAGAAGCTCGCACTGCTGAAGGAAGAGGCGGAAGAAGAGGCGAAGCGGCGTGCCACAGCCGAGGCGCAGGACTGCTCTTTCGCACCTGCCGTTACAACACGCGCGGCACGGTCTCGTCGCGCTGGAGGCGACGTCGCAATGGCTCTCATGCGATGGGGAGAACAGCGTCGCGCCCGCCAAGCCCGGGCACAATTGGAGGCAACACGCAACGAGCTCAGCAAGGTATCCGCAGCACCGCGCATCACGGCGTATGCAGATGAGAAGGCGAGGGCCGAACGCCGCAGCGTTTCGGTGGAGGTGTCCCTGACCGCGGATGCCGAGGCACGACGACAGCGCCGTCACGCTGCTTTTGAAAAAGCATACCCTATTGCCTCCTCCTCCAGCAGCGTTGCAACATCCGCGAGATGCTTCTCCCCCTCCATCTCGGCCCACGCCTCACGGATTGAGGTCGAAGAGGATGTGGTAAGCCGCCTCTACGAGCGAAGTCGCGGCAGTCGTGGCCACGTGGCCCCGCGCGAAGGCCTGTATGACGAGGAGGCCGCCCTGCACTGCACCTTTCACCCCAAGCTCTCTGCCCAGACGGCGGAGCTGTCACGACGGTACTACGAAGAGGAGGGCGAGGCGGACATAGACGCGCACGAGCGGCTTTTCCGCAACACACAGCACGCGCACAAGTACCGGAAGCCAGCGCAGCTGAGCGTCTTCACCGGACACCCGGAGATAAGCGATGCATCACGGCGCATAGTGGAGGAACGGCGTCGGCAACAAGCGCTGGATGGGCAGCCGGGGGCACTGGGTCTCAGCCCGGGTAGTCGCCTGTGCCCGGGAACCGCTAGTGTCGCGGCGGCACAAGTGACGAAGACGTCCAAGAAAGCTCTGTCGGGCCGGGATATCGAGGTGCAGCAAACGCTGACTTATGCCCCCTCTGTGAGCCCCGCATCGGAGGCGCTGTGGCGTCAGCGGGTGTCAGCCCTGAAGGCGAGCGGTGCGGCTCGCAACACGGAAGAGGCGCGGCGGCTTCTGTGGCGCAAAGCGGAAAAGCGCAAGGAGGAGGAGATGCTGAGGTTACAGGAGGAGCGACGGAAGAAAGAGGCAGCAGAGTGCACCTTCCGACCTAAGCCTGGACGGCCACCGCAGCGCAGCTCTGGGTACGTGGCGATGCCTATCGAAGCACGAACAGCGTTGTGGGCGCAACAGCGTGACCGTCGCCTCGCCGACCTGCGCACAGAACTCAACGACATTACAGTCGAGGAGTGCCCTTTTCGACCCCACGTCGATCCTGTCTTCCCGCTTCCTCGCCAAGACGCCAAACCCGCTTGGGGCGTGGAGGCGTTCCTAGAGCGGCAGGTGGAGGCCAGGCGGCTGCGGAAGGAGGCAGAACAGTGGTGGCGGCCGAAGTACACACGAGTGCCAGTAGCCGAAGCATCTCGTGTCTCTTGTTGGCGCTCGCCGCTCCACCGTGGTGCCAGTCGTCCTTCGCTGCCGAGGGCAGCAGGCACTTCACGCAGGGGCTCTGCCAGCAACACTGCATCTGAGTCAGATGGAGATGAGGGGATCGTATTTGAGCAGCACTGGGCACGTCCGCCAGCGAGCACGTCTTTGAGTACATCTTCCTTCTCGCGAGTGTCGCAGCAGGAAGTATCATCGGCAGAGTCGTCGCCGTCTCATGTGATGCAGCAGCATTCAAGCACACGCTTCCCGTACGAGGCCGGTATCGCACAGAGAGGGCCGTATCAATGGCGCTCAACATCGGCCGCTGGTGCTTCAGAGGTCGCTGCGGAGGAAAACGCCGATTGCGCCGCTGCGCTTCCCCCATGGCGTAGACCTCTGCGCTACCGTCCGATTTCGCTGACTGCGACAGTGCCGCGTCTGCGCTCAGTCGCTTTGTGAGCGCCGACTGCATAACGTGCCCGAGTGCTCTTATTTTGTGGCAAGCGATGCGGGAAGGAGGGCGGAGTAATTGAATATGGGACGCAGTGGAAGGCTAAGCCACCTGCTGTCTCGCTCGCTCGCTCCCCCCCCCCTTGTACACACACACACACACACGCACACGCACACAATACCTCCGTCTGTTTCCCCGCTGCCACCGCTGATGGGCTAGTGCTACCGTGAGTCCGCTCCACGCTCACTTTGTAGCCACTGTCCCCACCCCATCTCCCCATCAGTGTTGGTGGTGTTTACATCTTTTTCTAGATGGCGCTGAGCTACCTTCCTTAGACTATAGAATACGGCTGATACGAAGCAAAGGGAAGACGACAGTGCGGTAAAGAATGTCTGCGTATGTGCTGTGCGCTCTCGCATGCTGTTCTGTTCGCCGGACGACTCGCCCAACGACAGGCAGGTTCACACACCAAGAGAGCAGGAGCACGCAGCTCACACAACGCCAGTGCAGTGGAGGGTGCGATACTACTCGTCATCCTCATAGGCGTACGCCGTCATGAGCAGTGTCCCGCGCATATTGTATAGGGAAGGAACGTGCCCCCCCCCTCCCTCCCCCCCACACACACACACCACTACCTCGAAGCCCTCCTCTCCCACCCAGCACTTCTCATCTCCTGCGTGCCCTTGGCGTTTTCACACGCTTGCCCTCTCCTTTCCTCCTTCCTCGCCACGTCTTTGCCACTCACATACGGTAGAGAGCTTGACGAGGGCACTCCGCATGTCGAGTGCATGCTGCCATACGTGGATCAGCGAGCGTTCAGAGAAGGAAACTCTCAGCTACATAATGACAAGAAGCACCACACCTGGGTAACACCGAGGGTGTCGCGGCACCTCATTCTTGCGATATGCAACCGCCAACACACGCACACACAAATCTCGCACACCACAAGACAAGAAGGCATATGATTGTAGCCTGTGCGAGTTCATTTTTTTCTGCCGCACGAGAATGAGACCAGCTGCCTGGAGATGTCGGAAAACGGACTCGCGGACGAAGACCGACGTCCAGTTGCACTAGGACAGCCGCTAGCGGATTCGTTTCCGAGCAGCTTTCACGCGTCCAGGAATGCGTGCGGACACACCGACTCTGGCAAGACGTGTACACTGGCACCGTTGCGCAACGACGCCGTACAGGAACTCTCTTGCCGCTTCACCGATGAAGCGGAGGTGGTGCGGAGCAGTAGACGCTCCAGCTGCCCCCTCCCTCCCCCCCTCACCAGTCTAGCGCTACGCTACGCACGAGCACGGCCTTCACCATGCCATTTCGTGTCCTGGAGGCGTGTACGTGGTGCGCCTCCTTGTGTCGCACGTACGCAGTGGGGCAAAGGCACTCGCGCTGATCGGCAGCGCGATCGGGAATCGGAAGACAACCTCGGCGCTGAGGAATTCAAGAATCTCGCGCTCGAACGGCGTCATCACACTCACTTAGCATGTGCGCGGCTTGGCCTTGCGCGGCTGCTTCGTTAATTTAGCTGGGACCGAGCCCCTGGAAGTCGCGCAGAGCTGGCGGTCCGTCTGACGCACGTGCTGGCTCAGCAAGTCTCGTCGGGGCGAGTCTGTCGTCATGCCGCACCGCTCCTCCAACGTGACGCGCCCGCTGCAGTCCCTGCCCGGAGGAAAGGGTCGAACGGCGAATGTCGCCTGCGTCTCTCAGCTTGCGCCGTCGATGGAAGGGACGCTGAGCACGCTCAAGTATGCCAAGTGTACAAAGCGCGTCCATCTCAATCTCAACTTGGTCGTCGTGGCAGTGTGGCGACGTCGGCGGATGCCCCGCAACCGATGACGCCCCTACGGGGACAGCTGGAGGATGTGCAACGCTGGCAGGATCGCCCTCCGGGTGCCCCTCGTGCGAGAGAGGAAGCAACTACGCGAGCTTCTGTGTGAGGCGCGCCAGGTGACGCAGCGACTTAAGAACGACGTGCTCGGTGTTGAGTGCACCACCATGATCGAAATGGAGAAGCGCAAGGCGCTTGTGGCGCGAGTCGCGCAACTCGAGACAGTGGACACTGCTGCACAGAAGGTGGAAGGGGCAGAGTGCAACGGGACCAACTGTGGTGGTGACCCAGGGAAATCGGTGAGCGCTTTCCTGCGGCCCCCACAGCTGCCTCACGAGACATGGTGCATCTCCAACAGCTGGAGGCGCTAGAGGCGATGTGGACTCAGAAAATGTGGGACACGGCTCGAGTTGAGGCAGCTCTTGTGGGGGGTGGGGGCTGCGGTGCTGGCAGACTCGCTGCCGCCTGGACTGCTACCGCTGAGGACGACTCCATGGTGGTGGCGCTCATAGAGAAAACGGTTGCCATGAAAGGCCAAATCGAGCAGCTGCTGAGAAACGGCGATGTCTCTGCCCAACCTACGCAGTTCGAGATACTGCAGCGCATCCTTAGTAACGGGGCGCCTCTGCATGGAGAGTCACTCATGGCGGTGGCCAAGCTGGAGAAGACCGAGGCAGCGCGTAAGCGAAGAGAAAAGGAAAAAGAGAGTCTGCGCACAACCTCCAGGGATCGCCTCCACCGCGCTCAAAAAAGATTCTGTGAACTACCGCAGCTGCGTCGAAGAGTCGACACTCAGCACCCGCGCGCGCCCGAGATTGGTCGTGGAACCACTAGCCAGTTGCGCGAGAAGTCGGTGGAGCTGCAGGAGGCGGTGTTCCGGCAGCGGCGGTTTGCGCGTACGCCTCAGAAAGCGTCCGGGTCGCTTAAAGATGCCCATCCGCAGGAGGTGAAGCAAACTCGGAAGCAGCTGCGTCTAGTAACCGCACAGACGGCGTCCCCGAGTGAACACATGAGATGCAGAGATGCCTCCATTCCCAAGGAGCGCAAGCAGCTGGGGGAGCAAGAAAGGGAGGGACAGAGGCCTCAGCTAGGGGGCCCTTCGCCCGCTCTTCTTCGCCACCCGCCGCTTGCGAAGGCGTTGTCGCAGATGCACGCTCCCCCTCCGTCAAAGTCAGTTTCCCATTGTCCTCGCTCGTGCTGAGCACCCCCCCACACACACACACACACACGCACACGTTTCTGTACCACATGTTATATAACAAGTCGAGAGGAATACGGCGGAGGGTAAACACGGCGGTGGAAGAGGGGGGGAGCTAACTTTCTTTGCTTCCGTGGGTGTTGGTGTGTCTACCTGTAGGCTCGCTCGTGGTTAGATTTCCACGCGGAACGGGTGGAGAGAGGGGGGGAGCGGGGCGAGACGAAGCACACAGTTTATGCAGTTGCCTCCCCCCACTCCCCCTCCACCCCTGCGTCCTACACTCTTTTTCGGAGCTCGCTTGTGTGTTTCTTCCTGGTTTCGATTCCGTTGTGGGACGGTAGGTCGCTCTATACATATATATATATATATATATATATATGTCTGCATCCTTGTGTTCGCGCGTACTTGGGTACCTGCATATCAGTTTGCGGGGCTGCTTACCACCGCCGCTCGTAGTCACACGCACGCTCGTTGTCTTCCTTACGTCTTCCTAATTTTCTTGCAACATGCCTGAGCGCATAAGCGTAGGTAGGTGAACGAGGGGCCTCAGGCGCTGTATCCACCGCCCATGCTACTGTTGCGGCTCAAGACCGACTTGCGTGCGTGTGCGTGTCTGTTGGGAGGCGAGGAGGTGTCTTTTCGTCGCCTGGCCTCCCTGCCTCTCCCTCTTCCCTGCTTCCTCCGCATTATGTGTGTGTATTGGTGATTTTTTTTGGGTGTGCTAGTGCGCACGCATGGCGTGCGCACTAGCACAGTCTCCGCTCTTCTTCATGGTCGGCACCGTCGCCTCGCGACGCACCTGCCGCCCTTCTCCGCAGTCGCTTTTTACGATGCTCATCGCGAGCAAACGGAGGGGGGGCGCAGGGGCGAAGAGAGACGAAGATGTCCCCGACGCAAATGATGCGTACGGCACTCACCCACAACGGCAGAAAAGTTGTCAAACTCCCCCAACTCTTCACTACCTGTCTTGGGTGAATGGGGAGGGGGAGAGCTTGTTCACGCATGGGCGTCATAATCTTCCCTTTTTCCTTCATGGCTGCGATACTTCTCGTTGGTCTTTCCCCTCCTCGTGCTCTCCGCTTCCCCCGCACCTCTCTGCACGCCACAACCTATGCACTCGTGGAGGTGTACACCTCCGCCCACGGAGAGCACTTCTGATACACAGACTCGTTGCTTCCTTCATCGATACACGCTTGGGTCTCTCTCTCTCCGCCTTCACATTATTTTTTAAGTTCTACGCCGTGACGCTGACGGTGCCGTCCGTGGTGGCGCCGCCGCTGCTGCTGCCATTTCTTCTGTGTGTGCGTGCGAGTGTGGCTGATACGCTTCCCCGTGCCTTTCGCTGCTTTGTTCTTTATATTTTGCTTGCACGCCTCGCTAGCTTCGCCCCTACGCACACACACACACACACTTGACCTCAACAACACTGCCTGTCCGCCTCACGCTCCCCCCCCCCCGCTGGCCCTTGTGATGTCATGTCATGCTTCCCCCAGACAGTCGAGGGAGGGCACGCCGGTGCAGCGCTCCTTCGCGGATGAGGCGACCGCTGCAGCAGATCTATTTGACCTCGCCGCCCCACCCTTGAAACAACCGCTGGTGGCGCGCCTTGTCCCACTCTACGCTGGACTTCCCACGCTCGACCTCCATCAAGATAGCGGAAACGTGGTAGTCGGACGTGGCAAGGACATCCCCGAGGATTACCGCATCGACGTCAGCGACAAACTCTCTGCGCGACACTGCGAGCTGACGGTGGATCCGGTCACATGGCGCGTGGAGCTACGCGACTTATCAACCAACGGTACCTTCTTGGACAACAGGCGCATCGCCAAAGGGGAGCGAGTCGTGCTGCAAAATGGTGACCGTGTGTCCCTGACGCGACCAGCAGACACGAGTGCTTGTAGTGGGCAGGCACCAATCAGCGCCGTGGACGACATTGCCGCCAACGGCCGTGTCCACTACATGTTTCAGCGCCTTAAGCAGGAGACCACGCAAGCCCGCATGAGCGCGGAGTTGACGTGCTCTGTTTGCCGATCCATTTTCCACCGGCCTTGCTCCGTGCTGCCGTGTATGCACGTCTTCTGTGCCGGGTGCATCAGCGGCTGCATAGCGCAGACGCAGCAGCACACGTGCCCCAAGTGTCGCGCGAACATCACGGACATTCGCCCTACCCATCGTCTGCAGAGTTGCGCAGAGAACTTCCTGCTTGCCAACCCGTCTCGCCGCCGCCCAGTGGAAGAGCTCGCCCAATTGGACGCTGTGGACACGATCCAGCCTGTGGGCATGAAGATTGCGAAGCGCAGTCGCAGCGACAGCGAGGGCTCCGACAGCAATGAAAGATGTAAGTCTCACAGCGACAGCAGTAGCGACACTGACCGCGCTATACGGCATACAGCACTGGTCTTTGGCAACGTGGTGCCCCTTGCTGGTTCACAATGCCTGGAGTGCGACACGCCGAGCCCCGTCGATGGCTTTCAGTGCCCGGTCGGTGGCCCTCATCTTCGCTGCGCGGCGTGTCGCTCCTGCTTCGCTGATCGCCCGCTGTGTGGCAGACCGCAGCGCTGCCATGTCTGCAACCTAGCCTTCTGCCATCTCTACAGAGCGGGTGGCTGTGCGTGCACCGACGTGACCTCGTTTAAGCCGTTCAAGGAGCACAAACCCCTCGATGTGCTTCCACCGCAGACCTTTAACGGCAACACTATCGAACAGACGATACTCTTCCAGTACCTCGCATCGCACCGCATTCATGTCAAGGACGTATGGTCATCGGCGCTGGCAAAGTTCGAAGTCGGCGAGTGGGTCCCCGACATGGTTCTCGTCAACGGCCCCATGAGCGTGAACTCACCGGTGTGCGGCCCGTGTGCGGCGACGGTCTTTGCAGAACTACTCTTCGCCTACCGCTGCCACCTTGCATCCAAGGAGTTGCCAGAGTCGGTGACCACGAGGCCTAACTGCTGGTATGGGAAGGAGTGCCGCGCGCAGTTCGACAGTCACCCGCACGCGCACAAGTACAACCATGTCTGCTACCAGGAGAAACGCAAGGAGTAGTGGACTGATAAAGCTAATCGCGTGAGAGTGAGCATTCGTGTGGCTGTGTGGGGGTCGGAAGTCGTCTTGTCGGTGAGAGCGTGGTGGGCGGCCAGTTTAACTTCTGCCTTCCTCTCATCTCCCCCTTCTGTGGCGCTTCCCTTTCTTTGGCGCACTTCACACCCGCGTGCCAGCACACACACACACACGCACACACCTCCGGTCTCCCCACCCCCGTTCTTCCTTGTTCACACAACACCTCTCCACACCCCTTCCTCACTACCCGTAACGACGAGAACATCCGGTAGCTGCACAAACGTGTCCGCGGCGTCCCCTTCGCTAAATCAGGCACCGCGGCAAATGAAAAACGGAAACCGGCGATAACGCAGGCCCGTCACCGCACTCCACACGCCCACCATACCACGGCGACGTCATCCCGCCTCTTTCTTTTCGGCATCGCTCTCTCTCCTTCCCCATCTCGACGACGCAGAACGGCAGCTACTCGCATCCCCATCTCTGCCACCTTCTACACCTAGAGTTTGTTAAGCCGGAACTCATCGCTCCCACTTGCCCTACCACTGTCCCTCGGCTCCTCCGCATACCCTGCACTGCCATCTCCCTTTCCACCCTTTCCTGCCCTCTATACCTTTTCCTCACCACCACACCAATTGCTTCCCATTCACCAATATGTACCTTTGCACCTGCACCCCTCCCTCACACAAAGTCTCATCTCTTCACCGCTCGCTGTCTCCTACCGGCACCCACCCCGCCCATCGTCCTACACGCGCCGTCACTTCCGTCCGCATCGCCGCCATCCACTCCGCCATCGCTCTTCCCTCGCTCTCGCTCTGACGCCCCGACACTCGCGCAGCACGCTCTCGCTGCTCGCTCGCTCTCTCCTACGCATCCCCCGCACCCCACTCCCCCACCCCCTAAGCCACACAATCACACTCACACACACATACACACCACCATCGCCATGTCCGCCTACGTGTCGTCGACGCCGCTGGAGGCCCGCGTTGCGAAGTGCGCGAGCCTGCGCGCTGCAAACGCCGTGCCCGTTGTCGTGGAGGAGGCGCAGGCGCGCGGCGGCAAGGTGCACTTCAGCGCGCTGGCGCGCGAGACGACGGTTGCGCAGCTTGTGGCCGCTGTGCGCGGCTTCCGCGGCGTGGACGCGAGGAAGCCGGTGACGCTGACGGTTGCCGGCTGCAGCGTGTCGCCGTCGGCAACGCTCGGACAGCTGCACGACGCGTGCAAGCAGGCGGACGACGGCATGCTGTACGTCGCCTACACGGCGGAGCGCCGTATGGGTGCTGCGATGTGCACGCCGTGCGGCTCGTGCGCGTGGGATGGCTGCTCTGGGAACGATGGCGTGGTTATTTAAGGGGAGTGCTGATGCCCAGCGCTAAGTGTGGCTGCGGGAGGCCTTGTCGATCTAAGTCGAGTGCTGCCCATACCCGTGTGGTGTGCCCCGGTTACTTTCGGTGCCGGCCACCCGTGCTCACGTCCCGCCCCTGCACCTCCTCCCCGTCACCGCCTTTCTCCATGTGCACACACTTGTTTTACTTGATTGCTCCAGGTATTCGTCCGTGGTGGCCTCTGTCCCTTGTGCACAGTGCTCCGGCGGCCATGACTCATGCCCCTCTCATTCTTCACCCCACCCCTCACCTGTTTTTTCATTCTGTTCATCCCACCCCCCTCCCAGTCTGTGTGCGTGTGTGCCGAAATTTTCATTGCCGGTGCGTCGGTGGTTTCCTGCGTGCTAGCCAGCTGTGTGTGCGTTGCACTCCGCAGTCCCGGTACGCCACTCACCACTCCTCGTGCGACTCCCTCCCTTCTGAGCAATGATCATCGCCGCCAGCTCCGAAAAAGTGCACCGAAGGAATGCCAGCGTGCGTCGCGCTGCACGTGTGCGTGTGAGCGGAGGAAGGGGACTGGGGCGCCGCTGCCTCTCTGTCGCTGCGGTGCAGTCACCTCTCCTCCCCGTGACTCGTTCCCTTCACCCCACCTCTCTGCCGTCTGCCTTCTACTGCTCGTCGCCCCCCCCCCTCTTTCCCTCTCCCCGCCCTCTGACCCCTGGATGTGCACAGTCCTCATCTCTCGCATCCCCCGCACCCCACTCCCCCACCCCCTAAGCCACACAATCACACTCACACACACATACACACCACCATCGCCATGTCCGCCTACGTGTCGTCGACGCCGCTGGAGGCCCGCGTTGCGAAGTGCGCGAGCCTGCGCGCTGCAAACGCCGTGCCCGTTGTCGTGGAGGAGGCGCAGGCGCGCGGCGGCAAGGTGCACTTCAGCGCGCTGGCGCGCGAGACGACGGTTGCGCAGCTTGTGGCCGCTGTGCGCGGCTTCCGCGGCGTGGACGCGAGGAAGCCGGTGACGCTGACGGTTGCCGGCTGCAGCGTGTCGCCGTCGGCAACGCTCGGACAGCTGCACGACGCGTGCAAGCAGGCGGACGACGGCATGCTGTACGTCGCCTACACGGCGGAGCGCCGTATGGGTGCTGCGATGTGCACGCCGTGCGGCTCGTGCGCGTGGGATGGCTGCTCTGGGAACGATGGCGTGGTTATTTAAGGGGAGTGCTGATGCCCAGCGCTAAGTGTGGCTGCGGGAGGCCTTGTCGATCTAAGTCGAGTGCTGCCCATACCCGTGTGGTGTGCCCCGGTTACTTTCGGTGCCGGCCACCCGTGCTCACGTCCCGCCCCTGCACCTCCTCCCCGTCACCGCCTTTCTCCATGTGCACACACTTGTTTTACTTGATTGCTCCAGGTATTCGTCCGTGGTGGCCTCTGTCCCTTGTGCACAGTGCTCCGGCGGCCATGACTCATGCCCCTCTCATTCTTCACCCCACCCCTCACCTGCTTTTTCATTCTGTTCATCCCACCCCCCTCCCAGTCTGTGTGCGTGTGTGCCGAAATTTTCATTGCCGGTGCGTCGGTGGTTTCCTGCGTGCTAGCCAGCTGTGTGTGCGTTGCACTCCGCAGTCCCGGTACGCCACTCACCACTCCTCGTGCGACTCCCTCCCTTCTGAGCAATGATCATCGCCGCCAGCTCCGAAAAAGTGCACCGAAGGAATGCCAGCGTGCGTCGCGCTGCACGTGTGCGTGTGAGCGGAGGAAGGGGACTGGGGCGCCGCTGCCTCTCTGTCGCTGCGGTGCAGTCACCTCTCCTCCCCGTGACTCGTTCCCTTCACCCCACCTCTCTGCCGTCTGCCTTCTACTGCTCGTCGCCCCCCCCCCTCTTTCCCTCTCCCCGCCCTCTGACCCCTGGATGTGCACAGTCCTCATCTCTCGCATCCCCCGCACCCCACTCCCCCACCCCCTAAGCCACACAATCACACTCACACACACATACACACCACCATCGCCATGTCCGCCTACGTGTCGTCGACGCCGCTGGAGGCCCGCGTTGCGAAGTGCGCGAGCCTGCGCGCTGCAAACGCCGTGCCCGTTGTCGTGGAGGAGGCGCAGGCGCGCGGCGGCAAGGTGCACTTCAGCGCGCTGGCGCGCGAGACGACGGTTGCGCAGCTTGTGGCCGCTGTGCGCGGCTTCCGCGGCGTGGACGCGAGGAAGCCGGTGACGCTGACGGTTGCCGGCTGCAGCGTGTCGCCGTCGGCAACGCTCGGACAGCTGCACGACGCGTGCAAGCAGGCGGACGACGGCATGCTGTACGTCGCCTACACGGCGGAGCGCCGTATGGGTGCTGCGATGTGCACGCCGTGCGGCTCGTGTGGCTGGAACTAGTCCGAGGCCGTGTGAAACAGCGTAATGTGGTAGCGCCCAATGCGTTTGTGTGGCTCCCGTGATATTGGCTCCCTACCCTTGCGGTGCTCCCGGCCCCGCCCCACCTCTCCATGTTGCCCCTCCCCCCCCCCGGCACGTGTTGCCGACAGCGTGTGGCGCTGAGCTGGCGTGCTCCGGTGGCGAGCGGTGCCCGAGTTGTCCTGTGCACCGGATGATTGACCGAGTGCGTGTGCAGCCAGTGGCCGCACTCCCACTGCATGCCCGTGTGTGTGCAGCTGCGGAGTGCTATTGACGGTGGTCCGAGAAGCGGGCACGTCCCATACATGCTCCCGGCGGCCACCCACACGCCCTCCGTCTCCTGGTGAGCAGCGCCTCGCGACCCATGCGCACGTCCCGCCCCTGCACCTCCTCCCCGTCACCGCCTTTCTCCATGTGCACACACTTGTTTTACTTGATTGCTCCAGGTATTCGTCCGTGGTGGCCTCTGTCCCTTGTGCACAGTGCTCCGGCGGCCATGACTCATGCCCCTCTCATTCTTCACCCCACCCCTCACCTGCTTTTTCATTCTGTTCATCCCACCCCCCTCCCAGTCTGTGTGCGTGTGTGCCGAAATTTTCATTGCCGGTGCGTCGGTGGTTTCCTGCGTGCTAGCCAGCTGTGTGTGCGTTGCACTCCGCAGTCCCGGTACGCCACTCACCACTCCTCGTGCGACTCCCTCCCTTCTGAGCAATGATCATCGCCGCCAGCTCCGAAAAAGTGCACCGAAGGAATGCCAGCGTGCGTCGCGCTGCACGTGTGCGTGTGAGCGGAGGAAGGGGACTGGGGCGCCGCTGCCTCTCTGTCGCTGCGGTGCAGTCACCTCTCCTCCCCGTGACTCGTTCCCTTCACCCCACCTCTCTGCCGTCTGCCTTCTACTGCTCGTCGCCCCCCCCCCCCCTCTCCCCGCCCTCTGACCCCTGGATGTGCACAGTCCTCATCTCTCGCATCCCCCGCACCCCACTCCCCCACCCCCTAAGCCACACAATCACACTCACACACACATACACACCACCATCGCCATGTCCGCCTACGTGTCGTCGACGCCGCTGGAGGCCCGCGTTGCGAAGTGCGCGAGCCTGCGCGCTGCAAACGCCGTGCCCGTTGTCGTGGAGGAGGCGCAGGCGCGCGGCGGCAAGGTGCACTTCAGCGCGCTGGCGCGCGAGACGACGGTTGCGCAGCTTGTGGCCGCTGTGCGCGGCTTCCGCGGCGTGGACGCGAGGAAGCCGGTGACGCTGACGGTTGCCGGCTGCAGCGTGTCGCCGTCGGCAACGCTCGGACAGCTGCACGACGCGTGCAAGCAGGCGGACGACGGCATGCTGTACGTCGCCTACACGGCGGAGCGCCGTATGGGTGCTGCGATGTGCACGCCGTGCGGCTCGTGTGGCTGGAACTAGTCCGAGGCCGTGTGAAACAGCGTAATGTGGTAGCGCCCAATGCGTTTGTGTGGCTCCCGTGATATTGGCTCCCTACCCTTGCGGTGCTCCCGGCCCCGCCCCACCTCTCCATGTTGCCCCTCCCCCCCCCCCCGGCACGTGTTGCCGACAGCGTGTGGCGCTGAGCTGGCGTGCTCCGGTGGCGAGCGGTGCCCGAGTTGTCCTGTGCACCGGATGATTGACCGAGTGCGTGTGCAGCCAGTGGCCGCACTCCCACTGCATGCCCGTGTGTGTGCAGCTGCGGAGTGCTATTGACGGTGGTCCGAGAAGCGGGCACGTCCCATACATGCTCCCGGCGGCCACCCACACGCCCTCCGTCTCCTGGTGAGCAGCGCCTCGCGACCCATGCGCACGTCCCGCCCCTGCACCTCCTCCCCGTCACCGCCTTTCTCCATGTGCACACACTTGTTTTACTTGATTGCTCCAGGTATTCGTCCGTGGTGGCCTCTGTCCCTTGTGCACAGTGCTCCGGCGGCCATGACTCATGCCCCTCTCATTCTTCACCCCACCCCTCACCTGCTTTTTCATTCTGTTCATCCCACCCCCCTCCCAGTCTGTGTGCGTGTGTGCCGAAATTTTCATTGCCGGTGCGTCGGTGGTTTCCTGCGTGCTAGCCAGCTGTGTGTGCGTTGCACTCCGCAGTCCCGGTACGCCACTCACCACTCCTCGTGCGACTCCCTCCCTTCTGAGCAATGATCATCGCCGCCAGCTCCGAAAAAGTGCACCGAAGGAATGCCAGCGTGCGTCGCGCTGCACGTGTGCGTGTGAGCGGAGGAAGGGGACTGGGGCGCCGCTGCCTCTCTGTCGCTGCGGTGCAGTCACCTCTCCTCCCCGTGACTCGTTCCCTTCACCCCACCTCTCTGCCGTCTGCCTTCTACTGCTCGTCGCCCCCCCCCCTCTTTCCCTCTCCCCGCCCTCTGACCCCTGGATGTGCACAGTCCTCATCTCTCGCATCCCCCGCACCCCACTCCCCCACCCCCTAAGCCACACAATCACACTCACACACACATACACACCACCATCGCCATGTCCGCCTACGTGTCGTCGACGCCGCTGGAGGCCCGCGTTGCGAAGTGCGCGAGCCTGCGCGCTGCAAACGCCGTGCCCGTTGTCGTGGAGGAGGCGCAGGCGCGCGGCGGCAAGGTGCACTTCAGCGCGCTGGCGCGCGAGACGACGGTTGCGCAGCTTGTGGCCGCTGTGCGCGGCTTCCGCGGCGTGGACGCGAGGAAGCCGGTGACGCTGACGGTTGCCGGCTGCAGCGTGTCGCCGTCGGCAACGCTCGGACAGCTGCACGACGCGTGCAAGCAGGCGGACGACGGCATGCTGTACGTCGCCTACACGGCGGAGCGCCGTATGGGTGCTGCGATGTGCACGCCGTGCGGCTCGTGTGGCTGGAACTAGTCCGAGGCCGTGTGAAACAGCGTAATGTGGTAGCGCCCAATGCGTTTGTGTGGCTCCCGTGATATTGGCTCCCTACCCTTGCGGTGCTCCCGGCCCCGCCCCACCTCTCCATGTTGCCCCCCCCCCCCCGGCACGTGTTGCCGACAGCGTGTGGCGCTGAGCTGGCGTGCTCCGGTGGCGAGCGGTGCCCGAGTTGTCCTGTGCACCGGATGATTGACCGAGTGCGTGTGCAGCCAGTGGCCGCACTCCCACTGCATGCCCGTGTGTGTGCAGCTGCGGAGTGCTATTGACGGTGGTCCGAGAAGCGGGCACGTCCCATACATGCTCCCGGCGGCCACCCACACGCCCTCCGTCTCCTGGTGAGCAGCGCCTCGCGACCCATGCGCACGTCCCGCCCCTGCACCTCCTCCCCGTCACCGCCTTTCTCCATGTGCACACACTTGTTTTACTTGATTGCTCCAGGTATTCGTCCGTGGTGGCCTCTGTCCCTTGTGCACAGTGCTCCGGCGGCCATGACTCATGCCCCTCTCATTCTTCACCCCACCCCTCACCTGCTTTTTCATTCTGTTCATCCCACCCCCCTCCCAGTCTGTGTGCGTGTGTGCCGAAATTTTCATTGCCGGTGCGTCGGTGGTTTCCTGCGTGCTAGCCAGCTGTGTGTGCGTTGCACTCCGCAGTCCCGGTACGCCACTCACCACTCCTCGTGCGACTCCCTCCCTTCTGAGCAATGATCATCGCCGCCAGCTCCGAAAAAGTGCACCGAAGGAATGCCAGCGTGCGTCGCGCTGCACGTGTGCGTGTGAGCGGAGGAAGGGGACTGGGGCGCCGCTGCCTCTCTGTCGCTGCGGTGCAGTCACCTCTCCTCCCCGTGACTCGTTCCCTTCACCCCACCTCTCTGCCGTCTGCCTTCTACTGCTCGTCGCCCCCCCCCCTCTTTCCCTCTCCCCGCCCTCTGACCCCTGGATGTGCACAGTCCTCATCTCTCGCATCCCCCGCACCCCACTCCCCCACCCCCTAAGCCACACAATCACACTCACACACACATACACACCACCATCGCCATGTCCGCCTACGTGTCGTCGACGCCGCTGGAGGCCCGCGTTGCGAAGTGCGCGAGCCTGCGCGCTGCAAACGCCGTGCCCGTTGTCGTGGAGGAGGCGCAGGCGCGCGGCGGCAAGGTGCACTTCAGCGCGCTGGCGCGCGAGACGACGGTTGCGCAGCTTGTGGCCGCTGTGCGCGGCTTCCGCGGCGTGGACGCGAGGAAGCCGGTGACGCTGACGGTTGCCGGCTGCAGCGTGTCGCCGTCGGCAACGCTCGGACAGCTGCACGACGCGTGCAAGCAGGCGGACGACGGCATGCTGTACGTCGCCTACACGGCGGAGCGCCGTATGGGTGCTGCGATGTGCACGCCGTGCGGCTCGTGTGGCTGGAACTAGTCCGAGGCCGTGTGAAACAGCGTAATGTGGTAGCGCCCAATGCGTTTGTGTGGCTCCCGTGATATTGGCTCCCTACCCTTGCGGTGCTCCCGGCCCCGCCCCACCTCTCCATGTTGCCCCCCCCCCCCCCCGGCACGTGTTGCCGACAGCGTGTGGCGCTGAGCTGGCGTGCTCCGGTGGCGAGCGGTGCCCGAGTTGTCCTGTGCACCGGATGATTGACCGAGTGCGTGTGCAGCCAGTGGCCGCACTCCCACTGCATGCCCGTGTGTGTGCAGCTGCGGAGTGCTATTGACGGTGGTCCGAGAAGCGGGCACGTCCCATACATGCTCCCGGCGGCCACCCACACGCCCTCCGTCTCCTGGTGAGCAGCGCCTCGCGACCCATGCGCACGTCCCGCCCCTGCACCTCCTCCCCGTCACCGCCTTTCTCCATGTGCACACACTTGTTTTACTTGATTGCTCCAGGTATTCGTCCGTGGTGGCCTCTGTCCCTTGTGCACAGTGCTCCGGCGGCCATGACTCATGCCCCTCTCATTCTTCACCCCACCCCTCACCTGCTTTTTCATTCTGTTCATCCCACCCCCCTCCCAGTCTGTGTGCGTGTGTGCCGAAATTTTCATTGCCGGTGCGTCGGTGGTTTCCTGCGTGCTAGCCAGCTGTGTGTGCGTTGCACTCCGCAGTCCCGGTACGCCACTCACCACTCCTCGTGCGACTCCCTCCCTTCTGAGCAATGATCATCGCCGCCAGCTCCGAAAAAGTGCACCGAAGGAATGCCAGCGTGCGTCGCGCTGCACGTGTGCGTGTGAGCGGAGGAAGGGGACTGGGGCGCCGCTGCCTCTCTGTCGCTGCGGTGCAGTCACCTCTCCTCCCCGTGACTCGTTCCCTTCACCCCACCTCTCTGCCGTCTGCCTTCTACTGCTCGTCGCCCCCCCCCCCCCTTTCCCTCTCCCCGCCCTCTGACCCCTGGATGTGCACAGTCCTCATCTCTCGCATCCCCCGCACCCCACTCCCCCACCCCCTAAGCCACACAATCACACTCACACACACATACACACCACCATCGCCATGTCCGCCTACGTGTCGTCGACGCCGCTGGAGGCCCGCGTTGCGAAGTGCGCGAGCCTGCGCGCTGCAAACGCCGTGCCCGTTGTCGTGGAGGAGGCGCAGGCGCGCGGCGGCAAGGTGCACTTCAGCGCGCTGGCGCGCGAGACGACGGTTGCGCAGCTTGTGGCCGCTGTGCGCGGCTTCCGCGGCGTGGACGCGAGGAAGCCGGTGACGCTGACGGTTGCCGGCTGCAGCGTGTCGCCGTCGGCAACGCTCGGACAGCTGCACGACGCGTGCAAGCAGGCGGACGACGGCATGCTGTACGTCGCCTACACGGCGGAGCGCCGTATGGGTGCTGCGATGTGCACGCCGTGCGGCTCGTGTGGCTGGAACTAGTCCGAGGCCGTGTGAAACAGCGTAATGTGGTAGCGCCCAATGCGTTTGTGTGGCTCCCGTGATATTGGCTCCCTACCCTTGCGGTGCTCCCGGCCCCGCCCCACCTCTCCATGTTGCCCCTCCCCCCCCCCCCCGGCACGTGTTGCCGACAGCGTGTGGCGCTGAGCTGGCGTGCTCCGGTGGCGAGCGGTGCCCGAGTTGTCCTGTGCACCGGATGATTGACCGAGTGCGTGTGCAGCCAGTGGCCGCACTCCCACTGCATGCCCGTGTGTGTGCAGCTGCGGAGTGCTATTGACGGTGGTCCGAGAAGCGGGCACGTCCCATACATGCTCCCGGCGGCCACCCACACGCCCTCCGTCTCCTGGTGAGCAGCGCCTCGCGACCCATGCGCACGTCCCGCCCCTGCACCTCCTCCCCGTCACCGCCTTTCTCCATGTGCACACACTTGTTTTACTTGATTGCTCCAGGTATTCGTCCGTGGTGGCCTCTGTCCCTTGTGCACAGTGCTCCGGCGGCCATGACTCATGCCCCTCTCATTCTTCACCCCACCCCTCACCTGCTTTTTCATTCTGTTCATCCCACCCCCCTCCCAGTCTGTGTGCGTGTGTGCCGAAATTTTCATTGCCGGTGCGTCGGTGGTTTCCTGCGTGCTAGCCAGCTGTGTGTGCGTTGCACTCCGCAGTCCCGGTACGCCACTCACCACTCCTCGTGCGACTCCCTCCCTTCTGAGCAATGATCATCGCCGCCAGCTCCGAAAAAGTGCACCGAAGGAATGCCAGCGTGCGTCGCGCTGCACGTGTGCGTGTGAGCGGAGGAAGGGGACTGGGGCGCCGCTGCCTCTCTGTCGCTGCGGTGCAGTCACCTCTCCTCCCCGTGACTCGTTCCCTTCACCCCACCTCTCTGCCGTCTGCCTTCTACTGCTCGTCGCCCCCCCCCCTCTTTCCCTCTCCCCGCCCTCTGACCCCTGGATGTGCACAGTCCTCATCTCTCGCATCCCCCGCACCCCACTCCCCCACCCCCTAAGCCACACAATCACACTCACACACACATACACACCACCATCGCCATGTCCGCCTACGTGTCGTCGACGCCGCTGGAGGCCCGCGTTGCGAAGTGCGCGAGCCTGCGCGCTGCAAACGCCGTGCCCGTTGTCGTGGAGGAGGCGCAGGCGCGCGGCGGCAAGGTGCACTTCAGCGCGCTGGCGCGCGAGACGACGGTTGCGCAGCTTGTGGCCGCTGTGCGCGGCTTCCGCGGCGTGGACGCGAGGAAGCCGGTGACGCTGACGGTTGCCGGCTGCAGCGTGTCGCCGTCGGCAACGCTCGGACAGCTGCACGACGCGTGCAAGCAGGCGGACGACGGCATGCTGTACGTCGCCTACACGGCGGAGCGCCGTATGGGTGCTGCGATGTGCACGCCGTGCGGCTCGTGTGGCTGGAACTAGTCCGAGGCCGTGTGAAACAGCGTAATGTGGTAGCGCCCAATGCGTTTGTGTGGCTCCCGTGATATTGGCTCCCTACCCTTGCGGTGCTCCCGGCCCCGCCCCACCTCTCCATGTTGCCCCTCCCCCCCCCCCCGGCACGTGTTGCCGACAGCGTGTGGCGCTGAGCTGGCGTGCTCCGGTGGCGAGCGGTGCCCGAGTTGTCCTGTGCACCGGATGATTGACCGAGTGCGTGTGCAGCCAGTGGCCGCACTCCCACTGCATGCCCGTGTGTGTGCAGCTGCGGAGTGCTATTGACGGTGGTCCGAGAAGCGGGCACGTCCCATACATGCTCCCGGCGGCCACCCACACGCCCTCCGTCTCCTGGTGAGCAGCGCCTCGCGACCCATGCGCACGTCCCGCCCCTGCACCTCCTCCCCGTCACCGCCTTTCTCCATGTGCACACACTTGTTTTACTTGATTGCTCCAGGTATTCGTCCGTGGTGGCCTCTGTCCCTTGTGCACAGTGCTCCGGCGGCCATGACTCATGCCCCTCTCATTCTTCACCCCACCCCTCACCTGCTTTTTCATTCTGTTCATCCCACCCCCCTCCCAGTCTGTGTGCGTGTGTGCCGAAATTTTCATTGCCGGTGCGTCGGTGGTTTCCTGCGTGCTAGCCAGCTGTGTGTGCGTTGCACTCCGCAGTCCCGGTACGCCACTCACCACTCCTCGTGCGACTCCCTCCCTTCTGAGCAATGATCATCGCCGCCAGCTCCGAAAAAGTGCACCGAAGGAATGCCAGCGTGCGTCGCGCTGCACGTGTGCGTGTGAGCGGAGGAAGGGGACTGGGGCGCCGCTGCCTCTCTGTCGCTGCGGTGCAGTCACCTCTCCTCCCCGTGACTCGTTCCCTTCACCCCACCTCTCTGCCGTCTGCCTTCTACTGCTCGTCGCCCCCCCCCCCCTCTTTCCCTCTCCCCGCCCTCTGACCCCTGGATGTGCACAGTCCTCATCTCTCGCATCCCCCGCACCCCACTCCCCCACCCCCTAAGCCACACAATCACACTCACACACACATACACACCACCATCGCCATGTCCGCCTACGTGTCGTCGACGCCGCTGGAGGCCCGCGTTGCGAAGTGCGCGAGCCTGCGCGCTGCAAACGCCGTGCCCGTTGTCGTGGAGGAGGCGCAGGCGCGCGGCGGCAAGGTGCACTTCAGCGCGCTGGCGCGCGAGACGACGGTTGCGCAGCTTGTGGCCGCTGTGCGCGGCTTCCGCGGCGTGGACGCGAGGAAGCCGGTGACGCTGACGGTTGCCGGCTGCAGCGTGTCGCCGTCGGCAACGCTCGGACAGCTGCACGACGCGTGCAAGCAGGCGGACGACGGCATGCTGTACGTCGCCTACACGGCGGAGCGCCGTATGGGTGCTGCGATGTGCACGCCGTGCGGCTCGTGTGGCTGGAACTAGTCCGAGGCCGTGTGAAACAGCGTAATGTGGTAGCGCCCAATGCGTTTGTGTGGCTCCCGTGATATTGGCTCCCTACCCTTGCGGTGCTCCCGGCCCCGCCCCACCTCTCCATGTTGCCCCTCCCCCCCCCCCCGGCACGTGTTGCCGACAGCGTGTGGCGCTGAGCTGGCGTGCTCCGGTGGCGAGCGGTGCCCGAGTTGTCCTGTGCACCGGATGATTGACCGAGTGCGTGTGCAGCCAGTGGCCGCACTCCCACTGCATGCCCGTGTGTGTGCAGCTGCGGAGTGCTATTGACGGTGGTCCGAGAAGCGGGCACGTCCCATACATGCTCCCGGCGGCCACCCACACGCCCTCCGTCTCCTGGTGAGCAGCGCCTCGCGACCCATGCGCACGTCCCGCCCCTGCACCTCCTCCCCGTCACCGCCTTTCTCCATGTGCACACACTTGTTTTACTTGATTGCTCCAGGTATTCGTCCGTGGTGGCCTCTGTCCCTTGTGCACAGTGCTCCGGCGGCCATGACTCATGCCCCTCTCATTCTTCACCCCACCCCTCACCTGCTTTTTCATTCTGTTCATCCCACCCCCCTCCCAGTCTGTGTGCGTGTGTGCCGAAATTTTCATTGCCGGTGCGTCGGTGGTTTCCTGCGTGCTAGCCAGCTGTGTGTGCGTTGCACTCCGCAGTCCCGGTACGCCACTCACCACTCCTCGTGCGACTCCCTCCCTTCTGAGCAATGATCATCGCCGCCAGCTCCGAAAAAGTGCACCGAAGGAATGCCAGCGTGCGTCGCGCTGCACGTGTGCGTGTGAGCGGAGGAAGGGGACTGGGGCGCCGCTGCCTCTCTGTCGCTGCGGTGCAGTCACCTCTCCTCCCCGTGACTCGTTCCCTTCACCCCACCTCTCTGCCGTCTGCCTTCTACTGCTCGTCGCCCCCCCCCCTCTTTCCCTCTCCCCGCCCTCTGACCCCTGGATGTGCACAGTCCTCATCTCTCGCATCCCCCGCACCCCACTCCCCCACCCCCTAAGCCACACAATCACACTCACACACACATACACACCACCATCGCCATGTCCGCCTACGTGTCGTCGACGCCGCTGGAGGCCCGCGTTGCGAAGTGCGCGAGCCTGCGCGCTGCAAACGCCGTGCCCGTTGTCGTGGAGGAGGCGCAGGCGCGCGGCGGCAAGGTGCACTTCAGCGCGCTGGCGCGCGAGACGACGGTTGCGCAGCTTGTGGCCGCTGTGCGCGGCTTCCGCGGCGTGGACGCGAGGAAGCCGGTGACGCTGACGGTTGCCGGCTGCAGCGTGTCGCCGTCGGCAACGCTCGGACAGCTGCACGACGCGTGCAAGCAGGCGGACGACGGCATGCTGTACGTCGCCTACACGGCGGAGCGCCGTATGGGTGCTGCGATGTGCACGCCGTGCGGCTCGTGTGGCTGGAACTAGTCCGAGGCCGTGTGAAACAGCGTAATGTGGTAGCGCCCAATGCGTTTGTGTGGCTCCCGTGATATTGGCTCCCTACCCTTGCGGTGCTCCCGGCCCCGCCCCACCTCTCCATGTTGCCCCTCCCCCCCCCCCGGCACGTGTTGCCGACAGCGTGTGGCGCTGAGCTGGCGTGCTCCGGTGGCGAGCGGTGCCCGAGTTGTCCTGTGCACCGGATGATTGACCGAGTGCGTGTGCAGCCAGTGGCCGCACTCCCACTGCATGCCCGTGTGTGTGCAGCTGCGGAGTGCTATTGACGGTGGTCCGAGAAGCGGGCACGTCCCATACATGCTCCCGGCGGCCACCCACACGCCCTCCGTCTCCTGGTGAGCAGCGCCTCGCGACCCATGCGCACGTCCCGCCCCTGCACCTCCTCCCCGTCACCGCCTTTCTCCATGTGCACACACTTGTTTTACTTGATTGCTCCAGGTATTCGTCCGTGGTGGCCTCTGTCCCTTGTGCACAGTGCTCCGGCGGCCATGACTCATGCCCCTCTCATTCTTCACCCCACCCCTCACCTGCTTTTTCATTCTGTTCATCCCACCCCCCTCCCAGTCTGTGTGCGTGTGTGCCGAAATTTTCATTGCCGGTGCGTCGGTGGTTTCCTGCGTGCTAGCCAGCTGTGTGTGCGTTGCACTCCGCAGTCCCGGTACGCCACTCACCACTCCTCGTGCGACTCCCTCCCTTCTGAGCAATGATCATCGCCGCCAGCTCCGAAAAAGTGCACCGAAGGAATGCCAGCGTGCGTCGCGCTGCACGTGTGCGTGTGAGCGGAGGAAGGGGACTGGGGCGCCGCTGCCTCTCTGTCGCTGCGGTGCAGTCACCTCTCCTCCCCGTGACTCGTTCCCTTCACCCCACCTCTCTGCCGTCTGCCTTCTACTGCTCGTCGCCCCCCCCCCTCTTTCCCTCTCCCCGCCCTCTGACCCCTGGATGTGCACAGTCCTCATCTCTCGCATCCCCCGCACCCCACTCCCCCACCCCCTAAGCCACACAATCACACTCACA
This sequence comes from Leishmania tarentolae, assembly GCA_033953505.1. Lineage (NCBI taxonomy): Eukaryota > Euglenozoa > Kinetoplastea > Trypanosomatida > Trypanosomatidae > Leishmania > Leishmania tarentolae. The sequence continues at coordinate 76,047 of CP119833.1, forward strand.
CACACATACACACCACCATCGCCATGTCCGCCTACGTGTCGTCGACGCCGCTGGAGGCCCGCGTTGCGAAGTGCGCGAGCCTGCGCGCTGCAAACGCCGTGCCCGTTGTCGTGGAGGAGGCGCAGGCGCGCGGCGGCAAGGTGCACTTCAGCGCGCTGGCGCGCGAGACGACGGTTGCGCAGCTTGTGGCCGCTGTGCGCGGCTTCCGCGGCGTGGACGCGAGGAAGCCGGTGACGCTGACGGTTGCCGGCTGCAGCGTGTCGCCGTCGGCAACGCTCGGACAGCTGCACGACGCGTGCAAGCAGGCGGACGACGGCATGCTGTACGTCGCCTACACGGCGGAGCGCCGTATGGGTGCTGCGATGTGCACGCCGTGCGGCTCGTGTGGCTGGAACTAGTCCGAGGCCGTGTGAAACAGCGTAATGTGGTAGCGCCCAATGCGTTTGTGTGGCTCCCGTGATATTGGCTCCCTACCCTTGCGGTGCTCCCGGCCCCGCCCCACCTCTCCATGTTGCCCCTCCCCCCCCCCCCGGCACGTGTTGCCGACAGCGTGTGGCGCTGAGCTGGCGTGCTCCGGTGGCGAGCGGTGCCCGAGTTGTCCTGTGCACCGGATGATTGACCGAGTGCGTGTGCAGCCAGTGGCCGCACTCCCACTGCATGCCCGTGTGTGTGCAGCTGCGGAGTGCTATTGACGGTGGTCCGAGAAGCGGGCACGTCCCATACATGCTCCCGGCGGCCACCCACACGCCCTCCGTCTCCTGGTGAGCAGCGCCTCGCGACCCATGCGCACGTCCCGCCCCTGCACCTCCTCCCCGTCACCGCCTTTCTCCATGTGCACACACTTGTTTTACTTGATTGCTCCAGGTATTCGTCCGTGGTGGCCTCTGTCCCTTGTGCACAGTGCTCCGGCGGCCATGACTCATGCCCCTCTCATTCTTCACCCCACCCCTCACCTGCTTTTTCATTCTGTTCATCCCACCCCCCTCCCAGTCTGTGTGCGTGTGTGCCGAAATTTTCATTGCCGGTGCGTCGGTGGTTTCCTGCGTGCTAGCCAGCTGTGTGTGCGTTGCACTCCGCAGTCCCGGTACGCCACTCACCACTCCTCGTGCGACTCCCTCCCTTCTGAGCAATGATCATCGCCGCCAGCTCCGAAAAAGTGCACCGAAGGAATGCCAGCGTGCGTCGCGCTGCACGTGTGCGTGTGAGCGGAGGAAGGGGACTGGGGCGCCGCTGCCTCTCTGTCGCTGCGGTGCAGTCACCTCTCCTCCCCGTGACTCGTTCCCTTCACCCCACCTCTCTGCCGTCTGCCTTCTACTGCTCGTCGCCCCCCCCCCTCTTTCCCTCTCCCCGCCCTCTGACCCCTGGATGTGCACAGTCCTCATATTCGCCGGGTGGACGCGAGAAAGCTGGTGATGCCCGTTCAGCTGCAGAACGCGTCAAGCAGGTGAATGAGGAGATGGCGTATGTTGCGGACACTACGGAGCCCCTACGAGCGCTGAGGTATACACGCGATGCTTCGTGTGTGTGTGGGGGGGGGGTATTTGGGATGTGATAGGGACGAACTGTATCGTAGCTGTGCTGAGTAACCGATGGAAGGGGTGTGATGGAGGCGTGTTGTGAGTAGTGGTGAATTTCTGGGTTATCTTCCATGGCCTACTCGGGATCTACGGCTGCGTTATGGGTTGGAAGGGGCAGAGGGTGTGCAGGAAGCGCACGATGTAGTGGCCGCTTTTTTAAGGGGTGCGAGTCGGTGCAGCTTGAAGACTGGATATTGATGGGTGCGCTGCGATGACGTAATGACTCCTGTGCAATGCTTGTAGCCCTTTTGCTGGTTTGTCTTGCCGGTATCATTCTGCAATGGCGGCTGGTGTGTAGGGAGGAGGCTATGGGCGAGGAGGCCCATGTGATGAGAACCGCAGTGTGTATGGGCACTGCGAAACTGTAGCTCGATAGTCTACTTTCCTGCCGTCGTGTTGGAGCAGAGCTTGCTCTGCCCTCGATGTGTCGTTGACTGCTGTCCCGGTCTCTCCCCATCCCCTTAAGGAAGCTGGTCGTTGCTGGCGTTGTCGCCGCGCGGTTCACGTAGCCATGCCTCCTGCGCTTATCCTCCGTTCGACTCAACCAGCGTCATGCTGCGCAGCGAGGGGACGTCATGCTGCTCTCTACGCACCACCCTGCCAAGCTACCGTTACGCATGTAGGGCCGGACTGCCGACGTTATCGCATGTGCGACTGATTGTCATTGTTCAGCACCGTGATGGTACTCTCTGTTGGGCAGCCTCACCCTCTCATTATTTCCGCCCCTGCCTGTCCTCTCCCCCCTCCCCCTTGCTCCCCTGTGGTATTGTGGAGCTTCGTGCGTGTGCGTCTACCTCCCGTTTCTGTAGATACGTTGCGCTTACTGGATGTGTGGGTTATTGCCCCCCTCCCATGCACTCTCCCTCTCCGGACCGGTAGTCACAGCAAGAGACGAGGCTTAGCGCTGGTGGTGTGCCTTACTTTGGGGTCGCGTTCGTTACCGTCTCAGGTGCGTGTCGGCGTCCTTACGTCCTTAGCCCCCACCCACCGAGTCCGCGTCGCAGATTCAGGCGTTGTGTACTCGACTCATGAGTAGGCACTTCTCTGAGCGAAAAGATGCCGAGCGCAGCACAGGGCTGCTGTACCTTCTCTCACCGTCACGTGTCCCATCCCCAGGAGAACAGCGATTCCGTTGGCATGGCCACGTGCGCTGTGCTTTGGTGATCGGCATGGGGATTTACTTTGTGTACTGCAACCCGGAGTACAGTTACGCCTACACAGCCCTTCGGCAGCGCTGCGGGTGGAACACGACGGAGCCGATGTTCCCGCAGTACCTAAAGTTGCAATCGACGCAGATGGCGGGGTCATCAACGGCGAGCGAGCAGACGCATTCTCCGCCTGAAAGCTCATCATTGCGATCAAGCGCAGTCAACCCTGACGAGAATGTATGGAAGAAGGGCGACTGACGCGGGATGTGACACATTCGTGTCAGTCTTCGCGTTCGCTAGGGCCTGCTTTTCTGCGGCCGCATTCCTTATTCTCTTTTCCTCTGCGATCGAAGTGATTCCTGCTGTTCGTGTTCACACAGGCGTGTCTGAGCGTCGCACAGTGGACCGGATCGCAGATGGTGCGACGGGACAAGGCGAACGGCACCAAGGTGAAGGAAATGTGCGCTATGCATTGCCATATTTAGCTGTCGATGGGTACCTAAACCAAGTGGGAAAGGGGCATTGGCGTCACCCCACCACCTGCTGCTGCTGCACGCTCTCTACATGCCGTCGTACTGTTCATTTGCACGGCGAGGAGGCACGAGACGATGGAAGAAGCTGCCACAAGATTCCCCTCGAGAACAGGCGGGAGCGTGGAAGACGGAGGCGCCAGGCAAGAGCAAGGCACCAGAACCCCTGGCGCACTTCCCTTTACCTGTGTGCGTGTGTGTGCGTGTGTGTGTGTGTGCGTGTGTGTGTGTGTGGTGCTGTTATCATATTGACTTATCTTGGAGAACATGTGCGGGGTCGTGGGCAAGGTGGAGAACGCGAAAGCGTCTGTCGAGGGGTGGGTAGGGAAACGGAAAACGATGCATTAGTTGTGTAGGCATGTAGGGAGGGGGGGATGCGCGCATCGCTGTGTGCCTCCCCCTCCCTCCTCTGCTCTAAACACACGAAGATACACACACACACACACACACACGCATGCACACGCTAAATCTTCCCCATGCCTTGCCTCATGAACGCGGTGCACATGGATGTAGACAGGGATGCCGATGTGCACGCGCTGAAATTTTTTCCTCCCCTCTAGCCCTTCCTCGTCGGCCTCTCCCTCTTGGTTGACACGGACGTGCATGAGTGAAGCCGGTGCACAATTGTGAGCCGTTCTACCCCCTTCCCATCCTTCTCAGCCTCTCGCGTCATCGACATCGCCTTTCTGTAAGTCTGATGGGGCAAACACGACGCATAACGGAGTTGGTACCGTCCCCCCCCCCCGCTCTCGTCGTGCACACCAGCACTGGTGCGTGTACGCCTTCTAGCGAGCAAAGCTCTCCCTTAGACCGTTGATGTGCATCCTTACCTTCATAACGCGCTACTGCGAGCGCTTCCCGCTTATCTTAATTGGCAATCGTGATGAGGAGCTGGCAAGGGCCACGGATGGGCTGACACTGGACTCGTCCACCGGGCTTCTGTGGGCGCTTGATCGGCGCGCCGGTGGGTCGTGGATGGGCATCGAGCCTCGAAGCGGGCGATTTGCCATTCTCACGAACTGCCGGCGCTCCCCAGCCGCACCTTTGACCGGCAGCGCAAAGGCAGGTGGCGACGACCTGTGTGATAGTAGCGGGAGAAGGGAACCAGTACAGCATACAGGGCTTTCCACGGCAGCTACCATTTGGCGCGGGGCTGCGCCGCTCTCGCACATATGTGCACACACTGCCGTGGTGCCGGTGGTTGCCTTCCCAACCGTACCGCCAACGTCAAACACAGCATTTAAAGATAAGCAGTATCCTCAGCAGAGCAAGAAGCCGCAGGCAGTGACACTCGCCTACAATGCGCCCATCTCGCGTGGCATGATTGTCAAAGACTTTCTACAAACGGGTGTCTTGCCAGGGGACGCTGGCACATCTCTGGACAATGGGGATGCCCTACTGTCAACGTTGCCGGCTGTACTGCGAGCGCCTCCCTACTACGCGGGCTTCAATCTTCTCTCCTGCGACGACCTTCGTCGGGGCGGAGTCGATGCTGTAACACTGACACATGAGCAGCATACGTCTAGCAGCACAAGCGCCGCCGCTCCGGAGATCCTCTACACCACGAATCGCTACGCTGCCGAGCACCGGTTTCCCGTTGCACCAGGCCAGGTGCACTGCGTACAGAACAGTTACCTGGACAACATCCATGGCGAGCCCATTACGGCCCGACTTAGGCAGCTCTTCACGGATTCCCTTCGCCGTGTGATCGACCCCATCGCAACGGACTCTTCTTCCTCGTCGCCGACGGGCATTACTCCAGCCGTGGTGACGGAGGTAGCGACGGCACTCGCAAACGAGTGTTTGTGCGACCGCTGCAGCTTTGACTTGCCCAAGATGGAAAAGACGGCGCTCTCAGCGGCGGAGGCGGCAGCCCTACATGAACAGCTGCACTCAAGCAACCCGCTTCTGAACTTTACTGAAAATGAGCTCCATGAGTACTTTGGCAGCAGCGCTGTCGGTGAAGGCGATAACGAGCCGGTCCAGTTTTGTGACGGGGGCGCCGCGGCGCGTGAGGCGTACCTGCAGTCGAGCATACTGAAGGTGCCATTTCGTGGTCATGGCACCCGGGTGCAATCGATGGTGTTAGTGGAGAAGGTCTCCGCTGCGCCGCCCACGGCCCCCAACACGACAGCGTCCACCGCCACCAGCACAATCATCCACTTTTGCCAGAGAACGCTGTCTTTGGACGCGGCAACGCAGAGTGTGGTGGCGATGCCTTGGATCATCTACCGCATCCTTCAAGACGGCAGCTGCTTGCTCGACACCGCGGAGCCACCAGCGCCATCATACACGTAGATGTGCACACGCACACACACACACACACACACACACACACCGATGTGTTAAAAGTCGCTTCTCGTAAAGGCGCTGAGCAATCATGCACAGCCGACTACGTGGGTAGCGGGCAGGTGCGGTAGAAGCGGCTCCTACGATCACGGCGGAACTCTCGTATACGGAGGAGGCGCCCCCGCAAACGAAACTTGACTGGGAAAAGAAGGCAAAGGGCTGATCCCTGACACCGCTGCGGGCGCTCGCTCACACATACACACTACTTCTCTGCCAGAGTCTGTCACCGTCTCCCCCCCCCACGCCTCGACTGCACTGCAACACCCCCTGCCCCACGTCTCCTCGCCCTCTTTCCCATCGCTTTCCCCTGTCTGTGGCACTGACCCCTCCGCACCCTCTTTCATGGCGCTTTTCACTCGTACGCACACACACACACATACTATGCATGTGCTCCATAGCAGCTATCTCCGCTCTTCCCCTCCAACCGGCATCCTTCGCTCTCTTGCTCCCTCACACAGTCCCGCCCTCTCTCTCTCTATTACGTCTCGCACCACTCGCATAGACTTCTGCCGCTCAGAAAATGTTCAGCCCGCCAGTGTACCTTTCCGTCGGTGATGAATACGATAAGCGCGAGGTGCACGCGAAGACAACAGGGCAGCCGCCCTTCGTGGTCTCCGCGAAGCATGCCCCGCACATCACGGACGCCACCTTCAGCCCCTTCGTGTCGCTCTCGACGGGCGATCCATACACCTCTGTTGGCTTTGCCGGACCCTTCCGCATGAATTCGGCGGCGCGGGACAAGGCGGAGCACCCCAACCACAACGCCGTGGCCCCGCCGCCGTTCCGACCCGTCGGGGCGAGCAAGAAAAGCAGCGGCAAAGGCGACTACTACGGCACCTTTAGTGAAAAGGCGCCGATCCGTCACGAGACGGAGTTTCCGCCGATCAAGACGGCCGCCGACTGCAAAGCCGAGATGGCAGCCGCAAAGTGCAACTTCATCGTGAACCCGCCCAAGAAGGGCACCTACGGGTACGTCGGCCTCACGATTGGGAAGGCAGGCGAGGTGCAGTACGTGGCAGATCCGTATGAGGGCCACATCCGCCGCGAGGCGCTCCAGAAAAAGTATGAAGCCACAAAGCGGGTCGGCTCACCCTTCCGCAGTGCCGTCCGTTCCGGTGGCTACTTCGATGAGACGAAACACGGCGTGAGTCGTGTGTACGGTTTAACGAAGCCGCTGCCCCCCAAGCGCAGCCCGTCCTCGCAGCAGAGGCTCTCTAGCGGCCCTGCTGGCCGCAAGCCGTGGGTGCCTGGCGGCGCCCTTGTCCCTGATCTGATGAAGCAGCCGGAGTACCAAGAGGACCCGTACGACGTGAAGGAGCAGAAGGCGCGGGCGATGCGGCAGCGGGAAAGTGCATACAAGCCGTGGGTTCCAGCGGGGAATGACCCGTACCGGTACATCTACACGAAGCCCATCAACTACGACCCCCCGGCAGTGGTATAGCGGGCATCCGGCGAGTGCCTTGCCCCCCCCCCTCCCCTCCCCTTCGTGCCCCCCTTTTCTGCGAAACCGGTCTGTGCCGCAGCCCTCATGCACTGCGCAGAGGAGTGGTACGAGGGAGGGAGAGGGAGAAGGTGTGTCCGCAGTACGGGCTGCTCATCTACACGCAGAAGCAGCGAAACTTGAATGTACATGAAAGGCGGCGGCGGAGCGGCACGAACGACGTCTTTGCGTTTCCGGTGCTCGTTGTGCCTGTCCTGTCGCAGTCCACTCCCCTTCCTCCACACACACACACACACACACACACACACACACCGACCCTTCCCCGGCTTCCCTTCCTATGTTCATTACGAGGTCGCATAGCTCCGTTCTCTCTCTCTCTATTCTGTTGCTCTTCTTCGGCCGTCGGCAAGTGTGACATGTGAATATGTCACCCCCACCCACCCCCCTGCGCGCTCTGCGCGGGGTGTCTCTATGTATTACATTGTACACTGTATTAATGTGAAGGACCTCCAACAGCAACGGCACGCACTGGATCACCGCTGTGCCAAATGGCTCACAAGAATGACGAGGGTCTGTGAGTCCGCTGTGGTGCGCCCCACTTGTATTTTTCCTTTCCGCATATCCGTCGCTCCCTGCGCTCGCTGGTCAGTGTCTGCCCCTCTTGAAGTTGGCCTATGTCTGTGCGCACGCAAGTCCCCTCTCGCTCTCGCTCTCCCTCTGTGTGTGTGTGTGTGTGTGTCACTCCGTTCTGCACGTCCTCCCTCACCGTGCACGCGCACCCGCACACCTTCGACTCTTTAATAGGCGACTCAGCTGTCAGCTATACCAACCCGCTGCGCATGTAGACGTAGGTGCAGTGGCCACGCAGCTTGAGCAGCGCGTGATCTCGCAGCACACGCGAAGATGAAGAAGACAAACGGAAACAAGAAATTGTGTAGCACAGCGTCTGCCGTGCGACGTGCTGTGCGTGTGCATCGCTTGGATGCTGCATTCTGCTGCAGTTCCACCCACAGCATCCTGCGCCTCCCCTTGGAAGCCGCCTGAAAAGACGGAAGAGATAAGGAATCAAGCTTAGCACTGTACTGCTGCCCTGCACTCTGCAAGCTCGCACACTTCTTTTACGGAGCACCCCCGCTGTTCTCGTTCGCCACCCCCCCCCCTCCCCTGCACACAGTCCCGTGACCCTTTCGCTCTCGTGTAGTTGCTAAGCTGCCGAATTGCAGGAGAGGGGTGAGGGGGTGAGAGGGAGAGAGGGAGACACACCTCCGTGCGTGGTAGCACACGGTCCAGCGCACCCCTCCCCCACTCTGTTTGTCCGGGGGCGGAAGCCAAGCAGCAGCCCACCCACCCCTCTTCCCCTATACCAAGGTCTATGCTGAGCCGCTTCTGGAGGTGATAGGGTCAGGTCCCGGGCCGCGTTGCGTCAGAGCAACCGACGACGGCGAGCACGTGTGTGCTGCCCATATGATCGTTGGAGTGTCAGCGTGACTTGAATGTATCCCTTCCAACCCTCCTACTGCCCACTGGCGCGGGGGACCTTGCGTGCTGCTCCCGTCTCTCCTCCCGAGGGTGGAGATGCACCTGGTGGCCACCAATGCAATGGGCGCGGCTGTGAGGCCACCTGCGAAGCGGGAAGCGGGTAGTGTTTGAGGAAGACGCCGTGCTCTCCGATGACCGGGCCCGCGCACTGCTGTAAGGCGCGCGCCTCCCTATTGCTTCGCACGACGCGATGGGTGCCCTTGGCAGGGCCGGGTGGGGGGAGGGGGGAAGAGGGCTCATGTGGGGGCACTGGACTCATATTGCACAGCAGAGAAGAGGCGCATGGAAAAAGGAAAGCACAGCTGGCCCTTATCACGGGTATGCGTGCGCGATATGGTCTCTGCTACCCGTCACGCTTCTTTGCACCATCTCCCCAACACCTCTCTTCCAGCAGTTGCCCGTGAAGGTGCCACACAACCGTTGCTGCTGCGGTGTCGCGCCGTCTCATCATTCTCGGACCCTGTGCATGCTGTAGGTGAGAACTCCCCACACAAGCCGCGCGCACACGGATCCAGGCACATCCCACACATTTTTCTCTCTCTCCCGTGATCGACGAAGGTGAGCTGCGCCAACACGGCTATGCGCCAGCACCATCCACATCATTGACTTCGCCTAATCCCAGTAAGTGAGCAACAAGGAAAAGGTCAGGCACACGCACACACACACACACACACAGACGCCGCCCTTACAGCGGCTGCCCCATTCCCTTCCTATTTCCTTTTCCGCTTCACTCTGATAACGAACAATTAACTCTGCGTCGTCACCATGCCGTACAGCAAGGCATGGCGTAGCGCCATGTACCCCGACTTCCGAGATCAGGGTGCTTACGTGGATTACAAGGCCACCAAAGACATTCTCCACCGTATGAAGGAAAATATCGCCAACCCGTCAACTCCAGATGAGCTCTACGCCTCTCTACTGGAGCAGAAGATGCGCGTGTACGAGTGGTGCGAGCGCAAGCAGGCGGAGCTGCTGATTCTGTCACTGCGCCTCTACGAGTGCTCCAAGCACCTAACAGAGGAGGAAGTGGTGACAAACTGCAGTATCACTCTCACCACGCTACGCAAGAATGCAGCGAAGCGCCTTCTACCGCGCGAAGCGCGCCTCATCGCGGATGCGATCGTGCACGAGTTGCTCCGCTTTGTGGAGTGCCGGAACCTCAACACGGACACCATCGAGCACATCATTGGCCGCATGTATCGCTACGCGGTATTGGGCCCCACTGGCGACCGCTGGAAGAATATTTACGTAGAGTATGACTATGACCAGATCTCCGTGGAGGAGATCTTCTGCCACCTGTCCCGTGTGTACGACCGAATCAAGCAGACGGAGGAGAGTATTTCTGCCAAGGGGAAGCTCAGCATCCCCTCCGGCGCGGAGGGCTCACAGGTGTTTGACCGCCGCTCCGTCAAGTACTGGGTGCACGTGCAGGACCTCCCCTTCGTGATCGCACGCATCATCCCGCACCTGCCGCTCAGCACCTTCAAGGACACGTATAGGGAGAGCAAAGAGAAGGGCGTCCCCTTCCGCCTCTTCTCCCCGGTGAGCTCCGTCTACTACGACAACAATCACTTTCTCTTCTACCACCGCCGCCTGGAGCGCGTGGAGGGGAGCACGCTGATCCGAATGCGGTGGTACTCGGACACGTACGCGGAGGACTGGAACGAGCTGCGGGAGGAGGACAACGTGTTTATGGAGATGAAGGTGCACCACGAGGCGTGGAGCGGCGAGCGCAGCAACAAGCGTCGCTTTGCCATCAAAGAGAAGGAGGTGGACGCGTTCGTGCACGCGCAGCTCAGCCTGCAGCCGGCGGTGGAGAAGCTGAGGCGTAAAAACGCGAGTGAGGAGGAGCAGGAGGCGTTCAAGTCTCTCTCGACAGAAATCCTTTCAAAGATACACGCCTATGATCTGAAGCCCGTGCTTCGGACGCAGTGCGGCCGCGCCGCCTTTCAGCGCGGCGCTGATCAGACAGTGCGTGTGAGTATTGACACGGATCTGCGCATGTCTGCCGAAGACTTCGGGCTGGGCCACCACTGGCGCTACACTGGCGGCGACTCACCCGTATCCCACTTCCCCTACGCGGTGGTGGAGGTAAAGCTGACGTGCGTCGAAAACGAACGTATCGCGCCGTGGATCGAGGAGCTGATGGGGTGCCGCTACATGGAAAGTGTTCCCAAGTTTAGCAAGTATGCACACGGCATTGCCTCCCTGTACGGCCACACCTCCTTTATTAACATGGTCCCGTACTGGATGCACCAACTCGACATTGACATCCGCGCCTCAACGAAGCCCGAAGTGCACCTTTGGGATCCGACGATGGGCCTGGCCGCCGGCTGCTTCGAGCGCACGGCCGATCGCTTGATCTTCGGTATGAACCCAGCGCAGACGCAGACGGTGGGCGCGTCGGAGGCGCAGTTCCTGCCCCGTACGGACTACGCGAAGATTTACCAGCGTGTTCTGTGGAGCCTGCAGCACGAATCCGACGGTGCTCTGGAGAGCTCTACAAACGCGTCAATGGTGGCGGTGTCGACCACAAACGAGACAGGTCAGGCATCGATGACATCGGCAACGTCGGCCAGCGTCGGCGCGATGCAGCCCAGCCTCTTCCCTGTGGTGCAGTATTCGGTGGATCGGCGCCACACGGCATACACCACCTTCCATCTGTACCCCTACTCGGAGAACGGCATGGAGCCGCTCTGTTACGGCGTGAAGGACAGCAAAAACGCCGCCGCGCATGTGTTCTACGGAAAGATCCCGTGGCAGACAGGCAAGCGCATCAAGGTGCCGCAGAAGTACGACCCCAAGACGCTGCTGACGTCGGAGCGGTACATGGTAAAGTGGATGCAGCTCGCCACATCCTTCGGCCTGCTGGGCCTCACCAGCATTCGCTTTGGCAAGGGGCTTTTTCTGCCGAACGACGTCGCCCGCTATTCTCCTTTCTGGCAGGACAACTTTCACGTGATGATGGGCGTTGGCATGGTCATCATCGCCCTTCTCACGCTGGTGTACGCGTATACCGGGTTCAAGGCACGCTCGCGGCGTGTCTATGCTCGCCGCAAGATCCGCTATGACGACGTTGTGGGGCCCACATGGCTTACGTTCTTCGTGGCAGTGAGCTTTGTTATAGTGACTATGACGCACATTGCACGGCGTTACGGCCCAATGCTGACGGGCAGCGATTCGTTCTAGCGGTGCTCATGCATGGCCTCTGTTCTGGTGGGTGCGTCTGCGCCTCCAGCTTGTCGCAGCGCGGAGAGGAGAAAAAAGGAAGCAGTGAGACCAAGCACCGAGTACCGTGCTTCTGCGCAGTCGCCCCTTCAGCCCCGCGCGCCCCTCCCCTCCCCAATCCAATGCTGTCTGCGCCGCCGCTGTTTTATTCGCGTGGGCTCGTTAGGCAAGCATGCGCGTACCTAAGCGTCGTGTGTGTGCGTGTGTGCGTGTGCGTGTGTGTGACGTCACGCGGCGGGTCCTCCCTTCGAGGTCAACGGTGGTTAACGTTGTCTCTTTGTCGGCGTCTTGGAGCACGAGGACCGGATTCCGGGCAATAATTCAAGTCGGGATTCAAAAATGTGTGTTGTCCTGTTGCACCTCCCCCCCCCCTTCCCCCTCCCCGCGCACACGCACACGCACGCATCCTTCTCACTGTGATGGTGGCGTTGGCAACTACCATTTCTCTCTGTGCCGCTCTACTGCAGCGACGTCAACCCAACGAGTAATAGGGGTTCTAGGGAAGCTGCAGTGCTGCGTCTCCCCCCACTCCCCGCACCCAGAAAGTATGCACGACGAAAGCGTCGAACACCCGTGGTGGCAAGCAGAGTACCTCGCGCTCGTGTTGGTGACAATGTCGGCATACACACACACACACACACACACACACACGCACACACCTCCTGAAGGTGCCTGTAACATCGCATCAACGTCTCTCGCATACTCTTGTATCGTCCCACACCTTTCCACTGTCCGGCTTCACGCAACGCACGCACACGAGCGGCACGTGGCACTCGCCCCAGACTACGAGGTAGTCGAACCGTTTCCTGTCCCCCTCCCCAATGACGAGTGAAGACCATGCACCTTGGCATGTACTCCGACTGCATCCTAAGCATCGCTACGAGCGATTGAAACAGCGATAGAGCCCACTCAAAGGGGGTGCACGTGACAGGCAGAGCGACTGCCCCTCCCTCCTCAGCGGACGGGAGCCGCCGCGCCGACCCTTCACTCTTCTGTGCCACCACCACCTCTCCTCTCCTCTCGTATCGCCCCTCTTGCCCTTTCGACCACCCACCCACACACACACACACATATATATATATATTTATATCTGTATACGCGCACCCGTATGCATGCAATGTCTCCCTCACTCTCGACGTCGGCAAACAAGGAAAAATGTTTCGCTTCCCGACTCGACTTCTATTTTGTGTGGCGGCGGCGGCCAGCACGCCGTCCCCTGACGTGTTGCAGGTCACAATAGAGAAGGCGAGTAAACTTGACGACCTCTCGCCGCGGGCAATCACGAAAATATTGGACGCCTACATTGTCGGTCAGGAAGCTGGAAAGCGCGCCGTGGCCATTGCCCTGCGCAACCGCTGGCGCCGTCGGCAGCTCAGCGACACGGACCTACGGAAGGAGGTGGTGCCCAAGAACATGCTGCTGATTGGTCCAACTGGTGTCGGCAAGACCGAAATATCGCGTCGCATGGCACGTATCACGGACGCCCCGTTCATTAAGGTAGAGGCCACCAAGTACACGGAAGTCGGCTTCAAGGGTAAGGACGTCGAAAGCATCATAGAGGACTTGTACACGAACGCCAAGCTCAAGGCGAGGCGCGCGCTCGAGGCGGAGCGCCATGCAGAAGCGCTGAACATGGCGTTGGACACCGTGTATAGCGCCTGGTCGGTGAGTCAGCGGATGCGAGCGATGGACCGCTCTCTGCTTAGCACCGGCAGAGCCGAGGAAGCGGCGGCGACAAACGCGGACAACAGCGCGGCAGAGGCAGAGGAGTCGCACCAGCAGCAGCAGCAGCAGCATCCGTACAACTTCGAGTACTTCCGTGAGCACTACCTGGAGGAGCCCATCAAGAACGATATGGTGACGATCGACATAAGTGCCCCGCAGGCGCCGTCGAAGCCACCGAAGGAAGGCGGCATCGATTTACAGTCGGTTGGCATGCTGCTAGGACTGGGAGGGGAGCCGAAAAGGTTGAAGGTGTCCGTGACGAAGCGGGTGGCGGACGCTGTGCCGCTGGCCACGCAGGAGGCACTAGATAAACTCATTGACGAAGCCTCCGTGAACACGCTGGCACGTGCACTAGCGGAGGAAGAGGGTGTTGTCTTCGTGGATGAGATCGACAAGGTGGTGGCTGAGCCCTCAAGCGCCAACGCGGACGTGAGCTCCACAGGGGTGCAGCAAGATCTGCTGCCGCTGATCGAGGGCTCCAACGTGACCATGAAAGACGGCAGCGTCATTGCGACGGACAACATCCTCTTCATCTGCTCCGGGGCTTTCCATGTTGTGAAGACGTCTGACATGATCGCAGAGCTGCAGGGTCGATTGCCCGTACGCGTGGAGCTGCAGGCGCTGACGGAGGAGGACTTCCGCCGCATTCTGACCGAGCCCAAGTTCAACCTGCTGCGGCAACAAGAAGAAATGATGAAAACAGAGAAGATCGACGTGGTCTTCACGGAGGACGGTGTCAAGGAGCTGGCCAAAGTGACCTGCGCAGTGAACAGCCAAGGTCAGAACATCGGCGCCCGTCGCCTGAACACAATACTCGAGCGCGTCATGGACCCGTATAGCTTCAACTGCGAAGAGTACGAAGGCAAGAGGGTGGAGATCAACGCCACTATTGTGCGGGAGGCGACGGAGAAGCTCCAGAAAAATGTGAACTTGGCTAAGTATCTATTATGAGAGACTGTGCGAGATCAACACTCACAGGTGTCACCGTCACGTGTGCGGATCCACTAATTCTTTCCCTTGCGCTGCCGCCACGTTTGGTTAGTGTACGTGTCTGTCCGTGTGTGTGCGTGTGCGTGTGTGTCAGTGTATGCTCGGATGGTGGTGGTGGTGGTTATGGTTGTTGTCGGAGCTTCGCATTGTCTCTCGCAGAAACGGTGTACATCTGTTTAGTTCTCTTTACCTGTGTATGTGTGTGTGTGTACATGTATGTGTGTGCACGTGCATGAGCCAGAGTGAGTATCGGGGTGCGCCCTCCCCTCCCTCCTTTCCTTTGTTGCCGCCTTTCCCTTTCCTCCTCTGCGGCTCACACTGACACATCTGCGCGCCCAACATATTCATGCCCCCCCCCGCGCGTTTGGCACACGAGGACTCATGTGCGTTGGTACACTTGGAGAAGACCCTCTCCTCCCTCCCCCTCCCTACCCGCAGAGCACACCGTCGGTGCATCCTGCCTGTACGCATGTGTAAGCTGTGGGCCGCTTCCCTCTACGCGCCTCTGTGCGCACTGCTGCTGGTGCGGCACGGCTTCTCCCGTGTCTTGCTTACCATCTCTTACGCTCCGTTTTTTTTTTCCGTCTCTCCCTTCGGGCCTCTGACGCACCGCATAATGCCCACTCGCGGTCCCATATTTCCCTCGCACAAACGTCTCGCCACCGTGACGCGCGCAGGTTTTCGAGTGAGCAAATCATCAAGAACGTCGCGTCGTGGCTGTATCGACCGCTGCCATTCTCCTCCATAGAAGCAACCAACGTTTCGACGATTATTAGCACTGGAGGCACTGTGGTGCGGACATACGACAGGTGTGTGTGTGTGTGTGTGTGTACGTTTAGGAGAGGCCACCACCATCACACTCGCATTGTCTTCCCTCCACTTTCCCCATCGGCATCGTCTCCTTTCACCGTCCACTGCTTTAACGCCCTCTTGCGTAACACCGGTCATTTATTCAGCGGCACTGCTGTTCCGTTGCGTTCTGCGCGCGTCTGCACGTGTCTTCGTTGACTCTCTTGTGCACACAGGCGTCTGCCTGGATCTCACGACTCTCTTCTCTGGGGTGTGGGTGGGGAGAGGGAGAAAAGATTCTGCTGCATCTCCCCGCTTGCCTCTTCGTATCGCTCTCTGGTGTGTGTATGTGTGCATGTGTGTGTGCATGTGACCACTGCAGGGTCAGTGGGTAAGTGTCCCCCTCTGCCTCTCGCCGAACCGCTCCTCCCCCCCCCCCCAGGCTGCACAGGGGTTCTCCTGCTTATTGTGCTTGCTGCAATCGATCTGTGTCTGCTGTGCCTTTCTGTGTGGTTGCTGTTGGTGTTCGGCGAGTGGTGTGTGCGCCTGCCTCTCCTCAGCTTGTAACAAAACGGGGCTGTGAGGTGCAGAAAAAGGGAGTGTGCTCCGTGTCAACAGAGCCCGTTGGCGCTCTGCCGGTGTTGTCGCCCGACAGCCTCGTGTATTTCCTTCTCATTCTCGGTGTTGCTTCCCGTTGCTCTGTCGTTCTTCTCTTCTCGGTTCCTCTCGTGCATGCGCTTGCACGTACTGCGGCAGGGTCGCCAAGACGCTACATCTTGCCTCTTCACCATGCCCGCCACTGCTGCGCCGTCTCGGCAGAAGCAGCACGACGAGTCCCTCAGGGAGGAGTCAATGATCTCCTTCGAGATGGAGCTCGACGAGGCGATCGAGCTGACGTTTGACGCGAGCGTCGTCGAGCTGGCAGATGCTGCGCGGGGCGCGCGGTTTCGAGGCAAGACGGACACACTGCCTGTTGCAAGGGCCGCTTCACAACACACGGTCACACAGAGTCAAGGCAGCACCAGCAGACTTCGAGTCGACGAGTCCCGCAGTGGCAAGGATCTCCAGAACACCGCTGGGACCACCGATGGCGTCGACTCTCCAGTGGTTACGCCAGCCAATGGAGCTACCATTACGGACTCGATGGCGGTGTCGTCACGCATGCTGACGTGTAAGGACACCAGCGCGTCTCAGCGGCATGCCGAGGCGCAGGCGAGCCGCCAACAAGAGTTCAATCCCATGGTCCTGTGCCCGCTGCAGAACTTGGGCAATACGTGCTACTTCAACGCGGGTGTGCAACTGCTGGTAAATTGCCCTGCTCTTGTCTATGCAGTGCGCAGCTCACCGTTTGCGCAGAGGACACGAAGAAACATCCCCCCCATCGCCCGCGCTGTACCGATGCCGGAAGCTGCAGCCGACGGGTCAATGTCAAAACTGTGCTTGAAAGGAGGAGCGGCCACTCACACACTCTTCAAGGAGTTCTCCGCCCTGCTGGCTCGAATGGAATTGGGATGCGCGGACGGGGAGAGGGCGATCTCACCCATTTGCGCGCTCGACTCCCTCGCCCGGGCGTATCCGCAGTTTGAGGGGCGAAGTCAGCAAGACGCAGCAGAAATGATGGCGTCATTGCTGGCCAGCTTGGAAGAGGAGGGTGGGCAGTATGTGGAGGTGACACAGCTTCTGCAGTCATTTGAAGAGGATGCCGCTGCGCTGCGCCACGACATGGAGTCCGTCGCCTCCTCTCCCCTGGCGCCGGAGCCAGCGATGCGAATTCTCCAGGGCGCCATCTCGCCCCCTTTGGAAGCTGATACCGCGCCTTCCATGGCGTCGAATCCGCACGAGCACAGCGAGCCGTGCACCACAGAGGAGTACTCGCAGCCATCGTTGCTCTATTCTACTAGTGAAAACTCCCTCCTGCCGGGTCCGCGTAGCGCACACTTCTTGGCTGTACTGCGGTTGATGGAGCGGGTGAATCACGAGAACGAATTACTTGAGCAGCATGTAAAGCAGCGTCGAGGCATGACGGGCGCCAGCACCTTCAAGCCCCCACGGCTGCACTTCAACCCCCTGCTAGACAGCTTCCGCGGGTATGCGCTGTCGGAGGTGAAGTGCCACAACTGCCGTGCGGTGTCACGCGTGGTGAGCGCCTACAATGGGCTTCTGCTCGATGTACCAACGCCAAAGCAGCGCCGGCGCTACGCGTTGGCGCACCCGAATGCGCCACGCCGCGTCGACTCGGATAATCCAGTGGGGCAGGTGAAGAAGCCGTTTCGGCTGACCTGGTGGAACCCCCTCTGCCTGTGCGTGGCGGCGTGGAGGCAGCTGAAGCGTCTCTTCCAGGACCCGTTCCCGTATCCGTTGTGGCTGGACGAGTGTCTCGACATTCACTTCGAGCCGGAGGTGTTACGCGGGTGTAACCGCTACCACTGCGAGTCCTGCGACACCATCTCTGATGCCACCAAGTCGGAGACGCTGCTCGCCTTGCCCGAGTACCTGCTCATCCACATGAAACGGTTCGAAGCGGGCCGCTTTTTCAACAGCAAGAAGTCGGACTCCGTATTTTTTCCCACTTCGTGGCGGTCGCTCACGAAGAGAGAAGCGAAGCGGTCCCCCGAGGACAAGGGGAACGTACTGCCAGCGCTGCCGGACTGCCTCGACCTGCGGCACTACCTGCACAGCAGCGTCGCACCCTTCGCCGAGCCAATTCAACCTTCTCTGTGGAGCACCGACAACGAGCCCCACCAGCAGCATCACCCGAACAGGGACGACGCTAGCAGCACCGCCAGCTTCATCGCAACCACCTACACGCTTGACGGCATCGTTAATCACCACGGCGGCTACGACGGTGGCCACTATACCGTCTTCCTCTACAAGGCGACCGAGGAGCGGCAGGCGTGGGTGTACATCAGCGATGATGAGGTGGAGCAGGCGGAAGATATTGTGTCAACGGACACCGAGTACGTTCTGCTGTACCGCCGCCAGCTCCTCGTGCAGGACGCCCCAGAGTCTAGCGAGGCAGAACAGCTGCGCCGAAAGGCGTGCTACTACCTTTCTCTGTCACCCTCCACTTCCTCCCCTGCCGCCAACGCTTCGGCGGCGACAGCGGCCGCCCCCCACGCCAGCAAACTGCACAGCAGGTGTCCTTTCCCTTCTTCCATGGCAGACGGCGTGGGTAGTGCCCCACCTGACGCGGAATCCGCGACGCCCGAGTCATGGGTGTACATCTCGCGTATGTGGCTTCAGCGCGTGGCCTTCATGCACGAGCCGGGCCCGATTGTGAATCGTCTGTGTTACTGCCGTCCAGAAGATCAGGGGCGGGTGAGCATGTACCAGACCCTCTTTCCAGCCACAGTGAAGGTGCCAGCAGAGGTACCTCACGTCCACGGCCCGCCAGTGAACTGGTTCTACGTGCCCATCACCCAGAAGGACTACGACATCTTCTACAATGCGTTTGGCGGCAACGCGGCTATGACACGCAACGAATACGAGTCCTTGCGTGCGATGCAGGAGAATTTCTGCACCGCCATCGATACAGCGGAGCGGCAGCGACGCAACGCAACTCGCCCTGCTTTTCAGCGCTGAGCAGCTGATGTAGCGATAGAGAGCGTGAGAGTCACAACTGTAGCTGCTGCTGCTGCTGCTGCACTCCCTCTGTGTGTGTGTGTGTGTGTGTGTGTGTGTATGCTTCTACTGGTGGCTTGTTGCCGTTGCGGTTAAAGGGCAACAAGGCACGCCCTTCGTCGCGTGGAACCTTCGCCCCTGTATTTGCGGAGTCGCAGGAGGGCGCGTGTCTGGTCCACCCGCCCACTGAGGGAGGACAGCGACGACAACGGGCGACGTAATCACTTTGATCTTGCATCGGTCGTGGCAGTGTAGTGCTGTCGTGCGCCCCCGTGCCTCGATTGATCACTTTGCATGGAAACCGCGGAGAAGGAAAGGAGCACGCGCCGTTTGCGAAGACGGGGGCAATGTCCTATCCGCAAGTGCCGTGCTTCGATTTGTGGTCGTAGGAAAACAAGGGAGAGAGGAAGGGGGAGCTGCGCTGCATCGGCAAAACCAGTGCTCACGGACGTGTGGTTGTAGGGCGGTGTGCACGCGTGCAGCACCGACGGTGCGCCGCCCCCTTTTGCTCGGACCGCCTCCCTTCCAGCTGTTCTCGCTCTTGGCGTATGGGCGTGCTGCCCTACTCCTCACCATCATTCTCATCGCCTCTCCCGCTATCTTTGATGGTGTCCCCACACACCTGCACCTCTCACCACTGTACACGTAGAGAGACGTACACATAGAGTCATACACGCAGGGCGAGGCGGTAGTGGTGGGAACGCCTATGAACGTGTACCCCGCTCCAGCCACTGCACCTCTGCGATTCTCTTCCTACCCCCTCATCTCCGAATCTCGCGCAGATGGACAGCGACGACCCCGCTAGCGGGTTCATTGACCTCACGCCGGCTCGGCCGCCGAGGCCACGAGAGGCGACGCCACCACCGCCACTAGGGCGTGCGGACAGCCACGGTGTCGCCGCGGTGGCACCACCTGACAGCGTCAGCTTCCCCCTCCTAGGCCGTAGCGCTGGGGGTGGTGGTGGCGATGGTGGGGCGACTGTCGGCCCTGTGAGTTCCACCACATTCGGCGCAACTTCTGAGGCCGTCGTTGTGACCGCCTACAGTGCATCGATGCAGCAGCGCTCGGAGGAGTACTCATACATCTGGGGCACAGGCATCGCCGTGGAAGTGTTTCGCGACGAGTTCCGCCACTACCTTGAAACATTCGCACTCGGGCAGGTGGTTGCCGATCCATCGCGGCGCACGCCTCAGGCCAACAGCCGTAGGGTGGCCACGGCAAGCTCTCGCGTGGCGGGACCGTTAGTTTCCGGCAGTGGTGATAGTGCTACCTCGTGTGCAAGTGCCACTGCCGCTGCCGCCGAAGCAGCTACGGCGTACGCACTGCAGGAGAAGTACTACCTGAAGGAGTTCCTACGCATGCACGTGCAGGGTCGCAGCACGCTCGAGGTAGACTTTACTTGGTTGCAACGAGTGGCACCGCGGTTGTTCGTGCAGACAGTACACCACCCCACCGAGTGCCTGCAGATGATGTCGGCCGTGGCCGACGAGGTGTACCGTGATGTACTGCTTCTGCGCCACGGCATCGAAGTGGCAGACGAGGTGCTGATCACGGTGGCGGCGAAGAAACTGCCTTCCATGTGTACACTAAAGGAGTTAAGTCCGCAGCACATTGAGCAGCTGTTGAGTATCAAAGGAATGGTGATTCGCGTCTCCAAGATTATTCCAGAGATTCGAGTAGCATGCTTTCAGTGCTGGAACTGCCAGTACCAGGAACGCAGCGTTAGCGGGGACAAGGGCCGCATCTTCGAGCCCACCCGCTGCACGCACTGTGGAAAGACCTACTCCTTCAAGTTGCAGCACAACCTGTCACTCTACGAGGACAAGCAGCTCGTCAAGGTGCAGGAATCACCGGAGCACGTTGCGGACGGTGAGACACCCATCTCGATTGGCGTCGTGGTGTACGGTAATATGGTCGATGCGATCGTGCCCGGCGACCGTGTCGTTGTCACAGGTGTGTATCGGTCCACCCCGATCCGACTCAATGCCAACACGCGTATCATCAAGAGCGTTTTCGCTACCCACATCGACGCCGTTCATATCGAGCTGGTGCGCGCGACCCGTGCGTCTGAGGCAGGGGCGAAGAAGGACTCCTTCGCCACCGGCGCCGGTCTCCACGTCTCCACACCAACTCTGGCGACCTCGAAGGACGCGGAGGCAGACTTGTCACGTGCGGTGCTGATGGACACAGCACGCCTCGACATGTTCCACTCCCTCGCCCACCGCCCCGACATCTACGATGTGCTCCTCCACTCCTTTGCGCGCACCATCTGGGGCCATGACGACGTCAAGCGCGGCATTCTTGCGCAGCTTTTTGGCGGGACGGCGAAAACATTCGTGTTCAGCGAGCGCACCAGTGGAAGCGCCGCATCGGCGACGAGCAGCAACAGCGCTGTCTTCCGCTCCGAGCTCAACGTGCTGCTCTGCGGCGACCCCGGCGTGGCCAAGTCGCAGCTGCTAACGCAGGTGCACGAGATTGCCCCACGCGGGGTGTACACCTCCGGCAAGGGCAGCAGCAGTGTCGGTTTGACTGCATTTGTTGTGCAGGACAGTGACACAGGGGAGTTGGTGCTGGAGCCCGGTGCACTCGTTCTCTCAGATCGTGGTCTGTGCTGCATCGACGAGTTCGACAAGATGAACGAAGCCACACGGTCTGTGCTGCACGAGGTAATGGAACAGCAGACCTTGTCAATCGCCAAGGCCGGCATCATTGCGCAGCTCAACGCCCGCACATCCATTCTGGCGGCGGCCAACCCGAAGGACTCACAGTGGAATGCGCAGCTGAATGTCGTCGAGAACCTCCAGATCGAGCCGACGCTGCTCTCACGATTTGACCTCATCTTTCTCCTCCTCGACTGCCACGACGCCACAGAGGATCGCCGGCTGGCCGCACACGTCCTCTCGCTTTACATGGATACTTCTAGTACCGCGCGCACTCAACGCACCATCGTCAGCGGCAGTAGAGCGGCCGGTGGTCGGGTGCCGCCGGCAGGCAGTTGCAGCGATAACGACTCCGGTGACGAATGCGAGGCGACACAGTGGCGCAACACCGCCAACGGAAGGCAGCTAACCGGGACCTCGGATGCTGCCTCACGCACTGCGAGCACGCACGTAGATGCGACTACCGGACTGCCGGTGGAGGTACATATGGAGCTGGACGGTGAGGTGTTCCTGCAGGGTCCCCCTGATGCACCGTACATGCCGGCCAGCATCCTGTCTGAGTACATTGCACTTGCGCGGGAAACGATCTTCCCGAAGCTGACGGAGGCGTCGCACAAGATGCTCGCGCGGTGCTATGTGGAGCTGCGCCAGGCCCGAGGCAGCAGCGGCACCGTCTCAGCAACGCTGCGGCAGCTGGAGTCCATGATTCGCCTCTCCGAGGCACGCGCGAAGATGCGGTACGGCAACGAGGTGTCCGTCGAGGATGTGGAGGAGGCGAAGCGCATCATCAGTGCCGCTCTCAAGAAAGCCGCGACAGACCCAACGACGGGGCTCATCAACCTTGACATGTTTCATGCCGCGGGTCCTGGCAAGAATACGGTGGAGGGGAACATGCGGCGCCTGGAGGAGGTCCTGAAGCGCCGCTACCTCGCCCAGGGGCGGCGCAGTGTTGCCGTGGCGGAGCTGCGCTCTGTCTTCAATGAGCAGCAGTCCGGTGCGGCGCGGCCAGTAGCTCCGGCGCAGTTTGTGGAGCTTCTCGCCCTTCTCTCCGGCGGTGACGTAGTGCAGTCCTTCACTGCCACGACTGTGACCTTGACGACGGCCGGCGCAGCGCCGATATGAACGAGGGTGGGGCAGGAGAGGGGAGTGAGAAGCGCCAGGTTCCCTGGTGGAGCAGCGAGCAGAACGTAAGCGAACGGAGGCGTCTCTAGAAGAGGGCCGTGCGCCTCATACGACGCCTGCACCAACTTCTTTGGCAATCATAGAGAGTGAAACACCCCCATAATATATATCTATATATATGTCTGTATACACACACACACACACAATGTAGCGCGATGCAGCAAACAGCTGTCCTTTCGAATGCCCGCCCCACCCCCCTCTTCCCCCTCTCACCTTGCACACACGAGTCTTCCTCCCCCTTTCCCGCCTCTTCTCTTCCATCTCACCGTGGCCTGTCCCAACGGGCTGCCCATACAACACACACGTAGGCCAGTGGAGAAACAGAAGCGGAGCACTATGCCGCTGATACGGCCAGGCATGCCGAAGCCGCCGAAGGGCTTCGATGTGGTGCTGGCGAAGCTAGAGGAGTACGATGAGCAAATGAAGCTAGCCACCCAAGAGGAATCAAAGGGTGTCGTCGGCGTGACCACCCGGCCTCGGCACAACGACCGCAGCGGTGGCTGCGGGGCTCGCAAGCGCCCTCGTGATGACAATAACGCTGAAGATGGCGCAATGGTACCTCCTGCAGAGGCATCCTCCACAATCGCCGCGACGGAGAGTGAAGTCGGCGCTTCCACAGCGGGCGAAGACAATGTGGAGGGTCCGGAAGACAAGCCAATGCCACCTCTGTGGCGCATGGCCGCCATCAACCGCGCTCGTACTCGCTACGTCTTTCTCGCGTACTACAAGCAGCACATCATCTCCAAGGAGGTGTACGACTACTGTGTCGATATGAGGCTGATTGACGGCGGACTTGCCCGACGGTGGCGGCTCCCGGGGTACGAGCGACTGTGCTGCACGGCGTGCGGTGTGCCCGGGGCGGCGAGTCTAGCAGCAAACATCACCTCCAAGTACGCCCTGCGAGATCGGCAGGAGCGGCGACTGAGCACAACAGCGTCGCAGCAGCGTATCCATGACACCGCGACGTGTATTTGCCGTGTGCCGGCCGCCCAGCGCAAGAGTAAGTACTTTGTGGCGTGTGCGGTGTGTGGGTGTCACGGCTGCTGCTCTGCCGATGCCGTGAAAGGGGTGACGGAGGGCGACAATGGCGAACAAATGAGCAAAACTCGGGAGGAGCCGCCCATGAGCGCGCCCGGACAAGGAGAGACGTCGAAACAATGAGGCGAGTGAGGGGCCGTATGAGGAACGCATGGGAAGGGTAGCGCTGACGCACGCAGGGCCGTGAGAGCGGTGTTTCCGCCCGTCTTTTTCCCTCCAACGGTGCCCGCGTGGTTGATAGTCTGCCCACCATCATCGCCACCTTGAGTGAGATCTCTTTTTTTTTCTCAAGGTTACTTCTCGTCTGTACCTCTGCGTCGCTGTGTGTGTGTGCAGCCCTCCACGCGTTTCTGAGCGATGGCGGTGTGAAGTCAAGTCTTGTAAGGTAGGCCAAGTGGCACATGAACTACTATCCGTTTCTCGGACCTACTCACACGAGGTCGAGTCGATATCTGGAGTCCAGTCGTGTGTGACAGCTGTCGTCCACTGTAGTCTCTTCGATTTTCACTCCTCAGCACCCCCACCCCTCACTGAGGTGTGTTGGTGTGTGTGGATGCGTCGTGTGCTCCTCGCGTTTAGTGAGATATACGATACTGCTTTCTCTCTGCGTGTGCTCCTCTCCCCTCTTGCTGTCTACACTTGCTTGTCTCAAGCGTGCATAGCCGAGACTTCTCCCCCCCCCTCCTCCTCCTCCTCCCGCCCCCTCCCGTAGTCACATTGAAATAACGTCACCTGACGACGTGGTGGAGGGTGATTCTTGACTCATCAGGGGAGGACCTGCTCGAAGAGTTGCTCCCTGAAGCTTCTCGAATAGCAACAAAGTCCGGACGCCCGCAACGGCGATCAGAACGGCACGCCATGGGTGCAGTAACTCCACCCCCCTGTACTGCAGCTGAGAAGGGGCAGTGATCTCCATACAGGCAAAGACCTCTCACGTGGCTCTCAAAGCACTCTGCGGTCGCAAGCTGAGCGCGGTGGGACCGTGTCTATTAGCGTTGTACACGTGCCCTTGGCAAGAATGGGAAAATGTGAGCTGTGGCCTGCACTGAATGGCCAACGGCGCTTCGCGCATCGCCTGCCTGTACGAGTAGCAGGTGGATCGACGCGAGTCGCTTTGCCTGTAGCTTTGCGTACATGAGGCACTGGCTTCACGGCAGGCATTCGCCCCTCATATCCTGGCACACGAAAGGGGGAGAAGCGCGAGCCAGCACCTTGGCCTGCATGGGCACGTGAGTACTGCGTGGGAAAGCGCTTAGCACACGTCGAGCCACGTCCCACGCCAGCTCATGTGAAAAGCCCCACTCCCCCCTTTCCTCATGGTGCGTGAGCTGACAGCAATCGAATGGATGGTAGCGGCCGTGGGTGTGGCTCTGGGGCCGAACACGTTGTGGAAGTATATCTGCGGCTTGCCTTACGGGCGGAGCACGGAGGTGGTGTTCCTCTACACAGGTGGTCCGCTGAATTTTTCCGTCACGTGGATCACGTCGCCTTGAGGACTACGGCCCCGAATCGGGCTTATCACTCGTCCGCTCGTATGTGAAGGGCGTGGTGTTGCCACTCGTCAGCGGCACTGTTACCCCACTGTGCGAGAGTCGAAGGAAGGTGACATGACGGTCGTCAGCGGAGGAGCAAAATTAGCGAGATGGCTGCTATGATGCAAGCGGCGTTTCGTACCAGCGAATGGTCTGAGGAAAGGCGGCTGCACCCTCGGGGGGCAGCGGGGGGGGGAGGGGGCAATGGTGAAGCACGCGTGTGGACAAGTCTTCCCTTCATCACCCCGCCCCACTTTGTCTCGTGAAGGCTCGATAAGCGAAGATGTATCGCGAGCACTCGCGTCGTCCGGCAGCCCAGGACCAACTAGTTACCCTACGACACGCCTCCCTTCGCTCCCACCCACCCACCCACCTCCCGTCCTATGAGCCACTCAGTCCCTTGGCGCTCAAGTACACAGGTGCACATCATCGCCAGCCATGAGCTTGTGCATGTGCCTTTCGTTTTTGTACGTATCTCGACTGCAGCGATTGCCGTTGCACCGCAATCGCTCATCGAAAAGAATGCGCACATTCGCCATCCTTCCTGGCATCTCTGGCGACACCTCGTCTCAGCCTCGTTCCACCATTCTTTTACCTAACCGCACCGAAAGTGTGTAGCGCAAGAAGAAAAGGTAGAAAGCGGGGTCTCTCTCTCTGTGTAGCCTCGTGTGGTGCGCTGAGCCGGCGGTGGTTGTTCCCCAGCCTCTCGCTTCTTCCCCCTGCTATATATGTGTAGCGGTCTCTCTCTCTCTCCTCCCCCCATCCGCCCTCCTCTTCCCTGTTGTCCTCTCTCTCTTGTTGTAGTGAAACATATCGTCTGCGTCTCGTGCAAAGGTACTGTGCCACACATGCACACGCACGCGCACCGATATGGCGCTGTGCCACTACCCGCGGCAGAGCAGGAGCAGCCGCTGGGGAACTACTTCTCTGCGACCTATGCAGAGCTCTTAAAGGCCCACGTTCTTGACGTGCATATTCCGAACATCCTCATTGGAATCAGCGCGAGCATCGAGGTGCCACTTGTCACTATTCTCGGCCGGCGCATCGGCGCCAGCTACTCCTCCATCGCCGACTACATCTCCGCCATGGCGCTATGCCGCACGCTCCTGGACATCCCATTTGGCATCACCGTTGAGTACGCGGGAGTGCGCAACGTGATGCTTTTCTGCCTGTTGCTCAACATAATTGGCTCCCTCATCGGCCTGCATGTGCGCAGCAGCGCAACGCTCTTCGCCTTTGGCACGCTGAGCGGCATCAGTCTGGGTGGCTTCTTCCTGGCGCGTCACATCTTTGTTTCTGGCGTCACGTCCAAGAGGTACCGTGGCTTACTCATGGCAATCCTGTCAGGGCTGCTACGCTGGGCACATGTCATCGGCCCCGTCGCGTCAGGCCTCCTCGCCACGTACGCGGGCGATGTTCGCTACTCCTTCGTGATGTCGGCGGTCGCGAGCAGCATCGCCTTTGCAACTCTCGCCGTCTCCACGCAGTCCACTTCGTGTGAGGAAGTGTGCGGGTGCTCGTGCAGGGGAAGCCTCACGCCGTCTGTGGCGAGGACTCCGTTAGACTCAGAGCAAGAGGAGGACGCCTCGGTTTTCGTTCCACACCGGCCAGAAGGTACTGGCAAGGGTGACGCATACATAGCGCCTGCATCGCCACCGCCAAAGCTCGGCCGCACAAGTGGCTTGCTGGACGCACCGGACTGCCACACCATCGCGGGCGCGGAAAGGAATGACAGTTCTTCGCCCCAGAAACCTCACCACCTCCGCTACGCGCACACAAACGGCAGTGTGGCAACGCGATCCCACTGCTGCAGTGTATCAAGCATGGCGTCGCCGGGACCGCACTCGAAAACGGAGGCCCGCCAGGAGCACAACTTCCGCCTTGCCACACTCTGGACCACCTTCGTCGACAACTGGAGCGTGATCTGGCGTCTTGGCCTGTACATTGTACTTGCCACCGTTCTGCGTGCGAACCGCAAGCTGCTTATTTCCTTTGCAGGGATGCGCGCTGAGATGACGGATGCCCAAATCTCCTATCTGATGGGCCTCAGCTTCATGTTTGACGCCGTTCTCTTCCCTCTCGGTGGCGTGACGATGGACCTACTCGGGCGCCAGTTCGCCATGGTGCCCACCGCCGTCGGACTCGGCATTGTCTTCATGTTCCTGCCCCTGTGTACCACGGAGCGGAAGCTCTATGTGGCAGCGTCGGCCTTCGGTATCGTGGATGCGCTGGGGTGTGGCATCATCATGACGCTCACGGCGGATCGGGCGCCACCGCGGTATGGGGCGCCATTCTTTGGCATCATGCGAACGGTGCAAGACATGGGCCACGTTGTCGGTGCCCGAGGTGTGGCGAGTCTGATGCGCTACGCTGGCTTCGATGTGTGCTGCTGGGTGCTCACGGTGGCCGGCTTCTTCACTGCAGCATGGGGTGTGTACGGTGTACCAAGCGATACACAGGCGGAGGTCGTCGCACATGGGCGGCGGTTTCATCAGGTTTCTTCCTACTCCCAGGGAAGCGAGGAGACGGCGCCGCTGACAGTCGTGTCGGCGACGGATACGCCATCGACGATGGCGTACGGCACCGCGACAAGGCCATAGCGTTGCGCGGAGCTGACAGTGTCTGCGTCGGCGTGCATGGGATCCTACGCGCATGATGCAAGTTATTCGTTGCATGCCCGACCTGCTCAGCCCTCCCCCGCCCTCACTTTTACACACAGGTTGGGCAACAGGAGGGTTGAGCATGCGCCGGCGGCGTCTATCTAGGTGGCGGGTACAGGACAGTGGAGAAAGAAACTAAGGTGCGCGAGGAAAGATGGTTGGGACACTGCCGCCACTGTGGGATGCCCCTCCGGCTAGCACGCTCTTTCCGAGCAGCCGTGTGCCCCCTCCCCCTTCATCTGTTCTCTCTCTCTCACACAACCCCTCTCGTCTACTGTTTCCCTTCGTTTTTTGCTCGTTCGCGCGTGATGTGTCCTAGTGTCGTTCTTCACATATGGCCCTACTCGTCTTCCTGGTGGAGCGGCGGTTGTCTCTGTGGGGTTTACAAAGCCGTGTGGGGACGCTTCGCTTCATTCTGTGGCTCGTTGTCTTCCTTATTGCTGTACATGGGTAACCCCCCCCTCCCCCCTCCCTCTCCCCCCCCTCCCACTCGCCCACTCGCCTCGCTTCTCCAACTAAGGTTCATCATCGTTTCTGACCTCTTCTCCAGTCCACCAGTCAACAGGAAAACTAACAACAACAGCAAACGAAAAAAAAAATAAAAAATAAACATTGACGATCGGACATGCATGCGTAAGATGAAAGAAAGTGGGCAATAACCGCGTGAGTTGTGCGGTGTGGCCAGTGGGTCAATCGCCTGGTCTACTGCCGCGCGCACGTGCGTGTGCGTAATGAGCGTGGCTCTGCTCTTTCCCCAACCTTTCTTTCTGTTCTTGTCCGCCACGAAGCGCGCATCCACCGGCACACGCGTATGTATAGGCGGGGAAGGGTTACGAAAACCCTTCCTTTGCATCTCTCTCTCTCTCTGTCGCTGACTGTCTGGGGGGCGGTGGAGGCGTAGTCCACGCACACCACATATGTAATCGCGGAGTAGAAAGCATCTTTGGTCACGTGAGAGAAAAGCGCGTGTGTCAGTTGCAGCCGTTTCGGGTAGACATGTGGGACGCAGTCCATGTGAAGCCTGTCTGTATACGTGCGAGTATGTGTGGCGGTGTAGTTATTTTTGTGTGTTCTCCTTCCCCACCCCCTTTCTCTGTAACGTCCACTGCTCATCTATAACACATGATGCTCCCCCCGCCTGTGTGGCGGTCATGTGTGTAACCTTGTTGTCTTCTCCCGCCCCCAACGCGCCCCGTACACGCATCTGCACTCACATTTGGGTGTGAGAATGGTGCACCCATTGAGGGCGCCTCATCGCTGTCGTTATGCGGATGTGCGTAACAGCGGACCAGAGGTATGAGTGGAAAGAAGCTTTTGCGTTTGCGCGTGTAGCACGAGGAGAGACAGTGGTGAATGCTGATGCTCTCGTGTGCACTCATGAGCGTGCACGGTGAGGAAGGGAAATCGAGGCAGTCCCTCCTTCACTGCATGAAGCAGCTATTGAGGCATCTCTGTATCAGCACACGTGATGCGTGAGTCCTGCATGCGTCCTTGCGTGAGACAGTGCTTACACGCGCCTCTCTTGGCTTTGTTGCTCTTGTAGCCCTCTCATAACAGGTGGAGAGAGGTGAGAGGGAGAGAGGGAGAGAGGGAGACACACCTCCGTGCGTGGTAACACACGGTCCAGCGCACCCCTCCCCCACTCTGTTTGTCCGGGGGCGGAAGCCAAGCAGCAGCCCACCCACCCCTCTTCCCCTATACCAAGGCCTATGCTGAGCCGCTTCTGGAGGTGATAGGGTCAGGTCCCGGGCCGCGTTGCGTCAGAGCAACCGACGACGGCGAGCACGTGTGTGCTGCCCATATGATCGTTGGAGTGTCAGCGTGACTTGAATGTATCCCTTCCAACCCTCCTACTGCCCACTGGCGCGGGGGACCTTGCGTGCTGCTCCCGTCTCTCCTCCCGAGGGTGGAGATGCACCTGGTGGCCACCAATGCAATGGGCGCGGCTGTGAGGCCACCTGCGAAGCGGGAAGCGGGTAGTGTTTGAGGAAGACGCCGTGCTCTCCGATGACCGGGCCCGCGCACTGCTGTAAGGCGCGCGCCTCCCTATTGCTTCGCACGACGCGATGGGTGCCCTTGGCAGGGCCGGGTGGGGGGAGGGGGGAAGAGGGCTCATGTGGGGGCACTGGACTCATATTGCACAGCAGAGAAGAGGCGCATGGAAAAAGGAAAGCACAGCTGGCCCTTATCATCACTGTTCCGTTGTCAGACTTCCCGTGGCCTCCAAGCCGGGCGTATACCGTGACGCAGTCACACACACACACACATCTCCCCCTCCTCAAAGAAAAACTGTAAGACATGCCGCTTTCCGGTGGACACTAGAGTGGTGCGGTGCATGTGCGGTGGGCTTGTCTGCACGCCCCCCCCCTCTCCCTCTCCATGTGTATAGACGCGAAAGCACGGGCATATATGTAGCACGGGCAATGGATATCACCACCTCTCGGAAGCGCCGTGCGTTCGGGGGGAGGGAAGGAGGGAGGGAGGGAGGTGAGGAGGGCAAAAGCGAAGCGAGCGACGTCGCCTTTGTGGCACGTAGCGAACGCAGCGAAGTGTGGACGGGCGGCACCGCAGGGAAATCATCCACGATGTCATGTGTGTCGGGGGCCAAAGACAAAGGGGCGCTGCTCACAATTGGTTCTGCCCTCCCTTCGCCCCCCCCCTTCCTCCTGTTTTCCGCTTCCCTTCCCATGGCCACCACCGCCATCGGCGCGATGCTCAGGAGTAGCACACGCACACATCCGTTGTTGGTGGCGGCCCGGTTTCACACACCCGATACATCTCTTCCGTTTTTTGTTTGTTATTCCCTTCGCTCATGCTGAATCTGCTGCTGGAGCTCCTCGTGAGCATCGCACTCTTCACCGCGCTTGGGTACTTCGCATTCCTGAACGTGCCAGTGGAAGCAGAGGAGCCGGGACCGACGGCAGCGGCGTCACTGGGTGACGGGGTTCCTGCCATGACAGGGGCCGATCCCTCGGGTGCCCTCCCGGTACCCCGCAGCGACGGTGCAGAGTACGGCTACGCGTACGATTCAGTCCTTCTCCTGCCGCACGAACTGCCCCTCTACACGTCGATCACTCGCTACGTATCTTTGGCGGAGGGCACAATGCTCGGCTCCGCATACCGCTGGATCCTTATCAACGGCCTTCACTATAGCCCTCGCGAGGTGTACAGCGAGCGTCGGGTGCGCGAGTGGGGCTACTACTCCTTCAGCAGCGCTGGTGGGTCAAGCGGCGCGAAGGACGTTGACAGTAGTATGAGGGGCGCTGGTATGCGCGTCAGTGAATGCTCCCCGTCTGCGGTCGCGGCCTCGCCCTCCTTTGGGGGTAGTGCCATGGCGGCTAGTCTTGACCCCTCTCGTTGCTCTCGTCGCCGTCTGCGCCGCGGCGCGGCAGCGGCCGCGGCGGCCCCACCAACGCCGCTGCGGAGGGAGAGCGCGCACTGGGTAAATATCCTCCTCCGTTGTGCCGCCTTCCTGTGCGTCGGCGGTGGCACGGTGAAGCCGGAGGTATGGACCGACCGCCTCCTCTACGGCGCAGAGAAAGTTTTGGAAAACGTGAAGGTGGGTTACGAGAACCGCATGCGGGCACGTGCGACACAGGCACGCGCCGTAGCGTCTCAACTCGCAAGCTCTGCCGCTCGTTCATCGTCACCGCTTGACCGGGCCTCGTCGAAGTCTTCGGCACCGCTGTTTACAGTGCCTCGAAGACTGCTCCTGCGCATTCAGCTGCTAGAGTTGGGCTCTGGGCTTCTTGGGGGTACACTGCCAACCAGACGTGCAGCGACCGCTGCCATTGCTGGTTCACTGGGCACGGCACCATCCGCAACTGGTTTTGCCTACCACCACGGCAACAGCAAGGTCACTAGTGATTACCGTCAGCAGATAAGCTCGCATACCACCCTCTACGCCCCAAACTCCCTCCTCTCGTCCTCTGTGGCAGGCCTCAGGGCCGGAGTCACAGAGGCGGTGTCGTTCGCGACAACTCGTGGTGCTGACAGCGCGCGTCTCAGCGATTCGGTGGCGGGTGCCTCCATCGCCGACCACGCCGGCACCTGTCCTGTGTTCGCCGGTGGAGGTGGAGGTGCCAGCAGTGCAGGTGCTCAGCTTGGTGTTGCTCTCCCTCGCGTGGAGGGGGACGTCATCTCAGTGGAGCAGGCCTACACTGAAGCTTGTCGGATGACACCACCCACCCCTGCCGCAGTGAACCAGACCTCCCCCGCCCGTGCGCCATCCGTTGCCACGTCTGCCTCGCCACTGCCACAGGCACCAGGGGCACTCCAACTCCGCTGCTTCGCAGTGCCTCTGCTCTACGAAGACCAGCGGTTTCACATGCGTCTTGGCTGCTGCCTCCCCCTCGGGGCTCTCCTCCCCGTCTCGTTGTGCGTGCCGCCGGATGTCCTCACGCTGAACTGCGCTGTCGCCGTACAAAGTGTCACCTTCACCGGTCACCTCTACGCTGCGTTCCGTGGGGCGCGAGTGGAGCTGAGCTTCCCCACCGCACCGCTCTTCACAGCAGTGGTGAAGGCGATGCCCGACACCAGCGATGTGAGCAGTGGGAGCGGGTCGGTGGCAGAGGTAATTCACCACGGCGGCTGGGGCATGCGCGCCACAGGTGGCGGCGGCCACCATTCCGGGGCGGCGGCGTCGGCAACGGCCTTTACCGCAACCTACACGCAGCACAACAAGGCGACTGTCGTCGGTGGCTCCAGCGTTGGCGAAGGACGCGACTCGTACAACGCAGCCAGAAGTTCCCCGTCTCCCTCAAGGCCTGGGCCGTACAGTAACAGTGGCATGAGCGGTGGCGCGTCAAGGAGCGGATCTTGCTTGAATGAACACAATGAAAAGGTTCAAGAGGTTGTGCTGCTGGCGGTGCGCCGCCTCATCGAGTCGCTGACATACCCGAAAGTGCTGGTGGGTGAACTTGTGTGTCATCGCCCCTCCGACGTTCGCAGCACCGCGGAAGGCGGTTCGGAAATTCAGCTGCAGCTGAGATGGAGTCGACAGACCGCCTCACTGCCACTGTGTATGTGAGGAGCGTGAAGGGCGGGCCCACCCTGGTAGACTTCCACAGGCGGTGTTGCTGCTGGCGATGCGCCGCCTCATCCCCCCCCCCTCTTCCGTGTCTGTGACGGAAGGAGAAGAGGGAAGGAGCAGGAGCAGGATACTGTCACGCTTCACCACCACTGCCCCTCGCATACACTTTTACTTGCTGCCAGTCATGCGTGCAGCCCAGAAGCGGCAGGCATGCCTTGCTGTCTCCAAAGGCATATGCTTGTGCGAAGGAGAGGGATCAGACATCACGAGAGAGCAACAGCAAGGCTCCAAGTGAGCCACAAGGAGTGCATACAAAACACGAGTAATGGTCTCCGGCTAAGGGTGACAATGATGCGAGTGATTGGTGGGAAGGGTGTCACGTTGCGACTGTGAATCCGTGCTTATCTCCCCTCCCCCTCCCTCACATGAGCAACTGTTTCGACGAGGGGGGAAGGGGGCGGGAGAGACGAGCAGGCGCTTCTTCCCGCCCCGGTTTCCCGCCCCCGCGGATTTCTTTCCTCCATAACCCTCCCCTCCCCTCCCCTACGTTTTCAGAGCCACACCCTACGCACATGCATATGCGTACACCCATACATACATACATGTATACCATAGACGTACACGCGTACGCCCCGAACTTCTACAGAGACCCGACGGCACCTCACCAAGACGGGCCGTGTGCACCCCCTGGCCTCTGCTGCTCGAGACGTTCTCGTACGCAGCCATGAAAGTCTTCTGCCGCTTTGCGCCGCCGCCGCCTCCCAGCGGGCCCTGCCGTGTCCCGCGGGAACCAGCGGAGGCCGTCCTCCTTATGCAGGCTGACAGACCCAGCTCCGCCGGGACAGGAACAACTGGTGTGTCTGCCACGGCCACCGGCGCACGCGTCCGCCTCGCCGACCCTGCCACCCTCAGTAAGGCGACGTTCTCCTGTGACGGCGTTTTCATTCCGACAGCAGCGCCGGCGGCTACGGCTGAGGAACAGCAACAACACCTGTACGATGTCACGTGCAAGAGTCTGCTGGCGCCGACGTCGCGCCGACTCGAGCGGGAACCGCAGTCGTGCAGCAGCGCTTCCATAGCGACTGCGGCGCGTCGCATTTACCTCGCCTACGGGCAGACAGCGAGCGGCAAGACGTACAGCCTGTTTGGCGGGACCTCGACGAGCTCCGGCGTCGAGGGGCTGCCCTCTTCGGCAGGTGTGGTACCCCGCTACCTGCACGACATCTTCAGCACAGCGAACAGCAGGGAGCGGCATGATGTTGGCGACGCCCACCGTGGCAACAGCGACGGCACTATCGATGACGTCTTTGTGGATCTTTCGTGCTTTGAGGTGTACAATGAGGCCGCAACAGATCTGGTGGCGCTCTCCGTCTCGATGTCGACGGTCGACGTTCCGTACTCCACCGGCGCGGCCGGTACAACACGAAGCAGCGCGGATCGTCCCCTGAGCTGCAAGACTCCAACTGACGCTGCAGTCAGAGTGACCCACTCCCTGCAGTCTTCCGATCTACAGCAGCAGCTGCCGGTGTGGATGGCGCACCAACTGTATCGCACTGAGCAGCAACTGGACAGCGCTGACGCGTGCGCGCACGAGGACCTCTGGGGTACTCATAGCGAGAGCTCCCTCTCCGCTGGGACTGGCTGCACCGCCACCACTGGAGCACCAGCGGCACCGTTCGCAGCCGCACCTAACCTCCCACGATTTATCAAGACCGAGTACAAGGCTACTGAAAAGCAACAGGTGCTGCGATCACTGGAGCGGGCGCGGTGCACGACGTTTGCCGAGGCACAAGCAGTCCTGCAGGCCCTCCTTGCCCTGCGGCAGGAGTGCGCTACCCGTCGCAACCAGCGCTCCTCGCGAGGGCATTTAGTCGTGCGCATCCGCGCCTACGCACCCGCTGCGTGTGGAAGCCCGGCCGCGGAGTGGGTCATGCAGCACGAGACGGCGTTTGTCGACCTGGCCGGGTCAGAGAGCGCCAAGCTCGCCGATGCCGATGTAGCGGATGTGTACACGTCTAAGGTGGTGCACCATCAACCGAAGCGGCCAAGCCAAGCAGCCACCGGTGCAGCGTCCTCGTCGCGCGCGAGCAGCCTGCACAGCAGCATCTCACTGGATACCTACATGCAGCCTGGCGCCTCCTTGCAGCACAGCACTTGCAGCAACAGCACCACCACTACTGTCAACTCGGCATATCATCGCTCCCTCATTCGCTCATTTCCAGTGGAAGACAGGAAAGTGGCACGGATGCGGCGGCGGCGCGAGACGCGGTCCATCAACGCAAGTCTCCTAGCCCTGCGCAAAGTCTTCGGTGCCCTCTGCGAAGCAACACGGTGGAGCCGTAAACCCGTGGCCCAAGGGTCAACAACAGCAGCGGCGGCGGCTACACTCCCGCGTCGGCCTCCACAGCATCATGCCCCTTTCAAGGACAGTGTGCTAACAGCAATTCTCGAGCCCTTCCTGGTGCCACAGCCATCTGCAGCGACGCCATCATCATCCACCTCTCCCAGCTCACGAGAGGGTGCCGCAGCAGTGCACGTTGTGCTGCTCGTGTGCTGCTCCAGTAGATCTGTCGACTTTTTCGAGACGGTCGCCTCCCTGCGGTTGGGAGCAGAGGCCACTGCAGTTAACCCGGAGGTCGTCCTGCATGCGCTGCCGGTGCAACAGCGCGAGCAACAACAGCAGATGTACCTCTCTGAGTGTGCCACTCACCTCAAGCCACGCCACACCAGCGCCGGCCTCCGTCACCGCGATGGAAGCGAGTGTGTGGGCCGTTTTCCTTCGCGGCTCTTCCGCAGCCTGTCGGCCCCAAGTCGACAGTCCGCTCTTACAGGGAAGGAGGATAGGCAGGCGGAGGTGGACGATTTCAGTGAGTGCACCAGCGCTCCCGGTATCGGGACTGGATCAAGTAAACTCCACAGCCGGTGCAGACCTGGTGAGGTCGTCATGAGTGCCGCCGACGCTGCCCTCCTCCGCGATGAGGCTCGTCAGTACAAGAAAACGGCCCAGCAACTGTACAAGCAGTGCCAGTCCCTCTGCGAGAGCTATGATGAGTGCGTTGATGAGCTGCAGCGGTGCCGCGTCGCTGTGTCAGAGCGGGACGCTCGTATCGCCCAACTGGCGGCAGAACTCGAGAAGGCCACTCATGCACGCGGGGAAGGCTCGTCGCGACAGCCGCAGACGCCTCTACCGGAGCCACTGCCACGGTGCACACCAAACTCACTCCGCCACAACATCACCGCCTGTGCATCACCGGCTGCACGCACGCCTCATCGGTGGCGCCTTCAACACAGCAGCCAAGAAGGAGCAGGGGATGAAGACGGTGAGGTAATCGCATCCGCTAACATCGGCGGTATGCTGAAGGTGAGTACTGCCCACGTTCCGCCACTCACGGCGTCAGTCACCGCAGAGAGCATGCAAGCCGCTTCCATTAGTTCCGCCACCCGAGAAGGTAGCGGGCGGTGGATGGTGAGCGTGTCACCCTTCTCCACCGCGTCGCTTGCAGAAGGAACAGCAGCCCGCATGTTGACGATACGCGAAGACGTGGAGGGTGTGAAGGACGTTGTCAGTGACGCCGGCAGCAGCGACAGCAGTCTGCTCCGTGAATCTTGTGGGACAGCCGTTGAACGGCAACAACGGCACGCTCGATGCATCATAGACACGCTCTTGGCACGGCAGATATTCACTTCAGACGAGCCAGCGGCGCCAACCCAGTCTCCGTCACCACCTTACGCGAGCTCTCCTTATTCGGTTTTGCCCACATTCTCAGCGTGCGGCACCGCAGCGCCCGTGTCGTCACCAGCGCAGGAGCAGCAACACGCACCAAGCCAAAGTAGCTTCCATGGCAACGACGGTGGCGCACGCGTTGCGCAAGGACGCGAGTCCGACAGTGGGGGAAGCCCACTCACAACGGAGGCGGACGCCGCATCCGCTAAGGCAGCACCTACGAAAGAAATACATGAGGTCAGCGCTGCTGCTCCGGTAGCCCCTGCCTCCACGTCGGCGCCGCGTCAGTCATATAACACGGCCCGCTCCTCCTCTGCCGGTGCAACGCCTTCGTCTTTGCTAGAAGGGGGGGGCAGCGTCAGTATGGAACAGTCTTCCTGTGACAGTGTCGTGGAGGGGATGGAGGCCGAGCTAACGGCCTTCCTGCCCGCTTCGACCCCTGCCACGCATAGAATTCGTGCACCAGCGGCATCAGCCTCAGCACTGTCATCCATCGAAGTATGGTCAAAGGACTTGAGGAGCCGTGTGTCACCCACCGCCCCGCACGACTCTCCACTTCGTGCAACGCCGAGGCGGACGATAGCGATGTCGATGGACCATAGCGGCGAGGCGCCTCACGCGGAGGCGGTGGTCACCGGTGGTAAGGAGGACGTCGTCGAGGAGGTGGTGATTCGGCTGCACAAGCGAGACCACAGTGGCCCTCGTCGCATCCCCACGGCGGCGTGTCAGCCGATGGGAACTGCTGGGGATAGTAAGGAGGACGAACGGACAGCGTTGATACCGCCCTGTTGCAGCCCGCCTCTCGGCGCCGTCGCATCGGTGCCCGTGACCCCATCGAAATCGCCCGAGGCATGTGTACCAGCTGTGATGGGAAGGAAAGAGAAAGAAGGTGATGAAGGTGCAGGAGGGAAGCCCGTGGCGCACTGACGTCATGGCGCACTCAGTGCCTCTGTCTTTGTACGTCCTCTTGAGCTTGCGCTCGTCATGTCCAGCCCGCCCGCCCCCCCCCCCATCCACCGCCACTGACAAGAACGCACACAGTCATATGGAGAAGAGAGAAGGGTGCTGATGGCCAAGTAACGGCCAAGACACTCGCATCGTGTGCGCGCGGGTGTGCGTGTGGCGATGCATGCATCCCTGGCAATGAAAGCAGCGAACATCTTTGAATTGCTGTGTAGGCAGGGGAGGAAGGGCGGGAGAGAGAGAGAGAACACATCAGGGTGCGCTTTGGTTGGGCACCGAACTTCGCTCACTGCATGTGCCTTGTTGTACGGCTCCTCGACGGCTGTGCTCGCACAACGCTCATGAAGCAGCAACGAGGGGAGGGGGGGCTGATGAGGGAGCGGCGTCGTCCCCTTATTCTTCATCTCCCCCTTCTCACTACCGCTGAAGCAATGCAGTCTCACAGAGACCCCTTTACACACGCACACGTACACAGATGCGCGCAAGTGTATATATACATATATATTGTATCTTCTCCCCCACCTCCCTTATCCTCATGCACTTTCTTCACCGGCCTCCTCGTCTGTCGCCACTCTTCGCGCTTGTACTCCCACAACTCCAGAAAAAGCAGCATACGTGCACACAGACCGCCGCGGCGGCAGAGCAGCGCAGCCGACACTGGGGCGCATATCACATAAGGATACGGAAGCAGCGGCATGACATTGGTCTTTGAAGCGAGACGGTTGCCTTTTGGCTGCATCTCTGAGGTGTATGCGGCGCCCATCCAGCCCATCCTAGTCCTCCACGCGCTGGAAGAGCTACCTCTGTGGGATCGCTGCATGCTGGTTGCGGTGTTGCCTGTCGTGCAGCAGCGCCACTCGGCCGGCGCCGTACCAGCACAGCCTTCGACAGTGGTGCGACCGCCACTCACGGTGAATAGTGGCAGAACCGCAGATGTCGGCGGCCCCACTTCCTCGTCTTTTTCCACGACGCAAGCAGCGAATCAAGAGGAGAGGGTCAATGCAGCACCTGAGCTGGCGGGAGCGCCGTCCGTCGAGGATGTCAAGCTGGCATTGACTATTGTGCATGCCTTGGATGAGCTGGAGGTTGTGTACGACTCCAGTGCCAGTATTCGCGAGGAGCTGCAACAGCAGCGTCAGCAGCAGCAGCAATCTTTGTCTGGAGCCTTCCTTGCGGAGGCGCCACGCAGCGCCTTCAAGCAGTCGAGGAAGACTTCTGAAGAGCTACTCATGGAGCAGCTCCTACAGGAGCGCTTTGCTGAAACAGGCACGTATCTCCGGGAGAGCAGCGATGACGAAGGCGAGTTGGGCGCTGAAGCAGCGGTTGACATCGCCATGTGCTTTACCGTCAAGGGAGAGAGCCTGGGCATTGGAACTGTGAGCGTATTCGGCGGTCATGGGTATCACCCCTGATGAACGCTGTGGACACGCGTACAGTTTTATTGAGAACCCCTCTCTGCTGCTGGCCGCCTCCGGGGGCGGGGCGGGGGGTAGGGATGGGGGAGTGTGGAAGGAGAGGGGCAGAGGAGCCCCATTCTGCCCCTCTTGTCCCCTACAAAGGTGTTTCCAAGCTCACAAGTGGTGTCTCAAACCGCATCGTGGAGAGGAGAAAGTACGCGCGCTGCGGAGACGAGGACGGGCTATGCGTTGTCCAGAGCGAATTCCTGCCCGCCCCCTGCCCCAGTAGCGTTGACGTGGGTCTCACAGGAGAGAACAGCACTCCCACACGCCGCACAACTACACGCTTTGTGAGGGAAGTTTGCATCGTAGTTCTGCCTAAGAAGAAAACGCGTGCGACGGCATTCGCCCCCTCCCCTCCCCCCCCCCCCCCCACACACACACACCCTCCGCAGCCGTACTCTCGTGTGCACTGAGATGCGCATGATAGCGGCATGCGCACACGCCAACATGCAAGATGGGTCGAGCCTACTACCACGGTTACTCTCTTACCACCGACCACACCCTTATCCTTGTCGCTCTCTCCTTCACCCATCATCACCATCACCACTCACCCAACCCTGCGGCGCCACCACAGCAAGAGCGGGCGCGCACACTCTTGAAAGGAGCTAAAGGGAAAAACAAGAGAGGGAGCCAGTGCTGATACGGCGTAGACACGCACACGCACGCGTGCTGCAGGCGTGGTGAGTGCGGGAACGGAGCGAGCACGACATCAGTCACGTCAGAGAACGGAAACGGGGGAGAACCGGAAGGGGTGTGTGGTGCTCCACCACCGCCGCTTTCTCTCGCTTCCGCGTGCTTCCACAATCGAAAGATGCAGCAGCAGCAGCAGCTACATCGTAGCAGCCGCGACTCTCTGTCTCCCTCCTGTGAGGGGCACAGCTATGTAAAGGCAATCGTCGTGGAGGAGGAAGAGGAAGAAAAAGAGAATGGGGTGGGCATGGGCTATGGCAGAGGTCTCAGCTTCGGCGGAGGCGACGGCGGCACCAACTGCGTGAGCAACTCGCCCCTTACGTCCAGCTCAGGCGTCAGCGTTCACGAAGCCCAGCCACCGCGGACTACGGCCCCAGTGGCAGCGACACCGCTGGGTCTAATCGCACCTGGAATAGACGAACCACTGCTCAGTGCGCAGGCGCACCCACTCCACACGAGGAGCAGGGCAGCAGTGGCACCACAGGCGGCACCACCACCACCGCTACTAAATCCAGTTGTCGGTGGCGCCACCAAGGCCGCGGGCGCTCGTGATGAGACAAGTACGGCGCGAATCATGCGACTCGATCCCGTCGCATCCTCCATGCCGTCTTCTTCGGCCCCCCGTGCGGTGACCCATCACACGCTGCGCCTCCAACCCTCTACCACCTTACTTCAGCTCCCGCCAGACACACAACGGCCGCAAGAGAAGGTGGACGATGAGAAATGTGCGCCTCCCCCAAAGCGTCTGCGTCCATGTCTAACGAGCCCTGTTGCCCATTCAGCGATGCCTCCTACAGCTACGGCATCGGATGGGTTCAGTAGCACAGGTGTCGGCGGCGGCGGCAGCGGCAGCCGTGTCTTGCGGCTTGCGCTGTCGACCAGCATTGCCGCTTCGGCCGATGCCAAGGCGATGCCAACTCCCACGTCAGCGCCGGTTGCCGTTGCGGTCGGTGACAGTGGTGATGGTGCCTCCAGCGTATGCACCGATGTCTGCGCGCGTGGGGAGGCGTTGAAGGGCAGAAAGGCAGTAGAAGTGCCAGAGAACACGAAAACGATAAACGAGGAGGCGCAACGTGCGTCGGGCGTCTCTGCCGAAGGGCCTTTGGGTGTATCTCCCGCCTCGCCAGCCGGCACCACCATCCCCAACCATGAGGCGACTGGCATCGGTGTTGTGCCTGTGTCAAGGAGCGCGGCGTCGCGCCCAACGCCGATCCTCACAAGAGCCCCCTCGCGCGCCGTGTCTGTCAACGCACCGAGTGTGGGGTCACCCCTGACCGCCACCGTAGGCTCGCCCGTTTCACAGCAGCAGCAGCAGCAGCAGCAACAGGTCCGGCCGGCCGCACCCGTCGCGATGGGAGCAAGCGACTTCTCTCGCCTGCGCTCGTTGACGCCCACGCCGTACCCCGGCACCCAAGGGTCACCATGCCGGCGTCACCGCTTTGTGGGGGTTAACCTCCCCGGTGCTCCGCCGCCCTCCATCGACTTCAGCTGCATCCAGCGGACCGTGAAGGAAGTCTACGAGGTGCACGAGAAGCTCAGCGAGGGCACATATGGCGAGGTGTTCAAGGGCGTTGACAAGCGAACCGGTGCTGCGGTGGCGCTGAAGCGCATCAAGATGCTCAGCACCCATCAGGGCTTTCCGCAGACCTCACTGCGGGAGGTCATTGCCCTTAGGCACATCCAGAACCAGCGCGAGCGGCTCGAGGAACGACTACGCAGCGACGCCCATCACCGTGGCGCAGTGGCCATAGCCGATCCTCTTGCCGAGGTCTCGCAACTCTGTGATGTTCTCCTCTACGATCGGCAGCAGCGTGACATTGTGCTAGTGTTTGCGTACGCCACAGCGAGTCTGGCTGGTCTGTGTCGTCGCCAGTTCGCCTTCACGCCATCGGAGGTGGCCCTCCTCGTGAAAAAGCTTCTCATCGCAGTGCGGAAGCTGCACGAGATGCGCATTATTCACCGCGACATCAAGTCGGACAACGTTCTTGTCACGAGTGATGGCGAGGTGCAGCTGACCGACTTTGGGCTGTGCTCCATCGCCACGGCTGGGCCCTCTCAATCCGGCACGCGTGTTTGGCGGACGCCGAGCGTGATCACTCTGGCCTACCGCCCGCCAGAGATGCTGCTGGGCAGTACTGCGTATGATGAGAAGGTGGATGTGTGGTCGCTTGGGTGCCTGCTTGCCCAGATGTATCTCCTCGAGCCTCCCTTCTACAGGCACCGCACGCAGGCGCAGCAGCAGCAGCAGCAGCAACGTGGGCCAGAGCGATCGGCAGCCACGGAACTCGAACAGCTCTCCCGTATTACGGAGATTCTGGGGCCGCTGCCACCGGTGAGCGTGTATCATCCTGACGCGTGTCAGCACATGCGTGTTCTGGAACAACTGGAGATGCAAGGTCGCCTGTCTGAGGCTGGGCAAGCAGCGCAACCGGCAAATTGGGGCCGGCTACAGGCAATCTTCGAGCCCAGCTTTCTGTATCAGCAGTTCCACGGCTTTCGTGGCTGGTTTGAGGCGGAGTTGGAGCGCTCACGGCACCAGCCACATCGTCGACCCACGCAGGCTTGCATGGACGTGCTGTGTGCAGCCCTGCAACTCGACCCGCAGCAGCGCCCCACCGCGGCAGAGCTGCTGCGCATGCCCTACTTCACCACCTTGGACGATGCCCCGTTGCTGGGCAGCTATCAACGAGTCCTCCCTGTCACCCCGGAGCGGGAAGCTGAGGTGCGCCGCGGCTTCATGATAAAGGTTCAACGATGCGGGGACAGCCACACGCAGCGCCGCCCGCATAAGTGAGAAAGCACACG
This sequence comes from Leishmania tarentolae, assembly GCA_033953505.1. Lineage (NCBI taxonomy): Eukaryota > Euglenozoa > Kinetoplastea > Trypanosomatida > Trypanosomatidae > Leishmania > Leishmania tarentolae. The sequence goes on from CP119833.1 coordinate 118,730, forward strand.
GGCATAAGAGGGGCTGGAACAGGCCAGAGGGACCAGAGCCGTGCCACCCACGGGCCTCTGTGTCTGCACAGCTCCCCAGCGGGCAGAGGAGCGCACTCGTCTCCGGGCCCGCGCTGCCCTCCCCCTTAAAATGTCACCACCGAAACGAGTGTGCTACACACACACACACGCACGCATGTACACACCCACATATGTAAACATATACAGATATATATATATATATATATAGATCTGCGTTTGTGTGTGTGTGTGTGTGCGTGTGTATGCGCCTGTGTGTGTGTGTGTGTGTGTGTGTGTGTGTGTGTACGTGCTGTCTCCCCATCTTTGCACATAACGGCAGCGGGCCTGCCCGCAGGTAACGAGGCCATGAGATCGGCGTAGCGCCCCCACATCCAGAAAATGGTCGCCCGCCAAACAAGAGAGGAAGGAGACACAGCGAGGATGGAGCAGCGGTCCTGCACAGCTGTTGCTTGCCTGTTGAAAGTCAAACCTTCGTGGGTGACCCGTCGTAGCGGATACGTGCGCAGGTCCTGGGCAGGGAGCGGTGTGGGGGTCGTGCGTTAGCGTCTCCCATGTCGCTGCGCACTACACTCTTCTCTTTCCCCGCGTGTGTGTGTGTGTGTGTGTGTGTGTGTGTGTGTGTGTGCGGGTGTACAGGTGTACAGCGAGCTGTCACGCCTCCTCTGAACAGGCACGCGCACACCCTGCGTGCGGGATGCGTGTCTTGGATGGGCCCTTCCCGCTGGAGCAAGGTGTGCGCCCCGCTTTACTTCCGGCACATCTGTGGCCCCCCCCCTGCCCCACCCTGCGAATCCACGAGAGAGTACGAAAAGGGGCGGAAACCCCAGCGAAAGGAAGGGAAGCAACGGCGGGCTGGCGGGGACGCTCCGTATGCGTGCACGGGCAGCGCTGGAGAAGCGACACCGAGTCTGGTGTCGTTCCATGCCCCATGTTGGCTGTCGCTCTAACGGTCAAGTGTGTGGCAGCACGCTACTGCGCAAGCCCTTTCCTGTTGACATGGCGTGCGTGGCACTCTGCGTGCCGCCTCCGCACGCCCCCACCCCACCGCCATCCTTCTTCATTGTCTCTCTCCCGACCAGCACCGCCCTCTCCTCCTCCCACTTGGCATGTCTGCATACGTTGTCGCGCACACAGAAGAGGCACACCAGCATAAAACGTGCGCACACAAAGCGGCCCGCTATACACACACACACACTTCCACACCCCACCGGGCGTCCTCACACATCCACACAAGCATACGTTTTCAGTGACGCTGTAGCCCAGCCTCTTGTATGCACACACACGCACACTCCTACATATCAATCTTTTAGTGGCAACGGCCTCATTCGTGCAACTGCTGCTTCCCACAGTTCTTAAGCCTCACCATACCCCTCCCCCCCTCTTCCCTTCTTTTCTGTTGTTTCTGTTGGGAGGAGAGTTGAGCTTGCCTCGGCCCATCGTCCCTCCCTCCCCCGCTGCCCCACATCCGCGGTGGGGGCATCGACTCAGCATTCAGCATCCCGGTGCGACTCTTCTAGCGCACTGCTGGTTCTCTCCACTGGCTTGTGGCAGTGCCTTGTAGAAGTGATACGTTAGGCGCGCGTTTTCGAAGGAGCTGTTGAATACGAAAAAAGGCGGCGCACGTGTGCTGCGGAGAGCGAGGCAGGCAGCCCGGTGCACCCACAGCCAGTGGATGGTGGTCACCCGACACCACGCGCTAGGGCAACAAGAAACAGGGGGCGAGCATGCTGAAGCGTGCCTGCGCGCACGACAGTGGTGGTGGCACACACCCCAGCCACCACGAAGGTCATGGGGCCTCCAGTCAGGAAATGGCTACTCTCCCACCGAGCTCACAAGAGGCGGCGGAATTAGCCGGTGGCCGTCCCGCTCGCCAGGGGCACTGTCCCGCTTCTCGGACCCGCCACCGATTCTCTTCAGAGACTCAATCGTTCAATGCCTCATGGCAGGGCGCGCTCCCGAAGAACTTCTACATCATCACGGCGTGCGTGGTGGGGTGTGCACTCACTATCCTCATCGGCATACTCACACCGATGCTCGTCATACGCAGAAGCGCCAACGCCCACGACGCCGTGCTCCGGGAGAAGGAGTACGATGCCGGCAGCTCGTGGGCCTCCGTGTTGCGTATCGTCATGATCGAAGGCTTCGCCTGCACGCGCGCGCTGGCGGGCTTTGCGGTGAGCGTGTTCCCCTCTCTGCAAACTCCCATCGATGCGCCCGATCCGACGCCCATCGAAAATGTCACGGAGCACCTCGAAAGGTTTCCGCGCGTTGCATCTCTGATCGCCTCGAAGAAGCCTGCCGTCGCGATGCAAGCCATATGCCCCAACGGCGTCATCGCCGCGACCTACCCGCACGATCCGCTCACCGTGGGCCGAAATCTCATGAACCCGGAAGATCCGACCAACCGGTGCAAGCCCACAACTATGGAGACCGCCCAGTCGGGTCGCTACGCCATCGCTGGCCCGCGACACAGCACCATCGCCTCCCTCGACAAACTGTGGGTCATATTCACGCGCGCGCCCCTCTACCGGAATACCTCTAAAGGCATGCTTCCCTCACTCGAGACCTTTTGGGGCTTCGCGGTACTCCTCGTGAACGTGACCGGCGCGCTCGACGTAATGGACCTCGACGGGCTCGCCAAGGTGAAGAACCTGAACTACGTGCTCTACGACACGTCCATAGTGACAGAGGACCAGCGTGTCATCGCCTCCTCGCTGCCAGATGGCACGACGCAGGAGGAGTACGATAAATTTATCGCTGAAAGTACTGTCACAGACGTCCTGAAACCCTACTCGTTGCTGCACATTGCCGTGCGCTCACGCGAGACGCACGTCTACCTCTCACCCACCGTCATCATCAGCATCATCGTGTGGACACTGCTCGGCTCGCTGCTCCTGCTGGGTATTTCCATTGCGGTTGTTTTGTGGTGCACGCGCACCTACGACGCCGCAGCGCACGCGCCCAAGCTGGCACCCTTCGCCATGCTCACCATCGGCCCCTGCCGTGGCGAGGAGCTCTGGGATCTTGCCGCGGATCAGATGGCCGAGGTGACGGAGAAGCTGGATCAGATACTGGCGCGGCAAATGGAGCGGCACCACGCCTACCAGACCCAGCAGGTGCACCCGCTCACCACATCGTACGTCACGCGCAGCGTCGCCGCCGCCGTGCAGATGGCCTTCGGCATCATCGAGGAGCTGCAGCGCCACCCTATCGACGGCCCGCTGCGCACCGTGCTTGGGGACGACGTCCGCCTGCAGCTGTGCTGCGCCGTGCACTGGTGCACCGACGCTGTCGTGCGCGTGGAATCGCTGGAAGGCACGTACCGCTACGAGGGCGGCGACGTTGTCTTCGGTGGCCGCATGTGGGCCTTTGCCGCGCCCAGCGTCGTCACGGCGTCCGAGGCAGTGGTGCAAACGCTGCCGCAGTTCGGCCTCTCCGGCGTTGGCGCGCGACCGTACCGGACGGTCAACAAAAAGCTCACCACACGAGCCAATTACGCCGATGACGATGAGGGAGGCGTCAACGACGCACACCACACAACCGATGGGAGCGGCAACACAACTCTGTATCTACTGGTGCACGCAGCGAAGCCAGATGTTGTGGCGGAAGTGGAGGCAACTGCAGCCGCCTCGGCAGCTGAAGCAATGGTGCCTCAGCCCATCCTCGGGAAAGATCCGGAATCCAGTCTCTACTACGGGATGGTGGCGCCTATGAACTTGCCGAGCTTTGAAGCGCGGACGGCTGCGTCCAGTCTTCGGGATGTGCCCGCGCAATCATCGGAAGCGGAACCCTCTGCTCCCAGGAGGTGGGCCTGTGCGGCCTCGACCAGAGCAAACGCAGCCGTGGACAATCCTTTGAGTTGCGGTGACCTCAAGGAACGCAGCGCGGCCGTGACTCCCGAGCAGTCTTGTCTTGTGCCGATCGAAGTGGACAGCGTCACGCGTGCGCTGCTGCAGCCGCGGATCCCGTGTGCGCTGGATGTGGCCCTGCGCGTTGCCTTTGACTACCAGTCCATCACCCTCGATGTACGCTATGCCGAGGTGCGGGTGTTGGTCTACTACTTCTACTCCAGCTACAAGATCCTGTTCCTCCCGCTGGCCGCGCCGGAGCGCCACAACATCTTTCGCCGTCTGGTGACAGCCTTTGGCGTGCCGCAGCAGGGCATCCTCGAGCACCTCGCCGCATGCAGTGCGGTGCAATGGCTGTCGCAGGTGCGCAAGATTAATAGGGTCGTGTATCAGCACGAGTCCCTTTAATGCAATAACGAAACACAACGCGCGTTAGTGACCTCGGCGCCCCGCGACAGTCGGCCAGGTGGGTAACGGCTGCGGATCTCGCTGCTGCAATTTGGCATCTGTCTGACAATGCAATGGCGCAGCACTTCCACCTCACCCCACCCCACCTCACCCCCCAACACCACCATCACCAGGGCACTCTCCTCCCCCCGTCTGACATCCGGGTGGTTAAACGTTTGTCGTGTATGCACGTGCGCCCGCAGTGTGAGCACTGCGGAGCTGGGCTGGGGGATGGAGACCGGCACGCCGTCCAGCCATCCAAGCACGGTTCAAGCAGGAAGCCTGCTTGCAAGGATGTCGTGCAACGCGATTGCGGGGCGCTGTGTGAAGCAGCAGGGAAGTGAGGATGCCCCCCACCGCCGCCACCCACCCCTTCCCCCCCCTCCCACTCTTGTGTCAGGCTCGTGTTGGCACGGAGGACTTGGTCTTTCCGCCGATCTCTTCTGCTTATTCTCTATTTGTGTGCACATGTGCTTGTGTGTGTGTGTCCCCTGCGCTCTCACATTCCTTTGTTTTTTTTCTTATACATCTGCTTGCTTGTCATTGTGGTAGAGGAGGGATGGCTTTCGCCGCGGGTGCCTACGCATGTCTCTGCATATGCGCCCACGTCTGGTTGTCGAAGGCACGTCTGACCCTCCCGTGCGCGCTGCCTGTGCCTCACAGCTGACCCCCTCCTCCTCCCGTACACAGACACACACACACACATACACACACGCCCACTTTTGTTTTGGGCATTGTCTATTTTTCCTTTTCACCGTGCTCCCTCTGTTCCCCTCCCCCTCCCTCTATACGTGTGCTTTGGTGCTCCTCGTGTTGTGGCTGGTTGTTGTCGGCTATGGCATGGTGTCTCGGCTGCCCTCCCGTGATGGAGAGAGGTGCGGAGAGGAGTGTGGGTGTGTCACACAGCTCCGCGTGCCGCACTACAGGCTCACATGACTCTCAACCCACATCCAGCACACGTTATGGGCAACAATCAAGCATCCCCCGTCCCTCCCCCCTCCCATACTCCCGCCAAGTGTCGCACCACCCCTGGTGGTCGCAGAGTCAGGTGTGCCGGATGCTGTGGCACCGGAGTGGCCCGCGACAGTGAAAGCGTTCGTGCCATCTATATGATCGGCATTGTTTAAGGCAGAACCGTGCTCTGATAACTGAACTTGTGCAGTGTTTCCACACGTACCTAGGGCTGCGTCGCACCACGAGATGGCGCTGGTGGCACGCCAGGGCTCGAGTAGAATCGGGCGCATATTCTATGGAAGGGAAGGCTGGACACGTGGGCAAACAAGAACATTGGCCGTCGGCACGAGCTGGTCTCCAAGACCGTGAGTGCGAGTGGTCTGTGTGCACGCGTGCCTGTGTCTGTTTCCGTCTGTGTTAGTGGGCGCAAGAAAGCAGGAGCTGATGCGCCTGGCTTCCTCCATGGTGCTGGGTCTTTCTCTGTCTAAGTCCCCTTGTGCCTCTCTCCCCCTCTGTCCCTCTCAACTCGCCACACACACACACACACACACACACACACGCGCTCATGCCGCAGCCTGTGCGACGCTCTTGACGCATTCGTCACGAGACGCTTTGGCTCTGTCACACCGCCACAGCAACCAGTCACCAGCAGAGCAAATCCCCCTCCCCTGCTTACACGAACACGGACGACTCGTCCCCGCATTTATTCACCCCCTCCTGCCTTGGAGTGCCATCGCCACCGCCGCCCTCACCCACACAGACGCACCGCTTCCCGTTGCCGCCAGCACGTGCCGCACCACCACTGTGCTCTCCTTGCTGTGGCTGCTGCGCGCTGTCGCTTTTGTTTGGACCTGCTGTCTCCCCTCATGACCGCGCGTCCCCCTCCCCTCCCCTCCTCCTATTCTTTTCTTGTTTTGTGCAAATCGCTCTGCTGTTCACTCTCCCCTTCTCTCCCTGCTGCTTTCCCCGGCCGTCGCCGCTCGTCTCTGCCCGCGTCCACTGCGGCGCCTCTTTCTTCACCTGTCGGGGAGCGTCGGTCCAGCCTCCTCCTTCGCTCGTCTCCCGATTATTTTTGGTGGTGGTACTGCGTGTGTGTGTGTGTGTGTGTGTGTGTGTGCGGGTGTACAGGTGTACAGCGAGCTGTCACGCCTCCTCTGAACAGGCACGCGCACACCCTGCGTGCGGGATGCGTGTCTTGGATGGGCCCTTCCCGCTGGAGCAAGGTGTGCGCCCCGCTTTACTTCCGGCACATCTGTGGCCCCCCCCCTGCCCCACCCTGCGAATCCACGAGAGAGTACGAAAAGGGGCGGAAACCCCAGCGAAAGGAAGGGAAGCAACGGCGGGCTGGCGGGGACGCTCCGTATGCGTGCACGGGCAGCGCTGGAGAAGCGACACCGAGTCTGGTGTCGTTCCATGCCCCATGTTGGCTGTCGCTCTAACGGTCAAGTGTGTGGCAGCACGCTACTGCGCAAGCCCTTTCCTGTTGACATGGCGTGCGTGGCACTCTGCGTGCCGCCTCCGCACGCCCCCACCCCACCGCCATCCTTCTTCATTGTCTCTCTCCCGACCAGCACCGCCCTCTCCTCCTCCCACTTGGCATGTCTGCATACGTTGTCGCGCACACAGAAGAGGCACACCAGCATAAAACGTGCGCACACAAAGCGGCCCGCTATACACACACACACACTTCCACACCCCACCGGGCGTCCTCACACATCCACACAAGCATACGTTTTCAGTGACGCTGTAGCCCAGCCTCTTGTATGCACACACACGCACACTCCTACATATCAATCTTTTAGTGGCAACGGCCTCATTCGTGCAACTGCTGCTTCCCACAGTTCTTAAGCCTCACCATACCCCTCCCCCCCTCTTCCCTTCTTTTCTGTTGTTTCTGTTGGGAGGAGAGTTGAGCTTGCCTCGGCCCATCGTCCCTCCCTCCCCCGCTGCCCCACATCCGCGGTGGGGGCATCGACTCAGCATTCAGCATCCCAGTACAACTCTTCTAGCGCACTGCTGGTTCTCTCCACTGGCTTGTGGCAGTGCCTTGTAGAAGTGATACGTTAGGCGCGCGTTTTCGAAGGAGCTGTTGAATACGAAAAAAGGCGGCGCACGTGTGCTGCGGAGAGCGAGGCAGGCAGCCCGGTGCACCCACAGCCAGTGGATGGTGGTCACCCGACACCACGCGCTAGGGCAACAAGAAACAGGGGGCGAGCATGCTGAAGCGTGCCTGCGCGCACGACAGTGGTGGTGGCACACACCCCAGCCACCACGAAGGTCATGGGGCCTCCAGTCAGGAAATGGCTACTCTCCCACCGAGCTCACAAGAGGCGGCGGAATTAGCCGGTGGCCGTCCCGCTCGCCAGGGGCACTGTCCCGCTTCTCGGACCCGCCACCGATTCTCTTCAGAGACTCAATCGTTCAATGCCTCATGGCAGGGCGCGCTCCCGAAGAACTTCTACATCATCACGGCGTGCGTGGTGGGGTGTGCACTCACTATCCTCATCGGCATACTCACACCGATGCTCGTCATACGCAGAAGCGCCAACGCCCACGACGCCGTGCTCCGGGAGAAGGAGTACGATGCCGGCAGCTCGTGGGCCTCCGTGTTGCGTATCGTCATGATCGAAGGCTTCGCCTGCACGCGCGCGCTGGCGGGCTTTGCGGTGAGCGTGTTCCCCTCTCTGCAAACTCCCATCGATGCGCCCGATCCGACGCCCATCGAAAATGTCACGGAGCACCTCGAAAGGTTTCCGCGCGTTGCATCTCTGATCGCCTCGAAGAAGCCTGCCGTCGCGATGCAATATATATGCCCCAACGGCGTCATCGCCGCGACCTACCCGCACGATCCGCTCACCGTGGGCCGAAATCTCATGAGCCCGGAAGATCCGACCAACCGGTACAAGCCCACAACTATGGAGATCGCCCAATCGGGTCGCTACGCCATCATTGGCCCGCGACGCAGCACCATCACCTCCCTCGACAAACTGTGGGTCATATTCACGCGCGCGCCCCTCTACCGGAATACCTCTAAAGGCATGCTTCCCTCACTCGAGACCTTTTGGGGCTTCGCGGTACTCCTCGTGAACGTGACCGGCGCGCTCGACGTAATGGACCTCGACGGGCTCGCCAAGGTGAAGAACCTGAACTACGTGCTCTACGACACGTCCACAGGGACAACTGAGATGCATGTCATCGCCTCCTCGCTGCCAGATGGCACGACGCAGGAGGAGTACGATAAATTTATCGCTGAAAGTACTGTCACAGACGTCCTGAAACCCTACTCGTTGCTGCACATTGCCGTGCGCTCACGCGAGACGCACGTCTACCTCTCACCCACCGTCATCATCAGCATCATCGTGTGGACACTGCTCGGCTCGCTGCTCCTGCTGGGTATTTCCATTGCGGTTGTTTTGTGGTGCACGCGCACCTACGACGCCGCAGCGCACGCGCCCAAGCTGGCACCCTTCGCCATGCTCACCATCGGCCCCTGCCGTGGCGAGGAGCTCTGGGATCTTGCCGCGGATCAGATGGCCGAGGTGACGGAGAAGCTGGATCAGATACTGGCGCGGCAAATGGAGCGGCACCACGCCTACCAGGTCCAGCAGGTGCACCCGCTCACCACATCGTACGTCACGCGCAGCGTCGCCGCCGCCGTGCAGATGGCCTTCGGCATCATCGAGGAGCTGCAGCGCCACCCTATCGACGGCCCGCTGCGCACCGTGCTTGGGGACGACGTCCGCCTGCAGCTGTGCTGCGCCGTGCACTGGTGCACCGACGCTGTCGTGCGCGTGGAATCGCTGGAAGGCACGTACCGCTACGAGGGCGGCGACGTTGTCTTCGGTGGCCGCATGTGGGCCTTTGCCGCGCCCAGCGTCGTCACGGCGTCCGAGGCAGTGGTGCAAACGCTGCCGCAGTTCGGCCTCTCCGGCGTTGGCGCGCGACCGTACCGGACGGTCAACAAAAAGCTCACCACACGAGCCAATTACGCCGATGACGATGAGGGAGGCGTCAACGACGCACACCACACAACCGATGGGAGCGGCAACACAACTCTGTATCTACTGGTGCACGCAGCGAAGCCAGATGTTGTGGCGGAAGTGGAGGCAACTGCAGCCGCCTCGGCAGCTGAAGCAATGGTGCCTCAGCCCATCCTCGGGAAAGATCCGGAATCCAGTCTCTACTACGGGATGGTGGCGCCTATGAACTCGCCAAGCTTTGAAGCGCGGACGGCTGCGTCCAGTCTTCGGGATGTGCCCGCGCAATCATCGGAAGCGGAACCCTCTGCTCCCAGGAGGTGGGCCTATGCGGCCTCGACCAGAGCAAACGCAGCCGTGGACAATCCTTTGAGTTGCGGTGACCTCAAGGAACGCAGCGCGGCCGTGACTCCCGAGCAGCCTTGTCTTGTGCCGATCGAAGTGGACAGCGTCACGCGTGCGCTGCTGCAGCCGCGGATCCCGTGTGCGCTGGATGTGGCCCTGCGCGTTGCCTTTGACTACCAGTCCATCACCCTCGATGTACGCTATGCCGAGGTGCGGGTGTTGGTCTACTACTTCTACTCCAGCTACAAGATCCTGTTCCTCCCGCTGGCCGCGCCGGAGCGCCACAACATCTTTCGCCGTCTGGTGACAGCCTTTGGCGTGCCGAAGCAGGGCATCCTCGAGCACCTCGCCGCATGCAGTGCGGTGCAATGGCTGTCGCAGGTGCGCAAGATTAATAGGGTCGTGTATCAGCACGAGTCCCTTTAATGCAATAACGAAACACAACGCGCGTTAGTGACCTCGGCGCCCCGCGACAGTCGGCCAGGTGGGTAACGGCTGCGGATCTCGCTGCTGCAATTTGGCATCTGTCTGACAATGCAATGGCGCAGCACTTCCACCTCACCCCACCCCACCTCACCCCCCAACACCACCATCACCAGGGCACTCTCCTCCCCCCGTCTGACATCCGGGTGGTTAAACGTTTGTCGTGTATGCACGTGCGCCCGCAGTGTGAGCACTGCGGAGCTGGGCTGGGGGATGGAGACCGGCACGCCGTCCAGCCATCCAAGCACGGTTCAAGCAGGAAGCCTGCTTGCAAGGATGTCGTGCAACGCGATTGCGGGGCGCTGTGTGAAGCAGCAGGGAAGTGAGGATGCCCCCCACCGCCGCCACCCACCCCTCCCCCCCCCCCTCCCACTCTTGTGTCAGGCTCGTGTTGGCACGGAGGACTTGGTCTTTCCGCCGATCTCTTCTGCTTATCCGCTAGCTGTGTGCACATGTGCTTGTGTGTGTGTGTCCCCTGCGCTCTCACATTCCTTTGTTTTTTTCTTATACATCTGCTTGCTTGTCATTGGGGTAGAGGAGGGATGGCTTTCGCCGCGGGTGCCTACGCATGTCTCTGCATATGCGCCCACGTCTGGTTGTCGAAGGCACGTCTGACCCTCCCGTGCGCGCTGCCTGTGCCTCACAGCTGACCCCCTCCTCCTCCCGTACACAGACACACACACACACATACACACACGCCCACTTTTGTTTTGGGCATTGTCTATTTTTCCTTTTCACCGTGCTCCCTCTGTTCCCCTCCCCCTCCCTCTATACGTGTGCTTTGGTGCTCCTCGTGTTGTGGCTGGTTGTTGTCGGCTATGGCATGGTGTCTCGGCTGCCCTCCCGTGATGGAGAGAGGTGCGGAGAGGAGTGTGGGTGTGTCACACAGCTCCGCGTGCCGCACTACAGGCTCACATGACTCTCAACCCACATCCAGCACACGTTATGGGCAACAATCAAGCATCCCCCGTCCCTCCCCCCTCCCATACTCCCGCCAAGTGTCGCACCACCCCTGGTGGTCGCAGAGTCAGGTGTGCCGGATGCTGTGGCACCGGAGTGGCCCGCGACAGTGAAAGCGTTCGTGCCATCTATATGATCGGCATTGTTTAAGGCAGAGCCGTGCTCTGATAACTGAACTTGTGCAGTGTTTCCACACGTACCTACGGCTGCGTCGCACCACGAGATGGCGCTGGTGGCACGCCAGGGCTCGAGTAGAATCGGGCGCATATTCTATGGAAGGGAAGGCTGGACACGTGGGCAAACAAGAACATTGGCCGTCGGCACGAGCTGGTCTCCAAGACCGTGAGTGCGAGTGGTCTGTGTGCACGCGTGCCTGTGTCTGTTTCCGTCTGTGTTAGTGGGCGCAAGAAAGCAGGAGCTGATGCGCCTGGCTTCCTCCATGGCGCTGGGTCTTTCTCTGTCTAAGTCCCCTTGTGCCTCTCTCCCCCTCTGTCCCTCTCAACTCGCCACACACACACACACACACACGCGCTCATGCCGCAGCCTGTGCGACGCTCTTGACGCATTCGTCACGAGACGCTTTGGCTCTGTCACACCGCCACAGCAACCAGTCACCAGCAGAGCAAATCCCCCTCCCCTGCTTACACGAACACGGACGACTCGTCCCCGCATTTATTCACCCCCTCCTGCCTTGGAGTGCCATCGCCACCGCCGCCCTCACCCACACAGACGCACCGCTTCCCGTTGCCGCCAGCACGTGCCGCACCACCACTGTGCTCTCCTTGCTGTGGCTGCTGCGCGCTGTCGCTTTTGTTTGGACCTGCTGTCTCCCCTCATGACCGCGCGTCCCCCTCCCCTCCCCTCCTCCTATTCTTTTCTTGTTTTGTGCAAATCGCTCTGCTGTTCACTCTCCCCTTCTCTCCCTGCTGCTTTCCCCGGCCGTCGCCGCTCGTCTCTGCCCGCGTCCACTGCGGCGCCTCTTTCTTCACCTGTCGGGGAGCGTCGGTCCAGCCTCCTCCTTCGCTCGTCTCCCGATTATTTTTGGTGGTGGTACTGCGTGTGTGTGTGTGTGTGTGTGTGCTGCCCCCGCTTTCACACACCGCGCACACGTGAGGGAGTGCAGCTCTGCGTGTGTGCGTGTGTGTGTGTGTGTGTGTGTGTGCGAGTGTGTGCTTGAGTATGTATCTTTTCAGTGCTTCGTGTTTTACCAGTCCTCTCCTCCTTGCTGGGTTCATCGTCAATTTGTTGTTGTTGTTTTTTTGTTTCGATTTTTTCTCCTAGCAACCAACCCGTCCTGGCAACGGACACCGTCACGATGATGAGTGACGGTGTCCATGAGCGAGTGGCGCGCTCCCGCCTGCTTCCCCCGAAGGCGCAGACGCAACTGTATATTGGCGTGGGAGCCTTCGTTGCGTGTCTACTGCTCATCTTTGTGGGCATCTTCGCTCCGCTGATTGCGCTGCGCAATATGGATAAGAACTACGAAGCGATGATGCGGCGCACGGAGTACATCTTAGCGAGCATAGCCGTGGCACCGTACAGGATGGCCATGCTCGAGGCCTTCGGTATTAGTCAAGCCTTGGAGGGCTACGTGATGAGTCGGATGCAAGTGTTGCCCAACTTGTCCGATCCGCCACTGGATCGCATTCAAGGTCAAAACTTTCCCAACTTTGAAGACATTGGTGTGAACCTCCGGCGCAAGTCGTCCATGGTCTCCATGACCGCCTTACAGCCCGGCGGCGTGTACGCGTTTATCTCTCCCAGCAATGCGGCGCAGTACGGGCGCGACACCCTCGACCCCAACGACAACGCGCAGAACTTTCAACCGACGCCTCTTCAGACCATCGAAGGCGGCCGCGCTGTCTACGTGGGCCCCTTTCTCTCCAGCTCCCAGGGGCTACGAGGCTACTGGGGGCTTGCTATTCGGCGGCCCATCTTCAACCGCACCGACTACAAGACGGCCGACATCCACACCTTTTGGGGCTTCGCACTGACTCTCGTCAACATCAGCGGGTTGATCGAGAAGAACCCGATCGGCTTCAGCAGTTTCCTAGGTAAAAAAGTGGACGTCGACTACCTTCTCAGCGTGAGTAATGTGACATCCGGCGTCATCACCGTCATTGCCACCTCGCTTTCTCATCCAACAGCGGCGCAGCTCAACGAGTTTGTCCGGCTCGGCACCAGAGTTGAGATCACCCCGAATCACCCGTTCCTCCTCACCATCCGCGGCCGCGGCTACGGGGCGAACCTCTCCCCCATCAATATCATGGTTGTCGTCTCCACCGTGCTGTCGGGGCTGTTCATCCTCTTCGCCGCCTTCATCGCGGTTGTTTTGTGGTGCATGCGCACCTACGACGCCGCAGCGCACGCGCCCAAGCTGGCACCCTTCGCCATGCTCACCATCGGCCCCTGCCGTGGCGAGGAGCTCTGGGATCTTGCCGCGGATCAGATGGCCGAGGTGACGGAGAAGCTGGATCAGATACTGGCGCGGCAAATGGAGCGGCACCACGCCTACCAGACCCAGCAGGTGCACCCGCTCACCACATCGTACGTCACGCGCAGCGTCGCCGCCGCCGTGCAGATGGCCTTCGGCATCATCGAGGAGCTGCAGCGCCACCCTATCGACGGCCCGCTGCGCACCGTGCTTGGGGACGACGTCCGCCTGCAGCTGTGCTGCGCCGTGCACTGGTGCACCGACGCTGTCGTGCGCGTGGAATCGCTGGAAGGCACGTACCGCTACGAGGGCGGCGACGTTGTCTTCGGTGGCCGCATGTGGGCCTTTGCCGCGCCCAGCGTCGTCACGGCGTCCGAGGCAGTGGTGCAAACGCTGCCGCGCTTCGGGCTGCGCAACATCGACACACGCCCGTACTGCGTGGTCAACGTCGTGCGCTCACGGAGCCTCTGCGGTGCCACCAGCGGCAAAGAGCTGAGCAGCAAGAGTGGCACAATCTACCTACCCTACTCACCACCCATAGGGGTAACTGCAGCCGCCGGTGTGCGGTGCGGAAGAGCATTCTCCTGGATGACGGCGCCCGTGGATGGCGGCAAGGATGCGGAAGATGCGCAGCCGCTGCCGCCGCAGCAGCTCTTCACGCTGCTCGATATGCGGCGCACTGCGCTGGTGGCCGCCGCGGCTGCCGCGCCCCACAACGTCGATACGGTCCTCTCCGCATCGAGTGCGAACGACTCCACGCCGCTCCCGGTCATGGACATGCCAGCCGGTGACCGTATCGTGCTACCAGTGTCGGCTTCCACCGTGACTGATGGTGTTTCCGCGAATAACGCTGAGACTGCCCCTGTTGCACGCACTGGCACAAGTCTTTACCCGCCCCCCGAGAATGAAGGCAACGACTTACTCTCTGCACGATCGCCATCGGTAGCACTGCTGATGTCGCATGCATCCGGCTCTTCCGAGAATGTTTTCTCCAACAGCACCATTGCAGCGGCGCGAAGAAGCTCCCTCGCCTTTCAAGGGGATGCTGTCACACGTGCGCTGCTGCAGCCGCGGATCCCGTGTGCGCTGGATGTGGCCCTGCGCGTTGCCTTTGACTACCAGTCCATCACCCTCGATGTACGCTATGCCGAGGTGCGGGTGTTGGTCTACTACTTCTACTCCAGCTACAAGATCCTGTTCCGCCCGCTGGCCGCGCCGGAGCGCCACAACATCTTTCGCCGTCTGGTGACAGCCTTTGGCGTGCCGCAGCAGGGCATCCTCGAGCACCTCGCCGCGCGGTGCGTCATTCGGTACATGCAGCAACGGCTGAAGTCCCGTGCGTTCGCGCCACGGTCATCTGACGTTCGCGCGTCTCCTCATGAAGCACCAGTCACGCTGAATGTGAAAGCGAAGTCCAGAAACGCATCCCGTTGAGTCACTGGCAGCAGCAAGACGCGAGGGGTACGTGATGCGTGGCGCGCACCTCCTTGAAACCTTCCTTGTTTTACGGGAGGGGCGGTGTCGTGCTGATATTGCAACGCTTTCTTCCGATGCGAAGAACTCTCGCTTCACCGCACGGAATTGGTCTCGGGTAGTAACCAGGTGGGGCTACCCTTGTGTAGAGTGCCCCAGTGTGCAGAGACGCGCACGTTGCTCGGAACGGTATAATTCATCGTCTGCCAACTTCCTTTCTTTGTAAGGTGCATGTGTGGGTGGATGGGTGGGGGGCTCCATCGAGCCTGAGGAACGTCACCGCGCTCACACGGGGGTAGGGTTAGACTTCCGCCCTCCCTCTCCCTCCTGCTGGCTGCACTGGGCACAGAAATGTTCTTGAGATCGCCTCTGTCGCCCATCACCTCACCCGTAGCCTCGCATGACCTCCCCCCTCCCTCCCGTAAAATGCATGAGTATGTGCGCCTTCGCCGCGCACCTCCCTGCAGGTGACTTTTTGGATCGGTGCTTGTTAGAGTGCATACCCCAGCAGCCTTCAGAAGACATGAAGGGCTTCGATGGAGCAAATGGCACGCAACAGCAGCGTGAGTACAACACCCGTCATGGTAACAGATGATATCGACAAAAGTGGGACATGGACACCCTCACGGCACGGCCCGACAGCAACGTGTATGGGGGATAAGCAGGACGGCCTTGTGCTTTCTTTTTCCGTGTACGCGTACGCAGAGCCGCCCAACGCTGCCGCCCCCCCCCCCTCTCCGCTCCACTTCTCTACGATCCTGTGGGGAGAAAGAGCGCAGCAGGGCAGTTGTGAGGGCACTGGACGCCTTCGCGGTTTCTTGTGCGAAGCGCTTTGTCTCCTCTCCCATACCCTTCCATGCCCTCCTCCCTCGCCCTCCCCCCTTTCCCACCCGCGCGCTCTCCAACCTGCCTCTCGTCACACACACACGCACACACACAAACGCACCACATGTCTGATGGAAGCGAGCAAGTCGCGTATGATGTGCCCCAGCAACGCCCCTGTTGCACTATTCTCAACTTCGTTGAAACATAGATTGTGTTCTTAGGTACCACGTCCACACACACGCAATCGGCATACACAGCAAGCACACATACATACATTGGCGTGGTTGTGGTTGCGTCAGTGGTGGTCGTTGTTCCCTTCCCCTCCCTCCGTTGCTGCTCGCTCACTCGCTGGCTCGTGTGCGTGCGCTTTGTATTTTACACTGACTCTCTTTCTTATCATCTTTGTTCTTCGTCTTTCTCGAAGTCTTCCCGTGTCACCCGCCACATCTGTTGCCAACTCGTCACCCCCACCACCACCACCACCCCCACCCTTCCCTTTTTCTGGTGGCGATATTTCGGCGCTTGTCCCCCGGCGCGTGCAACTGTCCGTGTTGTCGGTGGGTTTGCGGCTCTGTATCTTCTCTTTTTCCCCCTTGTGTGCATGCGTGTGTGCGTGCGTGTGTTTTCGGTGTCGGGTCTCCTCGCTGCTTAGCCGTGCTCACAGGGGCATACACATCCAGCTTTCCATACCAACATATCTATATATATATATATATATATTCAGGCGCAGGCCTCTACGCCAGCACGCAGTCAAACACGTGTGTGTGTGTGTGTGTGTGTGTGTGTGTGTGTGTGTGTGTGTGTGTGTGTGTGTGTGTGTCATCGAATCCTCTTCAGTATAGTAGAGAACGACACACCGGTCATACGCACAGGCAATGAAGCGCATATTTCATATCCCCACCGGCAACTCTGCCGAGGATGAGCAGACCAGCAAACGCCACGCCAAGCGGTACCGCGTGTACTTCACGATCTTAGTCGTCTGGGTCTCCCTGCTGCTTATCCTGATCACAATCCTCACGCCCATGCTGGTCCTGCAACGCCAGGATAACGAAATCGAGCGCATGCATCGGGAACAAGAGAAGAAGGAGGTGATGGCCTACACCACCGCTTTTCGCGACGCCATCTTGGGGGCCATCTCGGCCGCGTACGGGGTGGAGGGGTTCATCATGGGGTTAATGAAGGCGTTGCCAAACCTGGACCTGCCCCCGGCTGACCGCGTGGAGGGCCAGTATTTTCCAAAGTTCTACGACTATGCCGAGCTGGCGTCCTCCGCGTCGCCGCACATCACTCTCTTTGCGGCCGCCCCAGGCGGTGTTATACTGCAGGTTTACCCGTCTGACGAAGAGAAGTACTTAAGCGGCCGGGACCTGCTGAACATCGCGAGCGAGAGCGAGCTGGACCCGGCGGCGGCGTACCGCGAGAACCCTTTCACCACCATCAAGGACGGCTCACTCGCCATGACAGGGCCGTATAAAAGCTCGCGCTTGCCGGTACAGGGCAAGAGCAGGATCGCTCGGGAGGAACAGAACATGTGGTGGGTCGATCTCCGCCAGCCGATCTACAACGCGAGCTCGACGGCATTGATTTCAAGCTCGACGTTTTGGGGATTCGCCATTGTGTTGTTCAGTGTGGATGGGCTGATTTGGGATAAGAAGTTTCCAGAGAAGATGAAGGAGCTAGAAATGGCCTACATTATTTACACCGTGAGCACCAACAGCTCGGATGACTGCACGGTAATCCTCGCATCCCCCATGTTCAACGGCGAGACAGACTGCAGTCAGCCGCTCATGAAGTCCTTCCTAGAAGACGCAACCACCCGTGACGTTCTGAAAGAGAAGATCTCGTGGAGGATCGCCTTGAAGAGCATGAAGCGTGTGAACCGCTTTACCACCCGTGTGCGCAACGCAATCATCATCACGTCCATCATCGGTGTATCGTTCTTGTTTGCGGTGTTCATGTATCTCGTTTTGAGATGCACACGGGTGTACGATGGCACAAAGCACGCGCCCAAGCTGGCACCCTTCGCCATGCTCACCATCGGCCCCTGCCGTGGCGAGGAGCTTTGGGACCTCGCGTCGGATCAGATGGTGGAGGTGACGGAGCGTCTTGGCCATGTTCTGGGCCGGCAGATGGTACGCTACCACGCCTACCAGATCCAGCAGGTGCACCCGCTCACCACATCGTACGTCACGCGCAGCGTCGCCGCCGCTGTGCAGATGGCCTTCAGCACGATTGAGGAGCTCTATAGCTTCCCCATCGACGAACCGCTGCGCCGCCTGCTGGGTGATGAAGGCGGTCTCCTGTTGTCCTACGCCGTGCACTGGTGCACCGACGCTGCCGTGCGTGTGGAAGCGATTGGTGGTGGGTTCCGCTACGAGGGCCCCGACGTCGTGTACGGGGGCCGCATGTGGGTGTTTGCTTGCCCGAATGTGGTCACCGTGTCGCCGGCAGCACTGCCAAGCGTGACGTGCATGCCGCATGTAAAGAGCAAGTTGTTTGATTCGGTGTTCCTGCGCGGCGTCACCACCCGCCAGGACCTCTACGTGGTCACAGATACGTCGAACCATTGTCTGAACGAGGCGGAAACCTTCGCAACAGAACAATTGCGTCGCGCACGTGAAGCGCAGCTGCGGTACACAGCGGACAAGGAAGCGGAGCTTGGCAACACCGGCTACACGCTGTGCGACCGGCTGCTCACCCCCTACCCACGGATGGGGTACGATAGCAGTGACTTGGAAAGCAGCTCTTTTATGCGTGATGCCTCTGCGTATAGCGAGAGTGCCACCTCTGGCAGTGGCAACGACGGCAATCTCATGACCGCCGTAAACGGCGGGGGTGGGGCCCAGGCGCTTTCTGGCGCTTCGAAAAGGGCTATTCGCAAGGATGGTGTGGCGGGAGTGGGCAACGTGCCCACCGCCATCGTCGTGCCACCCTCCACGACTGACAACGCACAGATCGACGAAGGCGCGGACGTGCTGGAATTGTCGTCGCAGCTGTCGCCGGCGGTGCTGCAGCTACGCACAGTTTGCCGTCTGCCTCGAGATCGTGCGGCAGCCAAACTCGCTTCGTCGCTGTCGAAGTCGTCTTCCAACGCGGCGAATGTGCCGTCTGAAGAGAAGATCTCGCCAGAGGCGCCGAAGACGCCACTCCTGGAATGTGTCCCATCGAACGTATCGGTTGCCGCAGCGACCGGCCCTGTTCGGCAACGGCGGAGGCAGGGCAATGCCCACATTGCGCCAGGAACGACTACCAGTCGAAGCAACAGGAGCGGCTGCACAAACAACGGCAGCGTGATTCCTGCAACAAGCAGTGCGCCCCATCACGACCTGAACCCCACCAGCCCTCTTTTTGTCGTTCCGCCGGCAGCCGCAGTGGTAAAATCAGGGCAAGGAATGTGCAGCAGCAGCGTCTCGTCTTCCACGGCGCCCATCTCCGGGGAGACGATTGGGCAACGGCAGACCAGTTTGACGGCCTGCAGCGATAACCCACTCGCACGCAGCACGATCATCACCGCGGCCTCTGCGAAGACCGATGCGCTCGCTGGGGGCATCACCAGTGTACCTTCGAATGGCAGCCGAGGTGCCGTTGGCAGCACATCAGTCGCCTGCATCTCAGGCAACTTTGAAGACAACGCTACACTGCAGAGTACCTCGGTGCTGGACAACTTCAGCAGTGACCTGCTGCTGCGCCCTGCAATCTCAACCCAGTCAGACCTACTGCTCCGCGCGGTGTTCGATCGGCAGGCTGTTGCGCTCGACCTGAGCTACGATTCTGTGCGAGTGTTAGTCTACTACTTCTACTCCAGCTACAAGATCCTCTTCCGCCCGCTGGCCGCGCCGGAGCTGCATAACATCTACCGTCGACTGATGGCAGCCTTTGGTGTTCCACAGCAGGGCATCCTCGAGCACCTCGCCGCGCGGTGCGCCACTCGCTTCCTTCAACGGCATGAGGAGACTCAGACCCTCTTGTTTGATCAGCAGCACCGCTTGCAGATGCGCATCTGCTCTGCTGGTGCGGCCGCCGCCACGCCGGCGTCCGCCTCTGACGACGGCGTCACGAACAGCTCCGGCTAACCGGCAACGAGGGAATACCGCGCGCACCCGCGCAAGTGCGCAAGAAGATCGGCACATCCGTGAGCAGATGGGGAGATGCCGCAGCGGTGTTGAGTGGGTCGTCTCCGTCTCTCTCACACCACCCCACCACATACACACAGACAGAAGGATCGGGCATTATGCCATTGAATGGCACATACACTCACATCGGCACACTCTCCCATCGCCCTTGCTCACCGCCCCCCTCCGCCTCACCTCCTCCTCCTCCGTCATTATTTCATGCTCTACGTGCATGCGTGTATGTATGAACGTGTGTCTGCTTATGTTCGCTTCCCTCCTCCTCCCTCTCCCCTCCCCCTTCTGCTTGATGTTCTGCATCCAATTCTTTCTTCCTCTGTTGCACACGTGTGTAATCTGACCCGTGCCCCTTCGGCACCGTCGCCCCTCCCTGCCGCGGCTGTTGCGAATGGCGTTGCCACCCGGCGGAGGCGATCATGCGCTGGTTGTCAGTATTATGCGTGTTGTATGCGTGTTGTATGTTTGTACGTGTGTGTGTGTGTGTATGTCTGTGTGTGTGTGTGTTGTATACGTATATATAGTTATACCTACATATATATATATATATGTATATGCATGCGTACGGACCTATACGTATACCTACATAGGTATATACATATATACATATATATATATATATATGTATATGCATGCGTACGGACCTATACGTATACCTACATAGGTATATACATATATATATATATATATGTATATATGTGTGTGTATATATGTAGGTAAAGGTCCGTGTATGTATGTGCGTGTGTGTGTTTGTGTGTCCACTGGACATGTATTTGCATGGGTGTGTTTGGGGGGAGGCGCACATGCACACGAGTAGGCAAGCGGGCGACAGTGAAGTGTGTATGTATACTCGTCTTTCGCCCCCTTCTCCCACCCCCCACCCCATGTTGCTGCATTGTGTGCGTCTGTGAGGGGTAGCGCGTTAGGGGGGGAAGGTGCTTCTCCCTCTCTATGCCCCATTCGCGGAGCGCCCTGTGCCATGCATTGTCATTGACAACGCCTATGCAGAGAAAGACAGCAACACGGGAAACATGCTTCTCGGTAGCGAATAGCGGCTGTGCTGCTTCTCTCCACCTCCGCCCTTTTGTTCACGAGCAGTGCTACTGTGCACTTTTCCTCGGCTGGTTTGGTGTCGAAGAGAGATAGAGAGAGGGGAGTTGTATGGGAAGATGCGCTCATGCGCTGTCGAGTACTGGTGGTGCGCATCCGCGTGTTGGACATTCGCCCTGATCCGGTGAAGGTGATTCGTTGGTGCGCTAGAGGACCCACAAACTCATCTGAGGTTGTGCTGTAGCTCGCCTGCCCTTGATGTGCTGACGCTCTCCCCTTGTCAGTGGTGTACATTACACCCCCCACCCCACCACCACCACCACCCTTCCCATATTCTTCCTTTCTCCCTCAGAATTCTTCCGTGTCAAAGGCCCACGTGCCAGCGAAGTCTAGTAGCGGACCCCATCACATCAGTATGGTGCGCGTTGGCGCGAAGCGCGAGCGCCCTTGCCTTCTCATCCTTCATATCGCCTTGCGTGCTGCGGTGCCGCCCAAAAGGGAAGGACACACCCAGCACGGGCATGAGGGAGCCGGTCCCTCTGCACCTCCGCGAGAGCAGCTCATCTGGAAAACTTCCGCCACCGCAGAGGCATATGCGAAGGCTGTGGTGCACAGCATACGCGCGTATTGGCAACTGCTTGGTGGAGTACGCTACGCCGGACCCGATGCCTTAACTCTGGTCAGTGCCGTGTGGCAGGACATTGACAAAGCCCCGCTTGAAGGAGCAGCGGCCGCACGAGCGGGAGGGAGCGCTGATGGTGTCTCACAGCCGACCTCCCCTCTGACGAGCACCATTGCAAGCCGGGACATGCGCCCAAAACAGTCGCAGCAGCGGCAGCAACGCATGAGTGCAACCCGACGGCGCAGCGGCGTGCTGCGGTGCGCCGTGCACCTCTCTCGCTCTCTCTATGGAGACGCTGGCGCGGTGAACCTGTTGCGAGCCTCGTGCGCGTGTGTTACAGAGGCAACGGTAGCGGTGCCGATGTCGCAGCTAGTTGATGACGACCACGGTGCCGAGACGGCAGCAGCCGATGCTTCGGGAGACAATAAACGAAAGAGGCGTCGCGGACGCACAGAAGAGGATGTCGGAGATGTGAGGGAACAGACCTGCCACGCCGCCGTGCAGGTCGCCCGTGTGGAGAACGTGTTGCCGTCGCGTCAGAGGCGGTGAGACTATGGTATCGCATTGCTACAGCAGGCCCTACTCCCCAAGTCCAGAGGAGCGTGGTGTGCGTTGGTGAGTATTTAAGAAGGGCCCACATGCGCGTGCATGGCTCCCGTGCAGTATTTGCAGTGTCTCTGAGAGAAACTGGTGTGAAAGAGGGAAGTGCAGGCGAAAGCGATGAGAGGGAAGGCGAGGAAGGCGCGGTACACACGGTGACACGGAGATGAGGGAGGGGGGGATGCTCAGTGATCCTTCACTCACCCTCATTTCTTTTCTTTTCTCTCACTCTACCTCTCTCTCGCCCTCCCTCTCTCTCTCTCTCTCCCCCTGTACCCGTCTGTGATCCTCCTCTTCATTTGGCCTGTACATGCGTCTGTGTGTACGTGCGCTTCCCTCCCCTCCCCCTCCTCACTATTCACGTCAACGTACACAACACATGGACATACATCACGGTACGCATCTGCTGTCGACTGAGTGTGTGTGTGTGTGTGTGTGTGGAGGATGTGTATCACCGCGAACGTCCAAGTACGCATCGACGCAACAGTCTCCCTGTGCCTTACGCGTAGATCCACGCACTCGCACACCACCCCTTTCATGCGAGGGAGGGCAAGATACAATCAACTGCAAGTACGCTCACGTAGCTACACGGCTTGTACTTCGTAGCAACACACACACACACACACACACACAGATATATACATATATATATATATATAGCTGTCTCCCGTTTTCCTTGTACACTCCAATCGCCCTGTCTTCCTTCCCCCTCCTCCCCAAGCTCGAAGAGTGAGAGGAGGCGGTACAGGGCTCCACATGAACCACTGGCAATAAGCCTCTCCTTCGAGTGTGTGTGTGTGTGCGTGGCAGTTTTTGTCTTGCTTCGTGCGGGAAGCGGGAAGGTCTCAGCTGTACCATAGGGGCGTGCCCCGTCTTCCACTCATGAAGTCTTTGGCCAAGGAGTTCAAGGAGCTCGAGGCGACGAGCCAACTCCCGCCGTCTACACCGCAGCAGCGTCTTACACCGTCCACCGTGTTCTTGCCTGCTGCCGTCAGTACGGTGCCGCCGCAGTTGAGCCCCTTCGTCACCAGCACCGCAGCGGCGTTGTCTCCGCAAGCATCTCTACCGATGTGCATGGCGCCGGTGCTGGATCTCAGCGCCTTTCCTCGTTCGCCGCTGCACAGTGGAAGCACGACATTCCAGAGCATTAGCGATGGCTACATGGACGCTCACGCGGACCACCTGGGCAGTAGAAGCTGCTCGGTAAGCAACCCGTTTGCCCGATCCTCACCTCAGACTCCCGCTGTCGCGCTGCGCATTGGTAACTGCAGTGATGTCAACGTCCAGCCAGGTACCGTACACGCTCACGCCACACCTGCCGCACGAAGCACCGACGCAGACTCGGCAATCGGCCCTCTCACATCCTCCTCATCCTCTGCAACGACCCACCTGTTGCAGGCAATGCCGAAGAACTCGCTCATGGTGAGCACCACGTCCGCGCAACCGTCCAATGCCGACGAAGCCACGTCGGTCACAGACACGACTGACCAAGCGAGTAGTAGCAGCTGGCGCAGCAGCCTCTCCGACCCCCGCTGGGATGCATCCCGGCATCGCTCGGCGAGCTCACCCTCCTCACCAGCGCAAGCGCGCCAACAGCCGCGCTCAGCGTGTGACACAGCATTGGGGTGTGTATTGACGTCTGCCTCTAATCCTAGCGGCCCCAGCACACAGAGGGTGGGCTGCGCGGCGGCGCGAGGAGGACATGCGAACCACGACACCCCACGCTTGCCTTCGCTTGCAGAAGGCACGTGTGCCCTCTACCCTCTTACCACCGTCATGGAGCCGAAGACATCGGCATCAGCAACGCCCCCATCGGACCTGCCAAGGGTAACTCCGCACGAGCGAGTGAAGAGCGGACGGCCTTCAACGGCATCAAAGCACGACCCTCCTCGCCAGGCTCCAGGGCGGCCGCAGACACCTCTTTCCGCCACCATCCCCACGGCGTCGGCAACGTCACGTACAAAACCGCTCGTGCAGCTGTCGCTGCAGGAGAGGCTCCTGGTTTCGGCACCCCTGACTCCCAGAAGTGGCCGTGGAACGCCGACTTCCACACTCCATGTTGCACCATCACCATCACGACTTCGCTCTAGCTCGGCAACGAAACTATCCATCAACGCGGTGGCTTCCAAGCCGAACTACGGCAAGAGCAGACAAAGCTCCACGACCGCCGCCACTGCTGCAACTGCCATGACAACCGCAGTCACCTCTAGCCGGCTTGTGCCCTCTCCTGCATCCTCAGCTACGGCCACACCACCGTCGGCGGCGGCGTACATGCGTCTCAGCAGCAACAGCAACGGAAGCAATGCGCACAGTCATCGCAACAGCAAGAGCATGAGCAGTATTCCGAGCACCATCGCCTTTCTCCCCATCGGGGTGCAGCCGGCCATCGGTTCCACCTCTCCCTCTTTCTTCGCGACCAGCCCGCACCCATCACCCTCCCGCGCAGCCGTCAGTGCCAGCGACTCAGGGACTTTCATCCCCGGTGTGGCAGCGGCGTCAGCCCCTCCCACGTGCGACCGCGGGCTCTCTTCTGCGAGCGCTGTACTTGCCACACCCTCCATGCCGAAGACGACCGCGCTTGAGCAGCCAGGCGAAGCCTCTGTTGACCCGCGAGTGTCGGCGACGCCGCCACTTGGGCGAAATCCCGCGTCTCCCACAGTGCAACCAGTGCAACATCCAGCCTATTGGTCGTTCCCAGGCGTACCTGCGGTGTCCATGGCAGTTTTCCTCGCAGCCCCGGAGGTGAGTTGGCACTCCGTGACGAGTGGAGTGACGACCCCGCCGCCGAGTAGCATAGGCTGCGGCATTCGGGGCACGGGGACCATCAACGTAGACGGCTGCTCGTCGACCGCCTCCATTGAGACGCCGCTGGCCACGTCACCGCCGTCGTCTGCGGCACTCGATCCGCAGCGCACAAGCGGCACCCGTGGCACTGCGTGGAAGTCAGCGGGGCAGACATACCGGAACGTGCTCGTCCACGGCGGTAGTAGCACCGGCGGCTCGAGCGCTGGATGTGCCACGGCCGTCACAGCGTCGGGAAGCAGTTACGGCTTGGGTCTTCCCCTCTACTCCTCACAGCCGCAGCTTCTGTGCACGCCAGTGCCGCTTGACGACACAGAGAGCGTCTGTGCGATCTGTTTAGAGGGCCGCGAGTCCAACACCGGGGCGATGGAGACGCAAGACATGACAGCGCTACCATCGGCACCTCTGCCACTGCCGCGTGCAACGGAGGAGGGGGCAAGCCAGGAAAGTGACAGCGGCGCGGCCGTGATGAACGACGTAACGCCAGCCGACGATGGAGCTGAGCATGGGGCCGTGCGCGGTGTCAAGCCCGGCTCCTGCCTCCTCTCGCTTCCTTGCGGCCATTGCTACCACCAAAACTGCGTGCAGCGTTGGCTAATGGAGTCGCAGAGCTGCCCCACCTGCCGCCGCGACCTAACACGCGACGCCACCATCAACTGACCGGAGAGGTGAAAGGCAACAGTATGATACACTGAACTCGTGAAGGCCAACTGATCCGTTGGAGCGCACTGAAACGAACACGGTGGCATGTCAAAGGGTGATATGCGTAAAGGTTGCCCTCCCCCTCCTCCTCCAACATCCCCACAGAGTGGAATATGGCCGTCGGGGCGTGCGTGGGTGTGGGTGCGGGTGCGGGTGCGGGTGCCGTCTCCCGGTGGCAAACTTGTAGGCGCCGTAGCACCTGGAGGAGAAGGGAACACGTCCTGGCACTGTTCTTCCTACGCTTCGCCTCTCGGCAATGTCGTGCAAGCGCATACATATATATATATATATATAAGCAAGCACAGGGAGGTGGTCGCTTATCATGTAGACCTGTCACTTGCGCTGTGCCTCGTTGCAGTCGTCATGCCGCTTGCTTGTTTCTCTGGTGTATATCCGGACCGTCTACTGACACCCAAAGATATGTTTCCCTCTCCTCCTCCCCTCGATGTACACGCATGCACCCATACGCATACGGTCATGACAACTCACGGATACACTGTGTACCGCCTCTCCCTCCCTCTTCTCTATCCACGCAGACGGCTTCGCCTTCAGTCCCCTTTCCAAATACATCGCGCGGAACCTCATTTGTGTGTTGAACGAACAGCGCCGCGCATCCGACCGTTTCGTGATGGTGGTGGTGGTGGTGGGGAGGGATGTGCGCTACTCTTGACCCTGCTCTCCTCTCCCTCTCCTTTTCACTGTGCCCCCCCCCCAAGCTCTCCTCCCCCCACCCCACACACACACCTCCCCCTCCCTAGGCACAGGCAGCACCGCCGTGAACGAAGGACATCGCCATGCAGTCCCTCGGTCACCTGCCAGTGCCACGGGTGGCGGCCGTCGGGTCGCTTCGACGCTCTATGGTCCATCGCGACCGCGCAGCCGCGTCCTGTGGTGTACGGTGGGCAAATGTACACAGTCACGGTGGTGGCACCCTCACGTACGCACGTCGCTCCTTGCTCACCGCTACACGGGTGCGCCGACTCCCTGGCAGCGGTAGCAGCAACAGCAGCAGCACAATTATCACGACGGAGGCGGCGTCAAACTTGGCTGAGTGCCTCTACGTCCCTCCCCCATGCAACGAAGACATGAGCAGCGGACATCACTCAGTCTCAGCAGTCCGTTTATCGGCCGCACCACCAGCCCCACCGCCGCCACCACTGCCACCCACTGCATCTTCGGCATCGCCCGCCAACATCACTGCCGAGAAAGATGCTGAGTTGCCGTCATCTATGTGGCATCTCGAGACCGATTCCGAGTTTCTTGCCGCCGCTCAAGGGCTCACATCACCGCTCTCGGACTCACCGGTTGACGAGGTCAACGAGGCAGCAGCGATAGCAGAAGACGGACCGCAGAACGACGGCACATTCGCAAACAAGCCTTCGTGTTGCTCGCCCGCGCCACCACTTGCGTTGTCTGAAGATGCCGCAGAGCTTGCAACTGAGCTGGCGCAAGAAGTGGGTGCGTTCTATACCGATTCCGGTGCTCCCTCCGCATGCGGGGAGCAGGCGGGGAACTACACGGGGGCAAGCAATGGTCACCAATACGACGACGGCGTCAAATTCGGAGACGATGTCGAGCGTGACGAAGAGCTACTAACGATCCTGAAAGGTCGCCACGTACGATTGCAAAACACGCCCGACGTGGTGTTGCCACCACTCGTCATCCCTGACAAGAGCGGCCACACCGCGGCAGACACGGAGCCGCCGCTGCACTCTTGTGGGGGCGAAAGCGAAGCGTCTGCATTGGCAACCGCCGCACCACGGACAGTGGTACATCTCCTTCACCGGCATAGCTATCTTGCGGTGCAGGATCGGCTGTATCTTGGTCCTTGCACAGCGCCAGAAGCGCAGCTGCGGCTTCCGGATTCCCTGCAGGCGGCACCACCATCTGCGAACGCACGGCGCCAAGGCTGCTGCGTCCTCGTGGTCTTCTCCTCCACTGACCTGCGTGTGCACGACAACCAGCTCTTGGCGTTCGCTTCCGTCTGCTCCAGGGCGGCGGCCGCAGAGGGAGGCGGCCCCGCTCCGGTCATTGGCGTGTGTGTGCTCGACTACCGGACATTTGCGCAGCCGAGCGTGGTCGGCGGCTTCTTCCGTCAGAGTCCTCAGCGAGCGCAGTTCTTGCTTGATACGGTGGCGGCGCTGCGCCGCAAGCTGGAGGACACCCTACACGTTCCTCTCCTCGTTCGCTGTGGTCGGCCAGAGGAACACGTACCCCGCCTGGCCGTGGAGCTGGGGGCGATTGATGTTCTTATGACGACTCAGTACGCCCCTCACGAGCGACGCGTGCAAGCGTTGATGATGCGTCGACTCCGGGCAGGGGTATGGGTGTCGCGCGAGGATGTGGCCGAAGAGGCGGTGGTGGCCGATACGGTTGGGCAAGAAGCGTCAGTAGCGCCACTTGACACACATTGTGGCTTCGCAGCCGAGGAAGACGATCCGCTGATCGCCGTTGTCGAGCATGCGGGCTGCGGCGTCGGTGGCCAGCATCCATACCACCACGGTAGCAACGTGTCCCCACACTACCCCGTAGCGGCTGCTCCGCCAGTGGTGCACAGTGTCTGGCAGTCGACGCTGGTGCACCTCGACGACTTGCCGACACCGCTGTCCGCCATGAAGGAAGGTGAGCGGTGGTACCACGACGACGTCACGGTCAGCACGATCCGGCCCACCGAACCGTACGACAAGGCGACCGCGCTGCTAGCGAAGCTGCCTCGAACCTGGCAAGTGGCCGCCCTGCTTCCCACAGAAGACGAGCGGTACGGGCGAGCGAGGCCCTCCGTTCTACGTGGGGCACTACCCCGGCTCGAAGACCTGGGCTACAGCGCCGCTGCCGCGCGCGGCACAGACTTTGCCTTCCAGGAAGTGATCGCCACTCAGTCGTCTCACCCGGACGCCGGCGAAGACGCGGCGTTGGCGCGCCTGGATGACTGGCTGGCGCAGGGCGGTATGACGTCGCTGCTGCGCTATGGTCGCGAGCGACGCACTAACACGAAGATGTACTCGCAGAAGCTGGCACGCGTGTCACCGTACATTGCGGTGGGTGCCCTGTCCTCGCGCAGGTACTATGAGGCATTGCGGAAGTTTGCGCAGGCGAATCAGCGTGACGCGTTTGTGCAGCAGCAGTTCCGCGAGGGCTTGCTGCGGCTGTCTCGGCGGGATTACTGGCATTGGATGGGCCTGCGCTTCGGCGACCGACTCTTCTTCTCGTACGGGCCGCACCCCGAGCACACCGACGATATACCGGCATGGCGCCACGACCGTAAGGTGGTGCAACGGTGGTGCGATGGACTGACCGGCATCCCCTTTGCAGATGCCGCGATGCGGGAGCTGGTGGGAACGGGCTTCGTCGCGCAGGAGGGGCGGCAGGCGCTGGCGTGGCTGCTCACGCGTGGCTACGGGCAAGACTGGCGCCTCGGCGCTGAGTGGATGGAGCGCTGCTCCCTCGACTACGACCCGTTCGTGTGCTACGGAAACTACGCATACAGCTGCGGGCTGATGCTCGACGACTTTGGCGAGCCTGTCAGGAGTGTGCACTACCTCGCCCACCAGCACGACCAGACCGGCATCTACGTCAAGAAATGGCTGCCGCAGCTGTCGAAGGTGCCGCCGGTGTACATCCACCGCCCACATGTGCTCACAGAGCGCATGCAGGCGATGCACGGCGTTTACCTCGGCAAGAACTACCCCTACCCACTTAAGCTATGGCAGGGGGCTCAGCGCAGTCTTTCCGCCGCCGAGCTCACTGCGTACTACCCTCAGGGCATCGTGAAAGGCCCCGGGTATGGTGAAGCACTGCGATATGGCAGTGCTGTGATGCAGCCCGAGGAGTACAACGCGGCGGTGTCGCCCGCCTACCTGCAGCGGCAGGAATGGGCAACAATGCTACCCACCTCCGCCTTCGCCGGCCTCGAAGAAAGCGATGAGGCGGTGGAGCACCTCTCCTTGGTGGACGCGGCAGCTCCACGGAAGTCCGCCGTGCCGGCCGCCACAATGGCGACAGAATTCAGTGCGAAGAAGGTCGTTGTGTAGAGCGATGCAGACCTGCCATGGTCTCCCCTGCCTATGTGCCCCCACCACCACCCTGGTGTACCGATGCTCGTGTCTGGGTGTACTGTTGTCTTGTCGGGTAACTACGTTCTCTCTTTAGTCATCACCGTACTCCCCCTCCCCTCCTCAGCAACCACTGCCACCATCCGGCACCCAACAGCTTGCTCGCCCTTTGTACAGCTCCACGGTGCATGTACACGTGCACACCACGGAGAGCAAGAAGGAAGTAGTCTGGTTGTGTGTGTGGGTGCGTGTGGGTGTAGAGGGTTGGCTGTTGGATGTGGGGTGGACCCGTTTCACAGCTAAGAGACAGTCAACTCCTCTTGAAAAGAGGAGCGCCGAGCGCACGAAGTTGGTGGTGCCTGACGCGTCGCCAAGGATCTGCTGCTGGATCGCATTTCAACCACGTATGCGGCGGTTCCAAGTTTCCCTGTAAAGCCACAGTTAGCGACGCTCTCCTCCCTCCCCCTCCCCCCCATTGCTTCCTCTCCTCGACCTCCTCTTCTGCCCTTTAGTGCTGCTCTGCGCACGTTGTGTATCTCTGCACAGAAGAAGGCTCGCGGGCGGGCACTCTAGTCCTCTTCACCACACCCGGACTCCACCCACACATTCAACGCCTGTTATCTCCCCCCCCCCTTCTCCCTGCCGTCCATGTTTGCAACGGCCCCCGCATCACCTATGGGCCCCTTGCCCTACCCGAACGCACTGCAGAGCCGGCATACCACCACGGAGCAACGCCAGATCGCCGCCGCGGCCGTGCGCGGCTACCGCAGTACCCTTGAGGAAGAAGCAGCTCTCCTCTACGAAAGTGACGCGCCGCTCAGTGAGGAGGAGGCGAGGCGACTCCAGCGGCGAGTGGACGCACAGGCCGCCGCGGACGCCATTGCCGCTCAATTTCGCGATCGCGCTTGCGAAGTCGTCACCAGTGTTCCGGGGGAAAAGTGTCGCAGCGAAGGCAGCGCCATCGATATCTTCCACGCAGCGTGTGACGGTGATGTCACGGCTCTCGGCGAATGCCTCCGAAACACGTCAAACATCAACGCCCTCGGGCAGCCAGACCCGGCGCGGTACAACGGCGTCCAGTTCAAGCAGCGTTGGCTCTTTCGCGCGCCGCCGCTCGTCTTCGCGGCCGCCTTCGGACGTGAGGAGGCGGTGCAGTTTCTGCTAGAGCACGGGGCAGACCCCTATGTCGCGTCCACCACAGGGCTGCGCGCGCAAGATTATGCTGCACAGCGCGGCTACAGCGCGATAGTGTTAATGCTGACCAGCGGTACTCCACAGTAACAGAGAAGGGGTCGGTGCAGAGGTGGCAGCTTAGCGAACCGTCGATCCATGTATAGTAATCCCCATCACCGCTGCACAGCATCTGTGCTGTGTAGGTGGTGTGTGTGTGGGTGTGTGTGCGTATGTGTTGTGGTCCGTAGTGTGTGCTGCTGCAGATTGCATGGAGAAATATGGTGCGCGATGCGCACATGTGCGAGTCCCCGACGTGCACATGGCATTCCTGCGTGTGCACCTGTCTTGGCGTGCGTTGACACTACTCATGTGATGGCAACTAGTCAGTGCCTACGCGTAGACATGCACGTGAGCTATGGTGAAGCGGGGCTTGTGAAGATGGCCCTCCCCCTCCCGAACCTGGCTCGTAGAGTCTGTGTGAGCATGGACTGGTTTTGTTCCGTGTTCCGCTCACCTTCGCACGAGGTCCCTGAGCGGCCTCCCATCATGATCCCGCGCCCCCGGTGCCGACGCCGTCATCTCCCTCACTTTCTGTGGTCCCTTACTTGTGTTCTCCTCCGCGTGCGTGCTTGCCTCTGCGCTGCGGTTGATTTCTTCTTGATTCGTCATGCCCACGTCATCACTGGTGGCGAAGTCCATCATTACCAGCTCGCCCACCCGCACAACTGCTCGCTGCGGTGGCGCTTCTCCCCACTGTCACTGTGACCACCACCGGTTGCCGCCAGCGTAGATCTCTTGTCCCTCCCCTCTTCTCCTGTGCTCGCTGGAACTCATCCCTCCAGCGTCTGTTCGACCCCCCATCGAGTGTGTACGTGAGCATCGAGAGAGGTGACGAGGTCGAGTCCAGCTGCGGGTGTCCCCTGTTGACGGGCGCCCGCACGGTGTCTCTCTGTGCGGCTGCCCTGTCGCCGTGTCGGAGGCGGAGTGTGGCGTATGGCAACGAAGGGGAGAAACGCGACGAAGCATGGAGGGCAATTTCTACGTATCCGACGTGGTGATCGACCGCGAGCTCACATCCAAGTATGGCATGGCTTACCGTAAGTGCCCCAACGAGTCGAAGCGTTACGGGCAGTGCGTGGAAGCCGGCCAAATCAATCGAAACCTGCAGCGCGACAGCTGCGCCGCGGAGCGCCACGCACTCCGTGCCTGCGTTGCGAAGCACCTTCGCAGTATCGCTGCCGGAAGAAGGACGCCGTGCGCTGCTAGCATTGGTACACCGAACCAGTAATGACAACGAAACCAAGGTGCATCGTACACCTGTCCTCAAGCAGCCACGTACAACGGGGGAACACCCACATATATATGTGATCGACATGAAGCGTGTCTAGGCGCCGGTGCTGGCCACCGGTAGTGGTGCCACCGAACGGCGGCCTGCGGTAACGGATAAGCGTGATCATGACTGGAGCAGTTGATGCGTATATCTACGTTCTGCAAGTGTGCGCACAGTGTTTTGTGGGGCGGGCGGGTCTCCTCTTCACGTTGACCTCCTCGAAAGTAAACGGTGTATCAAGCATCGTTGAAAAACGGATGCCCCCGGGTGCATGGTGGGCACAGAGATGTGTGGGCCTAGCGTGATGTCAAAGCATACTCCAAGGATGCACGCCAGCAATCATAGCGTTCACTGTGCATCGCCCGAGAGGGGGGGAGGAAGAGACAGGGCGCCGCTGCGGTCTTGGCTCTCAGAGTGAGAAGAGAGCGGGATGATGCAACTCGATACTGCGTTTCCTGCGTTCGCACCGCATGTCTGCCCTTCGCCACTCTTACGGTGGTGTAGAGCTCAGACGCGGGCAGGGCGATTTACGGGTCTCATGGCCTCCCCCTCCCCCTCCCCCTCCCCCTTCCCCTCCTCCTACGCGCCCTCGCTCGCTCTTGTGCCTCGCATCTTTTCGTCGTCCCCCTCTATCTCTTCGGCTTATCTCCTTATCTCTGCCTAACCCGCGCGCGCGTGCGTGGCGGTGACGACACGGAGTGATGGCTCTGACTCATACGGCGGTCACACACACGCGCGCGCTCGCGCATACGCATGCGTAGCACCAACAACCCTGGAAGCGCTCCACGTGAAGGGCGAAGGTCACGTGCCAGCGCCAGCAGCAGCAGCTAAGCAAAGAGTCCTTGACGGTGCCACGCGTCGGTACAGTCGAGCTCCTTCACGCGCGCTTCGTTGCACCCCTCCCCGTCTCCATGCCGCGAATGGCATGCGCGAGAGTCTGTAGCGCGAGGCTCGATACAGCCGCAGCAGTGCTTCCTGGTACAAGTGTGGAGGTCAGTCTCATGCCTTTCCGTCACCTTCTTTCCATCGGTGCCACCGCTGTCCGCCGCTCTTGCTCTACGGCCTGGACGACGTCGGTCGCGTGGCGCCATCCTGTTTCTGTGGCAGCGTCATCGTGTGCAAGCCTGCGCTCCTTCCCCGTGTGCAGTCTGCAAAGGCGCACCATGTGTTACTCGACGTTCGGTGCAATGCGTGGGAAGAAATCTGCCGCGCGATCGAAAAGGTCACGCGACGGCACCGGCACTGGAGACGGTAATGTTGGCGAGAAGGTAACAGACGTGCCACTCCCGCGTGCGGGTACGTTCTCGTCGACCTCAACACGACCGCTGCAGTCCTCGGTACAGCGTCAAAAGGAAGCGGGGATGGCTTTCCCCAAAACACTAAAGAGCGGCCGACCAGCACAGCAGAACACCATATCTCAGCAGCTCTTCTATGCAAACTCTGCCAACGCGGCGGATATGGCGCGCCAGCAACAGCTGGACCGAGAGTACACACAGCAAATGCGCGAGCTGCACGCCAAGCGAGGCTCAGCCGATCGCCGCTTCTTTCAGCGCATGACAGACTACCGCGACATTCACGATGGTGATCCGTACGCGTCCGTCTTTGGAGAGTCCGGTGGGACCCAGAGGCTGCGCACCGCCGCGTGGCAGCGGCAGTTCGAGAAGGAGAACGAGGATGTCGAGCTTCCCTACGAGCGCACCAATGTGCTCGCGCGTCTCGCACCGAACTGGTTTGTGCGTTACTTTGTAAATCTGCGCGACAAGGGCGGGGCGGACCACCTGTACTTCCTGTGGGCATGTGCCCTCACCGCGGCGTCGCTTCTGTGGGTTGTCGGGTACCTCTTCTACACCGCACCCAGTCGGGCGCGACCGACAAGCGAGATCCGCTGAGGATGATGCGCGCGTGCACGGTTGAAAGAACAACAAGGGTGACAGTTGGCAAAGACAACGACCCTTCGCAGCCACATGTCCGCCGAAAAGCCTCGCTGGGGGGGGGGGGGGGGACGCTTCTCACGGTCACGCATGCATACGTACAGTGCAACAATGAGCTGCTCCCGTGCACGGAGCGAGCTCGTGGAAAGAGGAGGGGAGCCGCAACTGAAAAAGCGAAACTGAAACTTGGTATTCGTAGAGGGACAGAAGAATCGTATTGGCCTCTCTCCACCACCACCACCGCCACCATCATCACCCGCACACGTGCTGGTGTGTCGCTCTTTCGTTGTGTTTTGCGCTTCCGAGAAAGAGCGAAAGGAGAGCGATAACGAGCGAGCGAACTTGGGGGGAGGGGGCGCGTGCTGAGGCAGCGTCTTCACAGACACATGGCAGGCATATAAACTCCCGATGGAAAAACATTTTCTCTCCCCCTCTCCTCCACGCTGTGGCCTCCACTCTCCCTTCAGACATGGATTTACGGCCCCACTCTCTACCTCTCCGCTCTCACCTCCCTGCCTCCCCACCCCCGCCGCGTGCTCTCAGTGCCCCGGTTACTGCCCGTGATGCCCGCAACCTACGCGCTGGCCAAAGAGTCTCAGTTGCTCCGTGGCGATATCGAGGGCGTGCTGTCTGTCGCTGCCCAGCTTCTCTCCAGCAACACTTTGGCGGTATCATCATCTGCCAGCGGGTCGCCTGCCGCGCCTGCGTCGTCATCGGCGTCGGCCACGTCGTTTGTCGGTCCCGTCGTGGGTGCCATTCTCACGGATGCTCATGTCCGCTCACTTCTTCTGAACACCCTCGTGCGCGTCCTCGTGCCGGCGCGGCGGCAGAAAGCACTGCTCGACAGCAATAAATACGTGCAAGCCGCCAACATGGCGGCAGTGCAGCAGCAACAACAGAGCAGCAACGATTCCAAGCCGATGATCTCAGCCGATAAAGGAGCTGACGTGTCGCAGCGATACCGCGTAGGGCGTGTTGTCGGTGTTGTGTCAAAGCCAGGACCTAAGGCGGCGGAGGCGAGTCATGACAGGAGTACGTCGGTCACCGGCGCTGGCTTTGCAGCCGCCGCGGCTGACGAAGGTCAGCGGTGGTTACTGGCCGTGTACATGGGCGAGTGCGTCGAGCCGTTTGCCGTGTCCTCCATCGCGGAGAGTGCCTTCACCGAAGCGGAGCACCGCATCTTTGTTCAGTCAGCGCTCTCCACCAACAAGGAGAACGACAGCCGACGTGCGAGTGTGCTGCCAAGTCAGCAGCCCACACTTTTGTCTGCCGAAACGGCCGCCACGGTGCAGCAGCGCATCAAAGACATCCGTGTAGCACTGCAGCTGATGCAAGCGGCGGACAAGACAACAGTGGAGGCGGTCACAACGCAGCTGATGCAGCGCGCCAGTGGTCTAAAACGGCCGCGTGCTGCGTCGGACGACGAAGGCGACAGGAACAGTCACACAAAGTCTACGGAGGCGGCATCAGCCGGAGAGGATGGCGACGGCCTCAGTACGTACTTTGGCAACGGCACCTCGTCGCAAGCGGCACGCCTAGCCCGCCTTACCGAGGATTTGGCGGCACGAGGCACGCAGCTTCAGCAACTCCGCCAACTGCTCCAGCAGAAGGACCAGGAAGTAAAGACCTCGCTTCAGATGCAGCAGCAGCAAGAGGCGCGGCACCGCAGCGAGGTCGATGTATGGCGCGCTAAGGTGGAGGAGCAAAGCCGTACGCACGAGCGGGTTGCGAAGGAGGCGCGGGAGTCGCTAGAGCAGCGAGACCGACTGCTCGAGGAGGCGAACACGAAGCTGCGTCGGCTGGCCGGTATGGCCACCAAGTACAAGCAGGTGGTAGATGCCGTAGCAGCGCTGCTTAAACACAGCGGTAGTGAAGGGAGCGACAGCGCGGTCATGACACCAGAAGACATTCTCATCGCGCTCCAAGCCAAAAAAGGTCTGTAGCCGCTCACGCGATGTGCCCCCCCCCCTCCCCGTCCTCCCTTCTCGCGCTGAAGTGTGTGGATCTACGAGTGTATGTATGTGTGCCTAGACTTTCGTGCTGATGTTATGTGTGTGTACGTGTGTGTGTACGTGCGTGTGTGTGTGTACGTGTGTGTGTGTGTACGTGCGTGTGTGTGTGTACGTGTGTGTGTGTGTGTGTGTGTGTGCGTGTGTGTGTGTGTGAGGATCCCACAGAGGTGCTCCTACGCAGCTTCACAGCGGCAGACCCCGTGCCGTCACGACACCTCCTCTCCCCGTTACCACTTGCACATCGCAGTGTAGTGTGTCACCGCTGATATTGTCGGCAGCACGGCCCCGAAGCCTTCTGTATGCTAATGACCCATCCACTGACCTACACCGCACCATCCTTCATTTCAAATGACAAGCACACGCCGAAAACAGCACCAGCACGAAGTCTCCGGCGTGCGTTGCCTCACAAACTACTAGGTACGACGACGCGCCTCACATCGGTGCGTGCCTTCTCCCAAACGGCATCGATTGAACTTCGGAGCTGCGCAACTGCATCGTACAAGATCAGCAGCCACTACGGCGCAGGAGACACGCCCCTTTCCCTCTCGGCATTTTCTTGTGCCACAGGAACAATCAGCTTAGCAGTGGTTGTGCGGGCACCCGCCTCCACACCAGCGGGGTGGTCTACGTCGCGGCCTGAAGGTCCCAATATCGGCATTGCCGTCCAACCCGCAGGTGACGCAGCAGTCAACCATGGCAACCGGAGGTGGTAGCGACGCCGTCTCCTCATCCTCCCTGGACCCCGCAGCCTCAGCGGGAAACACCGCCCCCTGTGCGAGCACCGCCTCCATCGCGGTCTTTCTTTTCGCGAAGGAGAAGCTGCTCTTCCGCTACCCCGACACGGACCCCTTCATGGTCAACGTGGCCGCACATGGCTCCTCCTCCGCTTCTTCTTCGGCGGCGGCCGGCGGGTCTGCGGCGGAGAGCAGCGCGTCTTCCGCGCCCAGCGCCGCACACGCGGGGCCTGCACCACGGGACCGTCAACGCGGTCGTGGGACCTATGCCGAGCAAGCCAAGAGAGGCGGCGTCGGCGGCAACAGCAGCGGTGGCACTCCCTTGGACGTGGACGATCTCAGCAACACCCAGACACCAACCTCATCGGCAAACAACGGTGGCAGCAGTCGACTAAAGAAGTCGCCACATGTACACGTCACAATGGCGGGGGATGTCAAGGACGAGCATCACCATCACGGCAGTGGCGGTGCCCAACAGTCAAGTGGAGCTGGTCCGGATCTCCACCCGCCCGTCAGCAACAGCGGTGTGGCACCGCAGCGAGGAATGCGGCGTCCGCCCTCCGGCTATTCGCTGGTGAGCGAGCACTTGAGCAGCATCGGAGGCGCCCACGGTCACGGGCACGGCACCGCATCGGCTGGTGGTGGTGGTGGTGGCGCAGCAGCCGCAGAGGGTCGGCGCGGGCTCACGGCAAGAGGGCAACCCGGCAGCTCTCCAGGTTCGATGATCCAAGTTCAGCACACGTCCACTGGAAGTACGCGGCGTCAACTGTCTGGTGCAGCAGCTGCCGCCTCTTCCTCCATCGGTGGGTCCAACACGCGCAAGTCAAAGAATGTTTCCGCGGGGGCTGTGGCTGGTGGTGGCAGTAGTCCGGCATCCGCTAGTGGTCGCAACAGTGCCTCACAGCAGCCGCAACAGCAGGCTGCAACCACGGGATCTGCCACATGTGTCGGCATAGCCCCCAATGTGCTCATGCACCTCCTGCGTGGAGCTCTGTGTGGCACCACCACCATCAACATGGTCAACTGCACCTTCCTTGTGTTTCCGCTGTCCATCGGGGCCGCCGCGCCGAACACGGTCAATGGGCGCGATGGCACAGCAGGTAGCAATGGCGGTAGCTTCGCCCCCCTTGATCGGCTGCGGCTGCCACACCGCTCCGGCACAGCGCTTCTCGTAGTGGCGATGAGGGAGCCAGACACAGACACTGGCGCCATCTCCAATTTTACTCAGTGCTTCGTGAACATTTTGTGCCGAGAGGAACACCGTTGTCAGTACGTGTCCACGGAATTGGAACGAATGGAGGTGCTGACCAACCACTGGGAGGTCGGCGGCGCCGCAGCGTTGGCGAGTGCTGCGGCGACGGTGGCAGCAAAGAATCGTACGCACGGAGATGAAGCGCATCAGCAGTCATTGGTGACTGGAGGTGCCGGTGAGTTTTCCGCCACCGGCGGCAGCACTATCTCTAGGTCGGTATCGGCCTTACCTGTGCCAGAGGGCTGTCATCGCCCTGCCAGTCCCAGGGGTGGTGGCGCTGACATGAGCACTGCTTCCTACGGCAACTACGACTATCTTTTCTCCTCCCCCCGACCCGCTGTGGCCGGCGGTGTCGAAAGCGCGAAGGCAGCCTTAATAAATCACGGCGCTGCATCAGGGGCTCGTACGAGCCTGCGCTCTGCCTATAGTCCACCGCACCACCACCATCACTCGCAAGAGCCCTCACCTTCTGTCACCGCACATGGCAGCATGGAGGCGCCTCTCCTGGAGTGGGCGGATCCGGAAGACGATGCAGACGGTGACGATGGTACGTACCGCGAAGACGTCCGCAATGCGGGCCATGCCTCCTCACGCATCGCATCATCTTCCGCTGGGAAAAGTGGAGTGCACAGCAGCAGCCGTCGCGCCTGTCTCTCGCCTGCTGAAGCCACATCATCGGCGCCCACCACCTCCGCGTCGTCACACTCCTTGTACCAGCAGCTCGCTGTGCACGTGCGTCTGGCGTACGAGGTACTGCGCGTGGCGCAGTGCATTGATGTTTGGAACCGTACGATGCGCGGTGCATGCAGTACTGGCAATGGCGCCAGTGGAGGCGCACTGGAAGGTGGGGTGTGGGGCAGGAAGACAAGCAGCATGGTGAGTTGTGGTCGTGGCACCGCCAGTGCATTACGAGAGCCGCGTTGGCGGCGAGCGATCACGGCGGGCGGCGCGCAACAGCAGCAGCAGCAGATTACTTTCGCCTCTGCTGGCACTGCCCTCGACCCTCTCCCTGAGGCACTCCTGATCAACCACATGTTGCTGCTGCCCATGTCTCATCTCACCGGCGCTGAGCGGCAGAAGGAGACCCACAGTCTGGGCTCCGCTTCCTCTCGTATCCACCCCTGCAGCGTGCTCAGCATTGAGGCAGGCCAGTTCACGGAGCAGCTGCAGCACCGCTATCTCGACATGGTAGGGAAGCGCTACGCCAAACTTATCCCACTGTCGACGGT
Source organism: Leishmania tarentolae (assembly GCA_033953505.1). Lineage (NCBI taxonomy): Eukaryota > Euglenozoa > Kinetoplastea > Trypanosomatida > Trypanosomatidae > Leishmania > Leishmania tarentolae. Next base: position 158,113 of record CP119833.1, read on the forward strand.
GTACGCACTGCTGCAGGCGCTGCCGTCACCGCGTCGAGCGGGCTCGCTGTATCGAAGTCTTGAGCTCGCTTTTCTGGAGGCGGTGCAGCGACGCCACGCCCGTGCTGCAGTGGCGGCGGCAGCGGCGAACAACAACACCAACATCACTAGCGTGAGGGGAGGGTCGAACGTAGGTGCAACCGCCACGTCGGTGTCGCAGGCAGACCTTTGCAGCAGCCGCGAGATAATCGATGAGGATACGGATGCCGTTCACACGTCCGCAGCGGCGGCGACGGCAGCCACCACAGCTGCCGGGCTTGACTTCCTGGCGATGGAGGTTATCGACTTCCTGCTCGTGAACGGCGCCATCTCGGTGGCGTCGGAGATGCATGTTTGCTTCACGCACGGCGAGGTGACCCCGGTAGAGGTTCTGGATGCCTCATTCGCACGCCGTCGCCGTCATCGCCTAAAGGCGGAGCAGCGCAAGCTGAGGTCTTCTGCAGCTGCAGTGGCACCACAGAAGGAGAGCAACGATGGTGACGCAAGCAAACATAGAAAGCGCAACGATCACCAACGCTATGCAGCACGTGACGTCAAGATCGGCGCGGAGCCAAGTATCAATAGCAAGGCCAACTCGGTCGTCGGCACAATGGGGCCCTGCACGCCGCTCAAGACGTTTGAGGAACCAGCTAGTACGAGTCAGAGCTCGATGTCATCCCAGACGACGGTCGTTGGAGCCGCCGCCACAGGTGTGACGAATGCTGCCGCATCGAGTGCGGCGCCGCAGGCTACCGTTGACCCGTTGGACGCGGTATTGGACATGGAGACGGTGCCGGCAGCGCTGGTGCTACAGATGCTCGAGTGCGTCGTTGACACGCAGCAGCACGGCCATCAAGGACATCCACAGGAGCAGCGCCATTCACTGGATGGGATGGCTGGCAGTGTTCCAGGTCAGGAGACGGCGTTACCGATGACAGGTGCAGCGGGACTGCCACAGACACCGAGCAGCGGCAGCACGATGGCGGTGGGTAGCGTGCCTGGCCGCACGCCACTGTGTTGGACAACTGAAACGACCTCGGCAGGGGGAAACCTTTCCTCCCAGGTTGGCTACCGGCCCGTCGAGCACGACACCTCTATGTGGTCATGGGGAAGCGGCAGTGGCACATCAGTCACAGCGCCAGCAAATAACTCACTCACGCAAGTGTCGCAGGGAAGCCCTCACCTGTCCCCCGGAGCAGTAAGTTCGACCTCCTCTCCGTCCCGGCACTTCGTGCCACATACGGCCCCCACCAGTACTCTTCCCCCCGCCTCCACTACTGCGCCACAGTCAGTATCATCGCTCGCAGCGCCGGGACCGCTGTCGGTGTATTGTGCGTGGGGCTCGGCATGTCCCTTGTGTGAACTACTGATGGCGCATCCGCAGTGCTGGACGACGCAAAGATATCCCGGCTACAGGAGGGGCTGCTACACTATTGGTGTCACCCGGCCTCGACGTTACAGCAGCGAGCCCGCGATTCAACTCATCTTTCCCTCCCTCGACGAGAGCGTTCGCAGGTGGGCGCAGCAGGCCCACCTGCGCGATGGTGCAGACTTCACGGCGCTCATGCAGAGCAGCTACACGGGAGACGATAACAGTAGCAGTCTCTTGCACTCCGTGCAGCCATGGTTCATGCGACCACACATGTTCATCACACCAGTGACGGCAGCCTACGGCGTATCACCATACGAGGTGTTTGAGCGCATGTCGTATCACTCGAATCGGATGAGTAGCGGCAACAGTCACAGCCAGCGGCTCTCACATCACCAGCCCTCATATTCGCCCATGGCTAGCGATTCTGCAGCCACGGCCTCGCCACTGATCGAGACAAACAATACCAGCTCTCTGATCGATCCTGATCCTCGCGGCTTAATGCTCATCTCCCGCGCGCAGGCGCACCCGCACGAGGCATCCGTTGTCCCGGTCCGCCATAGCACCGCCATCGGCAGCGCGAAGGAGCAGGGCCACACCCTCCTGCAGTGCGCCGACATACCCGAAGCGGCGGTGGAGTACCTTCGACGCTCCGCTGAGGTCATTAAGCAGCGCCTCGAGTACGCACGGCGACAGCAAAGCCTCCTCGAGCGGTACGAACAAGCGTGGGAACAGCAGGGCACAGGTCCTGCAAAGACAGCGCCACTCGCGTCTATGGAGACCCCCGCTACTGCTTCAAGCGCGAACATAACCGCCCAGCCAGCAAGGTCTGCCGCGTTAGCTGTGTCTACGCCGGCATCAAGTTTGGTGACGCAAGTTTCACACAGCCATACTGTACAAGGTGCGGCGAGTCCCAGTAGCCATGTGGAGGCTACCAGGAGTGGTGGTTGCTCTCCCTCCTCCTCCTCCGCTCCCGCTTCCTCAAAGGTCGCGCCAGTGGGCAAGCGGGCCAGCCCCCGCCCGCGCTCCCTGCGCTACGGCTGTCGACGACTTCCCCTGCACACCGCCTTCAGACCCCTGTCGAATCAGGCGTTGCTGTTCGACAGCACCACGCCAGCCCAAACGGTGAGCGCCACCGACACCTCAGCGCAACGGCAACCGCAGGCGCAACAGAGTAACCGCACTAACTCGGCACACACGGACCCGCGCACGCCCTCTTTCACAGGCGCGTCCACCGCCACGCTGCTCGTTGGGGTCGGCGGCCTGCTTGGGACTGAGCGCTTTCTCCCAGCGGAAGTGTTGCTACAGTACGTGCTGCATCACATAATTGCGCTCAGCTGGGGAACCCGCGGGCTGGAGGTGGACACACTAGTGCGTCTTCTCGAGCGCAATCTGCGCCGCCTTCCGTCGCTTCTCGCGAATCTGCCGTACATCATGCAACTACGCAGTGCAGGCTACACAAGCGCACTGGCCGCGGCGGCGTCGTCAAGCAACACAGCTGCACGCAGTGGGGGTGGAGAGACCACGGCCGTCGTATCCTCTACCTTCACCACCGTGCACACACGCCTCGCCGCCCCACCGTCCTCCCAGGGCACCTCACCAGACCGATCCGTGACAAGCCCCCACAGTGGCATCTCGCACGCCGCCATCAGCGCCCCCCCTGTCACGGAGGCGGAGGTACAGCTGCTGCAAGCCTACGAGGTGCTGGATCAGCTGAGCTTGATGAAACCGCTATCTGCATACGCCACGTGGCAGGTGCGCACCGTTCCGACACGGCTGCTGCTGCACGCTGTAGTGAACGAATTTAGCGACGTTCTCTACGTGAACAGCTCGGAGCGCGATGGCGATGCAGACCATTAGTCGTTCCTGTGGCGCCGTCGTGAAGCAGGCCGCCACTGGATCGGCACCCGAGTGAGCCTTGCGCATTCGCCTCGTTCTGCGCCCGTGTGACGTCGTGGCGTGTACCGCTTTACCTTATCGCTTTCTTTCTTTTTTTTTAAATATTGTTGTTGGCTGCCATCCTCGTCAGATGCAGCAGTCCTTGGGTTCGCGACCTGGCAAGCGGCCGCGGTGGTGTGCCCTGCACGCATCCAGAATGCAACGGAGCAGCAAAGGGGAAGAGGGTCTTGCAACGGGCTCTGGCAGTGTCCGCTGCTCTACCGCGCATTCGCGGAGAGGGGGAGAGGGTGTGGGACGAGAAGTTGGTGGAGCGAAACGGCCGCTAAGCGGGTACCATTCAGCGCGATGCCCCGGCTGCGCGGGGCTCTTGCCACCCCCCTCCCGAGGGGGTGAGGTCTGCTCCCTTGCACATCTCACACGTTACGCTCACGTGGGCCAAAAAAGACTCGCCCGTGCAACCGCCCCCGATGGTGCCGAGCCTCCTCCGCGATGTTTCTGCAGGATCTGAATCTCCACACAAACACACACGCATACGCACACGCACATTACCTTGTAGACCTCTCTTGCCCCCTCTCGCAGTCTTCTCTGCACCAGTGGTAGCCATCATTGCGGTCACGAGCACTGCTGCCGTCATGGCAGCATCCCCCCCCCCCTCCCTCCCTCGCCCCCTGGCGGCTGGTGGTGTCCAATGAGTTTCACGTCGAGTGTCGTCGCCCTACCCTATTCCCACTCCCTCTTTCACTGTACCTCCTCACCCATTCATTTGGTTTACATCTCGGGCGGTGGAACACTTTCGTGTGGCACGGGCCCCATCTCCCCTCCCCCGTGCACCCCCACTTCCGACACCCACGGTTGCTGCTTCTCTACCGAAATCACGAAGCTCACGTGTCTCACTCCCACGAACGCAAGAACCCCGTGAGGTCTCTCCGACAAATTCACAGGAGATCACAATAGGCATCATGGATTCCTTTTCCGCAGCTGCCGAGGCGGGTGGCGCTGCTGCGCGATCTGAGCTGCACCTGTACCCCAACGCGCCGGCGAACGCCGCTGGCACCGGGACGGCTGCGCTGCCGAATAAGGCGCTCGATCACATGAAGCACATGTCGCGCAGCAAGAGCGACGCGCGGCGATCTGGTAGCAAGCGCACGTTTGATGAAGCCACCACAACAGACAACGTGCAGCAACGCCGACACGATGGCACGGTGGTGGCAAACACTGCGCCGAATCAAGTGGTGGAGGTGGTGGCGCCACCGCCCAAGAAGAAGAAGGTGACGTACGCGCTGCCGCACCAGAACATGGAGGAGGGCCACTTCTACGTGGTGCTCGGCGAGGACATCGACGTGTCGACGCAGCGCTTCAAGATCCTGTCGCTGCTCGGTGAGGGCACCTTCGGCAAGGTGGTGGAGTCGTGGGACCGCAAACGAAAGGAGTACTGCGCCGTGAAGATCGTGCGCAACGTGCCCAAGTACACGCGCGACGCCAAGATTGAGATCCAGTTTATGGAGAAGGTGCGCCAGGCGGACCCCGCCGACCGCTTTCCGCTGATGAAGATTCAGCGCTACTTCCAGAACGACAGCGGCCACATGTGCATTGTCATGCCCAAGTACGGCCCATGCCTGCTGGACTGGATCATGAAGCACGGCCCCTTCAATCACCGCCACCTCGCGCAGATCGTCTTCCAGACTGGGGTCGCGCTCGACTACTTCCACAGCGAGCTGCACCTCATGCACACGGACCTCAAGCCGGAGAACATCCTCATGGAGACAAGCGACACCACCGTCGACCCCGCCACCAACCGCCACCTGCCGCCCGACCCCTGTCGCGTGCGCATCTGTGACCTCGGAGGCTGCTGCGACGAGCGCCACAGCCGCACCGCCATCGTCTCCACGCGCCACTACCGCAGCCCCGAGGTCATCCTCGGTCTCGGCTGGATGTACTCCACCGACATGTGGTCCATGGGCTGCATCATCTACGAGCTCTACACCGGCAAACTGCTCTACGATACGCACGACAACCTTGAGCACTTGCACCTCATGGAGAAGACGCTCAGCCGCCTGCCGCCCGAGTGGGCTGCGCGCTGCGGCACGGATGAGGCGCGTCTGCTGTACAACTCGGCCGGCCAGCTGCGGCCCTGCACCGACCCGAAGCACCTTGCCCGCATCGCGCGCGCGCGTCCGGTGCGCGACGTCATCCGCGACGACCTTCTGTGCGACCTCATCTACGGCCTGCTGCACTACGATCGCCAGAAGCGCCTCAACGCGCGCCAAATGACCACGCACCCCTACGTGCTCAAGTACTATCCCGAGGCCCGCCAGGCCGCCAGCTACCCCGAGAACCGCTCCGTGCTGCGCCCGCCGCCGATCATGTAGTGGCAGCGGGTTATTTTTTTTAGAAGGAAGTCAGATGTGCGTCGGCGCTTGGGCGGATGCATGTGTCGACGTGCTTCATAATGCTGGTCAAGCGCGACGCATATTCTTCTGTTGTTTGACGTGAAGAGCGGCGGACGCGTGCGCAGGTGTGCACACACAAGGACGCTTTCTGTGGGAGAGACTCACTGGAAAGGGGCGGGGAAGGAAGCTGTGGAAAGGGAGTCCATGGCGCATGTCACAGGCGACGCCGGAGGTGCCGCCCCGCATCACCGCGTGCGTGCGTGGGGGGGTTGCCCTCCACCAGTTCTCAAAGGCCTTGGGTTTACTTGGGGATCGTCGGCGCCTTCCCTACTCGCTCCCTGCGTGTGCGTCCCCCCCCCTTCCCCCCTGCCCCCCTGCCCACCCCCTCCTCTCCCATGCTTTAGATTTACCCATCTCCTGTCCGTGGTTCCCTTCTTCCCACTGCGCCCCGTCGATCACGGTGTACATCGGCTGGGACTGGTACGTGTGCAGGAGGCCGCAAGTGGCTGCCCTCCCTCTCCCCTCTCACCACCATCCACACATTCCGGAAGCGCAGCTGGTACGAGAAGCTGTGACACGGAAGGTGCAGACACGCACGCGCCGGCCTACTGGCCCCTCACTCCCCTCCCCTCCCCTCCCCTCACCCCCCCCATTCCTCTTGCGTACTTGGTTTCGTGTATAGTTGTCTGCCTAGATGCTCTCTTTCCCTCCCCCCTCCGTTGTTCTCTTATGACCCTCATCCCTCTCTCATGCCCTTTGGTTCCTGCTGGGTTCCTCTGGTTGTACGGCGTCTCTCCCCCTTCTCTGTGTGTGTATAGGTGTATGAGTCTTGGTATCTCTCTGTACGTTCTTCTCCCCCTTTCCCCCTACTCCTCCTCCTCCTCCTTGCCCGCCCTCGGTCGCCCCCTCACTTCTAGTCGCACCTCCCTCGATATCCCCTGCGCGTCCCTAAGAAGTGCACGCGGGGGGGAAGGGAAGGGAAGGTGGCAGCGGTAGCAGCGCGCACGGTTCCTCGAGAAGAAGCGAGTAGCACATCAAGCAAACAAACATATATATATATATATATCTAACATGACAATGCGGCGAGGGTGCCGGGCACACGTGGTGTGTGGGCTGTCGACTTCAAGGGCGTGGTAGAAGAGCGGGAGATGATCAAAGGCTCAGCACACGCTGGTCCGTGTATGGACGAGTGTGCATGTGGAGTCTCCCTGCGAAGACAGCCCGCATCCCCGTCGTGTATTGGTGTCTACTTGTCACCCCACCCCCCTCCCCCCTCCAAGCCCACCTCACGCTGTTCACGTCACACCACCACTCGTTGGCGCTGACAGCAATCATGCTACGGGTAACGTTGAGTAGGCGCTGAATCCGCCTTCCCCTCTCGCCGCTATGACCTTCGCGCACCACCCTCATGGGAGCAGGCTCACGGCTGCGTGAAGGCATGCGCGTGCATGACAGGCAGCGGGGAGACAAGGGCAGCGTGCCGTTGGCATGCCTTTGTGGTATCTCTGCGCGTTCCTCTTACTATTCATCTCCTCTGTACTGTCTCTCTCTCTCTTTCTTTCTCTCTTTCCCGCGTTCACTATCGCGCACGGACTTCTGTACTTGGGAGGGATTACTGGCCACTCTCGGCAGACATGATCGCACCGCGTCACTCCACTGTCGCGACTCCCCCACCCCCTTCTCCTCCTCCTCCGCGACGGGGAGGGGGGGGGGCTGCACGCCTCGTCACATCGCCAACAAGCGAGGAGAGAGAGAGAGAAGGGCTGAGAATATAAGTAGGAGATGTGGCCTTTTGATGAGTTTGTCGTGTCATGGGCCGCCCGTTTTGCCCTCCCTGTTCTACGGGCTGTCTCTGCCTCCTCACTCTCGCTTTCTCTCTCTCTCTCTCTCACCACCGCCACCTGTCCTCGTGCACGCACACAAGAGGACGTTCACGAAAGCTCTTGGATGCATGGCTGTGTAGGTGAAGGTGCCTACGCGCGTCGAGGCAACAGCTCTCCTTCACAGGTTCCGAGATCACAGGAAATCCTCAGGCCCACGCGACTTTTTCTTCTCTTGGCTGTCGGGCAGACGCTCTCACCACCGGGCCCACTCGTATACCGAAGCGCACCACCGTGGCTTCTTCAGTGCTCTCGCCGCCACCCACCACATGCCGGGGATGAAAACGATACACTTGAGCAGCTCACACTTATTGGGGACGTTGCCTCTGAGTGGGTGCGGGCTCTTGGCTGGTGAGGCCGCCTTCCCACCCCCTACACACACGCACACACACACCACCCAGCGCGTCATATCGCTCATCTTCAACCCGCTCGCGCTTGCTTTTGTGTGGCCACCATTGTAGCCACCGTGTGTGTGTGTGTGTGTGTGTGTGTGTGTGTGTGTGTGTGTGTGTAGCGTGCTACCCATCAGACTCGCTCATCTTGGGTTTTTTTTGTTGTTGCTGCTTCCTCTTGTGGTGCTACACAGCAGCAGCAGCAGCAACTCTTTCCCCTTCCCTCACAAGTATCCCCATCGCTGCCTTCTCTCTCGCTCGCCTCTTTATTCGGGTCGGTTGTCTTCCTGTCGTCCTCCATCGTATTTGGAATCCCTCACACATCCTGCCGCCGGCAGCACTCGCCCACTCACCCACCCGTTCGGCTCTCTCGAAGACTCTCCTCGCGCCTCTCAATGGCCTCCCTACATAGCCGTTTGGCACCCATCACAAATATCAACCACAATGCCTCCACAACGACAGCGGGTGCGCCGATACTACGCAAGCCAGAGATGACGTCCACCGCGGCTGCCGTTTACGCTAGTAGGAAGGAGTGCGCTACGTCAAGCAGCCACAGCGCCTCAGCGAACAAGGTGCTGGCGGCCTCTGCGACGACGGGGAGTAGCCGCGGTGAGGAAGTAACCGGCCGACGCTCCGGCAGCAAACGCGACCACGAGACCTCCATCACAACCGATCAGAACCCCCAGGACGCAACGAAGGCCATGCCGCCACCCAAGAAGAAGGTGACGTACACGCTGCCGCACCAGAACATGGAGGAGGGCCACTTCTACGTGGTGCTCGGCGAGGACATCGACGTGTCGACGCAGCGCTTCAAGATCCTGTCGCTGCTCGGTGAGGGCACCTTCGGCAAGGTGGTGGAGTCGTGGGACCGCAAACGAAAGGAGTACTGCGCCGTGAAGATCGTGCGCAACGTGCCCAAGTACACGCGCGACGCCAAGATTGAGATCCAGTTTATGGAGAAGGTGCGCCAGGCGGACCCCGCCGACCGCTTTCCGCTGATGAAGATTCAGCGCTACTTCCAGAACGACAGCGGCCACATGTGCATTGTCATGCCCAAGTACGGCCCATGCCTGCTGGACTGGATCATGAAGCACGGCCCCTTCAATCACCGCCACCTCGCGCAGATCGTCTTCCAGACTGGGGTCGCGCTCGACTACTTCCACAGCGAGCTGCACCTCATGCACACGGACCTCAAGCCGGAGAACATCCTCATGGAGACAAGCGACACCACCGTCGACCCCGCCACCAACCGCCACCTGCCGCCCGACCCCTGTCGCGTGCGCATCTGTGACCTCGGAGGCTGCTGCGACGAGCGCCACAGCCGCACCGCCATCGTCTCCACGCGCCACTACCGCAGCCCCGAGGTCATCCTCGGTCTCGGCTGGATGTACTCCACCGACATGTGGTCCATGGGCTGCATCATCTACGAGCTCTACACCGGCAAACTGCTCTACGATACGCACGACAACCTTGAGCACTTGCACCTCATGGAGAAGACGCTCAGCCGCCTGCCGCCCGAGTGGGCTGCGCGCTGCGGCACGGATGAGGCGCGCCTGCTGTACAACTCGGCCGGCCAGCTGCGGCCCTGCACCGACCCGAAGCACCTTGCCCGCATCGCGCGCGCGCGTCCGGTGCGCGACGTCATCCGCGACGACCTTCTGTGCGACCTCATCTACGGCCTGCTGCACTACGATCGCCAGAAGCGCCTCAACGCGCGCCAAATGACCACGCACCCCTACGTGCTCAAGTACTATCCCGAGGCCCGCCAGGCCGCCAGCTACCCCGAGAACCGCTCCGTGCTGCGCCCGCCGCCGATCATGTAGTGCTACCGAGCACAACGATAGCGCTAGAGGAGCTTTCACCTGGGGTGAAGTGCTTTAATAAGCTTGTCTTCTCCGTGGGCCACCCATGAGCATTCTTTGTGCTCCGCTTCTGTGGTGCTGAGGTTTGGCGTGTGTGTGTGTGTGTGTGTGTGTGGCAGCCTTGTTGGTTTTCTCTGCTCCATGGGACGGTTCCCGCCACCACACCTCTCGCCAGCGTCGCCACAGCTCTCCTGTCTCTCGCCTTCTCTTTGCGGTCTCGTAGCAGGCACTGGCTGCTCAGGTGCAAACCTGCGCTCCCACCCCACCTCCTGTTGTGCCCTTCCATGTATCTCCTCAGTCCCGCAGGAACGCCCCGGCCACATCGTCACCTGTGCTCTGACACGTTCTCTCGGTGCTCTTGCAGGACCATTGTCTGCGATGACGTTGGGACATGAGGGGAAGAAAGGTAAAAGGAGGAGAGGAAAGGAGTAGGCAGGTGTGCGGCCGTCATTCCAAGTTAGATTGCGCGCTTTCTCGGTGGAGGCATTCAATACTCGCGCCCAGATACGCCTACAGGTGTACGCAGAGAGATGTCGTGTTGCTGTCGTGATAGAGAGACGTCCTTGTTCGTCCGTTCCAGCTCCCCCCCCCTCCCCTTCCCTCACCCTCCCGCCCATCCTACCTCTTCGTGGCCAGTAGATCATGGCGTGTCTGCACATAGCTGTAACTGTGCGTCCCTCCCCCGACAGACACACGCACACACCGCCATCCGACCCACTCGCCACGCCTTTCTCCCTCCCCCATCACACACACACACACACACAACGGCAGAAATGATGAATACGATCAGGTGGAAGAAGGGGGGTGGGGGTGGACGCGGTGTGTGTGTGCGTCTGGGGAGGGGAAAGGGGTCGATGGAAGAGAAAATGTGCGAGAGCATGTCTCTTGGGGCCTTCGTGTCTGCCCCTCGCTCTCTTTGTCGTTGAGAGGTGTTCTCTCACTTAGATCTTGATTCTCTTGGTGCAGATATATATATATATATGTGTGTGTGTGTGGGAGGGTCTCTCTCTTCCCGGCACCGTCCCCCTCAAATTTCTGTAGCTTCCCCTCCTCCACCTGTCTGTGCATAGGCGCTCGGCTGGACGAGCACCAAGAAGGAAAGCATGGGCGTCGTGGCAACATCACGCCTTCCTCGTCATTCTCGATCTGAGTACACTTCGAGCGGTAGATAAGGAAGGTGGAGGAAGAACAAGAGAAACATCGGCTCTGGCGTTGGAATGGAGAGTGTATGGCCACTGTGTGTAGCGCTTTGGATGCACAGCGCAGCGGCGATCCCCCCCCCTCCTACAGTGTATGGATGCTGCTCACCTCGGTAGAGCTTTGGCCTCTTGGTCAAGCCCTCTGCCACCACACTCAGGTGCTATCGTATGTCTTTCTTTCTCTCTCCTACCTCTTCTTACTTTGTTGGTTCATGGCACGCCGTTAACAGTGCTGAGAGTCTTCGTTCGTGTGGGAGTGGCCGTGACGAGCAGCAGCCCCCTCCGTCTGACCACCTCTTGCCCCCCTTCACAGGTCTAATAGCCTCCACCACTTTACAGATGGTGCGCCCTCGTGCCTCCCTCGCCACGCACACACACACACACACACGCATATATATATACATACATAAATATATATATATGTATACTCATGTATAGAGATGCAATAGCTCGAGGTACGTAAACGGGTAACACAAGTTCAGTTCAAGTATATAGCTTCTTAACTCGCAGTTTTCGAGGCTACAGTCCTGTGTGGCAGTCGCCGTGTGCAAGTGTATACAAGCGCACACACACACACACACACACACACACTCACACACACCGGCCATCAGGACCTCCCATACACAAAACACCGTCGCTGTCTCCTCCCTCCCCCCCCCCTTTTCGCTCAGAAGATGCCACTCCGGCCTTTGGATCCCACGCCCGTCCCACCCTCCGCAGGAACGTCCACCCCATCCACAGTACTGACACTACAGCGACTCCTTGACACGAAGCAAGCCTCCGCCATACTTCCAGGTCTTCTTTACTTCGCGTCGACTGGCGAATGCATCTCTTCCTCTCTCGCTGGCAACGTTGATTCAACTAAGGCAGCAGCAGGTGCGTCGGCGCCGGCTGCGACGGCGATGTCCGTAGCAATGGAGGCCATTCATGACTTCTACTTCAAGGAGAACTTCTTCACCAGCGGCGTGGAAGAAGCCTGCCCCAAAGGCAGCCGCACGCGCACCGTCCCGACCGCCCGGGCAGCCGTGGGGCAGGACGCCGTCTTTGTGTCGTTGCGAGACACCCCACCCTACCTCTACCGCCCCTTCTTCGCTGACTTTGGCCCGCTGGACATGAGCTGCTGTGTGCACTTTTCGCGGCGCCTCTGTGAACTGCTTCGGACGGTTACGGGAGTCGACGTGTGCGCCCCCTCCGCATCCACTGCAGAGACACAAGCCTCTGGCAGTGGTAGAAGCACAGGGGCCACGGCCTCTGCCCCAAAAAAGAGGGGTGGAAAAGAGCAGCCCGCATCGGCGCCGTCCGGCTCCCTGAGCTCCACCTCGGCGGTCTCCTCCCTCAGTGGCCCGCCGGGGACGACGCTGCCGGTGGTGATATGCGCCAGCCTCAATGCACAGGAGCGGGTGAACACGGCGTGTCTGGTCGGCGCTTTCTGTGTGTTGTGCCTCGGTTGGTCGGCCGCGGCAACGTGGTACCGCGGCTTCTTCGACATCTACCCCGGCTTCCTCGCTTACCGCGACGCGAGCCAAGGCGTGTCGAACTACCCTCTCTCTCTCATTGATGTTTGGGCGGGGCTCGAGCAGGGCGTGGCCCTCGGGCTCGTCAGCGTGCACACGTTCGATATACCAGCCTTCCTAAAAGGCAAGAAGAAAGACTACAGCTGGGTGGTTCCTCGCCGCTTTCTTGCCATGAGCTCCCCGCAAGACGACAAGTCCACGCGCACCGCTGAAGTGTTTGCACGGCGGCTCCGCCCGCTGGGTGTGCGACTCGTTGTGCGCCTGAACGACAACCTTTACAACCCGGCGCCTCTGCTACGGATGGGCATACAACACGTTGACCTGCCGTACGCCGACGGCAGCGTTCCATGCGATGCGATGTTGCTTCGATTCCTGCAGGCGGTAGAGGAGCACTTTGGTGAATCCACCGCACCTGTTTCGCTGCAGCAGTGGTGGCCGGTGCCATCGTCGTCCAGCGCCACGTCGCAAGTGAGCAGCGCATCGAATAGCGCTTCCTCAGCTCGTGCCAGTCACCGTAAGCCGCTACTGCAGCCATGTTCACTCATGCACTCGGGCACGTGTCGCGGCATGCCAGAGGCGTGGACGGCGGTTCCTCCATCGGCGTCGCCCTCACCCGCTCGCCGCCCGGACTGTGGCCCTGCGAACGGAGCGCAGAGCCACAACACATGCCCGTTGGTGCCAGGTGACAAGGGTGCTGTAGCGGTACACTGTCTTGCTGGCCTGGGTCGCACGGGTACCATGCTCGCTGTTTACATGATGCGTCACTACGGCTTCACCGCGCACGCCGTGATTGCGTGGATGCGGCTTTGCCGGCCAGGCAGCATCACCGGCATTCAGCAGCAGTACCTGGACAGGATGGAGCGACGTTTGCGGCCGCCGCCGCTCATGCTAGCCGCGCTGCAGCTGAACTCGGCAGTCAAGCTGTGCGGCGCTGCCGGCGGAGGGATTCAATCGGAGCGTCTATTGCAACGCATACCCTCCTCAGCCTCGTCCCCCATCTCCACCACGCCCTTCTTGCCAAGCCGAGCAGCCGCAGTCCAGACAACGTGCAGAAGAAACAGAACAGTGGCGACGGGCAGGAACCAACTCGACACGACACCGCAGCCTCCCCTAGGAGAGGCGACAACGAGTTGCATGCACCCAATCGCTTCTGTGGCTGCCTTCCAAACACACGGCAGCGTCGTCGCGGATGCGCGGCCGGCGACGTGGATAAATAGTCTGGACGGCCACATTAGCCGCGGTGATAACGGCCGCACGAACACGATGGTCACTCGAGCAACGTCGGAGGCCGCCAGCGACGTCGACATGTTTAACGACTTGGCCGTGTGGAAAGACCTCACAAGACTGCATGGAGCGCTGCAGCAGCGGCAGCCGCTGCCGATGCGCCGTCTCAGCAACAACAGCGCCGCCACCCTTTCGCTCAGCACCATCCAGCCTGCGGGAGAAGCGTTAGACGTCGTCACGCGTATGCCCGTTCTCGGAGATGACATCCCACAGAACCGAAGCGCCTCCACGTCGTTACCCAAGTGCGGTGCCGCCACTTTTGCCGCCAACGAAAACAAGGTGCCCACCCACACGTCTCCTCGCGTGGATGACTACAAGTACGCCTCAACGTACTTCATGGCGATGGAGAAGACGGGTGGGCTGTCGCGCGTGTGCCCTTGGGCTCCCTCCTCCGACGCCACCTCCACTGCCAGGGGCGAGCTACCGGCATCCCACAGTGGTGGTCTACCACCTGCAACCGCCAGCACGTCTAGTGAACCCGTGCTTCCAGGGGCGCACCATATCCGCTGTCCCTGTGTAAGCGAAGGCGGTATGGGAAGTGATGCGAGTAGCTCGAAAGAGAGTCGCACAACGGCAGTGTCAGCGGGCGACTGCCCCCTCCCCCGCACAGGTCTCACCAGGGCGCTACAGTGTCGACGGCCGTCCACAGCGGCGACAGCGGTGAGACCAGAGCGCCGACTCCGCGCGAAGCAATATCCGACCCACTACGATCGTGGCGGTGTCATTAACAGTAGTAAGACAGGCACCCACGCATCAGGCGGCACACCCCTATCTCATGACCTCCCCGAAACGAGGCAGCAGTCTCTTCGCCCCCGCCATGCAGCAAAAAACGTGGCGGTTAAGCGGAGTGGCAAGGGCGCTTATCGCGCAAGCCTTGACGATCCAAGGGCCGGCAACACCGCAGCTGAAAATGTCTACGCTCAAGTCAAGTTACGCATACCACATCCGCCATCGGCGCCAATGTCGTCACCTCCCCAAGGGCAAGATGACGGTATGGCACAACTGGAGGGTGGGCTGCAGTCGCCGCCGGTGCAGAGCCACTCGTCCCTGGAGATGTCTGCAGCGTTACTGCCCATGTGGGGCCGTCCTATGCTTCGAACGTGAGCGAGAAAACGGAAGCGCTCCACAGATGCCAGCTCTCCTCCTCCCCCCCCCTGCCGCGCCTCCCTGGAGGTGCACGCATCACTTGCAGCCTCTCTTTTTTGTGGTTGATTTCGAGTGGGTGTGAGGGGTAGAGAAGGGCATGGATGGGGACACCTTCCTGCTCCTGATCTCCCCACACGCACACAGACGGCTTCATGCAGCCGCACATGTGCATGCAAGCATGTAGAAAACCTATGTAAGTAGTCACGGCCGTGCCGGTCTCCTCCGCCGTCGGGGAGGATCGGTTTCGTTTATATTTTTTTTGTCTTTCCTTCCGAAGAATGCGGGGAAGGGCGCTTCTTGGAATCGTCATTGTGCATGTGTGTGTGTGTGTGTGTGTGTGTGTGTCGCTGGCTCCCCTCTGCCGCTTTCTCTCTGACGTCTTCGCTTCTCATACTTCTTCTCAAGCCCCCCCCCCATCCTCCTCCTCCTCCTCCAGTGCGTGTGTATTTCATTTTCTCGCTTTCTCACCCCTTGAAATGGCGTCTCCACCACCACGATCACCACCCCCTCATGTCACATAGGTGCATGAGTCTTTGGGAGTCCTCACTGTCCGCATCTTCCCTCCCTTACATTTTCTTTCACTTGTGTTACTCTCCAGCTACGCCTTTGTTATTGTGGGCTCGCTGCCCTCCACCGCCATCGCCCACAGCGCATGCACCTCTGTGGATGTCTAAGACTTGTGTCCCTGTGTACCTTAACGCGAGTCCGCGCTCGCATACACACACACACGCACACATGCACGTACGCACACGCATACCCCACCGACCTCCACAGAAGAAACGTATGAAGAGAACGGGTAAAGACGAGGAGGCAGAGAGCGAGGGCGTTGCCTCCACCTACTCGCCGCCCGCTCTCTTCTCCCTTTGCACTGGTACTGGAAGGGATATGGAAAGGAACATGCGCACTTGCACACACACACACACACACGAGAGCTTTCTGTTCCGTATGTGTCAATCCTGCACAGCTACCCTTGCCGGTGCAGGTGGTTATGCTTCACGCTCTCTGCTGGTGCACACTCCTCTTTACGGCACGTGCCTCTCGCGCGTCCTGCGCCACAGCTCTGCTACTCAAGGCTGCCTATGGTACTGCTGGAGGTACTTGCTCTTGGGAAACGGAAAACGAGGAGTCCCCTTTCACTTGGCTGAGACCATCTTGCCCGGGCATCGAAGTGATCCTCTCGTCGCACGGGGAGCCGTGCCCACTCCCTCTCCACTCCTTTCTCCGTCTCTGATGCACTCATCAGCACCACACTCTGTCCAGATTCCCTCTCTTACACACACACACACACACGTACACGTGTGCGCACGTAGCGGCTCGCGCTCGCGTCCTTTAGGAGAGAGCAACTAGACAAGCGCCTTCGCTGTTAGGGCACACACACACACACGCGCGCGCTGACGCTTCCACGCAGGCTCGTGGGCAACCTCCAGTGTTGCTCAACTCCTGCCCACGCGCACACAGACACACACTTTCTCACGCCCAGCTGCCCCGCTGCACCTTTATCTTTGCGTTGCGCCTCTTCTCTGAGGTCTCCGGCTCCCTCCCCCGCCCCCCCCTCCCCCATAGGGTGCACCGGCCCCCGCGTCATTGCGGCGCACCTGCCATTTGGTACGTCGCTTCCTCTGTGGTTCTCGGGTCGCCTTGCCTGTCGCCGCGTGTGTACTTCCCGCTGATCTTCTACTTGCTGTGTTGTTGCTGTGTTGTTGCTGTGTTGTTGTTGTTTTTTTTCTTCTTCTTCTTTGGTTTTGCTTCTCGGTGGTACAGGCACGCAGGCATAGAGAGAGAGAGAGAGAGACCCCAACGCACTCCACTCACGCACCCGAACACCTGCACGTCGGCGCATCACGAGATGATCTCGGAAGAGGACAGCTGCCTGTTCGAGGCGGCGAAGCGGGCGCAGGTGAGTCGCAACACCGCCATCCACCTGATCGAGAATGTCAACTCGAGCCGCATCCTCGCCGGTGCCTTTGTGCGGGTGCTGCTGGAGATGCCGACTCGTAACGAGGGGTACGTGGTGGCGCGTATTCACAGCACGACTTCCGGTGAGCCATACAGCGGCTTCTCGACCAGCCCAACGCAGACGACAAACATGTATCTGATGCTGGAGCTGCCACCGCCCTTAGCCGCCATCAACGGCGTCCAGTACCAGCTGAACAGCGTCAGCAACAGCAGCATGGGCGAGGGCGAATTCCGCGATTGGTTGCAGATGATCCGAAACGAGCCGACTCTGCAGGTGCCGACGGTGCAGGGCCTGAAGGAGGTGACCGCTCGCCTGCATCCGTACGAAGCGAACCGGCACCGCTCCAACTCTCACGGCAACGCCCAGGTGAACGGCCTGTTGGTGGCCAACGGTCGAGCTGGCACGGTGGACACAGGTGGCAGTGCACCACCTCAGCAACTAACGCCGCAGCAGCAACAACGAAGTCTCTCCGCCCGCGGGGCTGTGCGGCAACGCCGTCAGAGCCTCACCTCAAGCTCGCAGACGATGCTGATACCACCACTGCTTCGGAACGGCGACTTCCTCGCCGATATCAATGATGCGCCGCTCAGACGAAGCCCTGCCGCGATGTGCGAAGGCGGCAGCAGCGGTGTCATCGCGAGCGCGGACGGCAGTGCGAGCGCCGCCGTTGGCGGAAGCAACAACAACGGTAACGTCAACCATCGTGTCGGGCGTAAAGGCACAGTGATGGCGCGCGACTATAACCGCAACCCACGCGAGGACGGGCAAGCGTCGCACCACATACCCCATGCAGAAGTTTCGGGTACGAGCTTGTACACCGCGACGCCAGGCAGCCAGCAGGAGCCGCAACAGCGAACCACGTTTTCTCTTCCGCATGGTAGCGGTGGTGGTGGTGGTGGTGTGGCGGGTGAGAGTGGCGGTGGTCCCAGCTTGTCAGTCACCACGTCCTTCATGACGCGCGGGGCCACTGACACCAATATGGAGAGCGAGGATGAGGAGATGGAGCGCCGTCTGCGGCAGGAAATTATGAACCACCTAGCCCAGGAGTGTGTCCTGTTCCCGAAAGACGCACAGGGCTACAAGCTCTCCCGCCTGCGCTTGTTGGAGCGAGACATGATCGAGTACCTGCAGCACGTCCGTGATGAGATTCAGGGCAAGCAGGAGAACTGCATTGTATGCATGGACCACGTTCCCACAGTCATTCTGCTGCCTTGCAAGCACAAGGTCATGTGCCGACTATGCGCGCCGTCGTGCCCCACATGTCCGGTGTGTCGCAGCAAGATAACGGAGATGTTCGAACCCGAGGAAATCTAGCCAGATACACCACCGAGAAACCAGGAGATGCGTGCACACGTGCACCTGGCAGACATAGACATACACTTGGCCTACAGAGAGGCGCCTGTGCGGATTCTGCGTGACCGGTCAACAGTTCCCAGCCCACCTTGGGGATATCGCTCTCCCCGCTCATGTACGCACGTGCGTGTATAGGCGCACGGAGAAGAAAACAAAAACAGAAACGGGGGTGAGATGGCTCAGACAGCCTCATGCACACGCGCCCCTCTCCGATGTGGGCCCCGAACATCTCGGTCTTTGATCCTTCATCGCACATTCTTTTTTTTTTTTTTTGAGACTCTGCTCTCGTGCGCTCGTCAGCCCCTTGACGGGGGCAGCCAGAGTGCGCGAGCGAGCCCGTCGTTACACACGCACAGCCACGCATGCTGAGTGGTGCGTGTGTAACGACGGGCAGACACGCGAAGCAATGTCGAGCTTAGGAAGAGGGGTGGAGAGGAGAGAGGGGATTCAGCCTGTGTCCAATGTGCAAAGGTTACTCCGTTGTCGTTTGATAACCTCTCTCTCTCTCTCTTCGTCTGGGTGTGCTGTCGTGTGTCTTCGCCTCCCCTCCCTCTCCTCTCCCTCGTATTCTGCGCATTGCGCATCGCCACATGCGTGATGGGGTGGCGAGGGAGAGGTTTACCTTTGGTTGGTCACGTGGGCGCTCAGCCCAGTATCCACGCATGTGCCGAGCTCGTACGGGTGCATAGGTAGGCGTGTTCTCCACTCCCCGAACGGCAGTAAGAGTCGATGTGCGTGCAACCGCGACGACCACGACGTGTGTGGCGCCGGGCAAGAGAAAAGTGGAAGAATACTCGCCTCGGGGCAACGCACAGCAGCAGAGGAGGGATAAGCCAAAGGAACATCCGCGTGAAGGGCATGCTGGACACGCGCACAGCCCCTGAAAGAAGCGCCACAAAAAACCACAGCAGCCACGCATGAACGGCGGAAGGTCAGCGCGTTGATGCACGTGCGCAGCGGCGTGCACTTGTGTGGCCTCGAACTTTGCGCAGTATTCCTCTCTCCTCCGCCCGCCCCCCCCCCTTCTCTCCTCCCTCCGTCTGTCTGGCGTGTACACTCCGATTCACGCATGCACACACACACACACACACACGCATGCACACACGCCCACACACGCATGTACGCCCTCACGTCTATGTCGGTGTGGATTTTGCGTTGCAGCGTAGCGTAACGCTGTGAGTAGCGCGCATTCAAGTTTCGCGCCTCCCTCTTCCAACACCCACCCACTCCCTTTCGTATCTCGGTGCATCTATGACCACGCAAGAGGGCGCAATGGCGAGCCCATCTGCCGCTGAGGCCCCAAAGGTGCCGCCCAGAATGGATCCGGCCTACTACGCCCTCAGTCTGCTGCGTCGGCGTAAGCTGGAGGAGTGCATCAAGGTCTCCACGCACTACCTTACGCTGAACACCACACCGAAGTTTGCGGACGCTCCCACCAACACCGCCGCCACAACATCGCTCAGCACCGGTGCCATCGATGAGAGCATATGGTTCATTCAGACCAAGGCGATGGTGCTGCAGAGCTGGTACGACGACACCGAGATCGAGGATGACGGTGTAGATGACGTGCTCATGGAAGGCGAGCAGGCCGTTGTGAGCACGTCGCACCGGCCCAGCACGTCCCTACAGGCGGCACGGCAAGGCACCGCAGGCGGCAGTACGGCTGCCGGCGCTGTGAGTCGCGCTGGTCGACTTGGAATGTCTACTGGCGGTGGCCGTCCAGTGAGCAGCCGCTACGGTTACGCGCGACCTGGCACGCTGCAGAACCGGCCCGGCACCGTCCGCGGCGGTCCGGACGGCACAGCGGTGCGTCCTGTCACCGGCCGCTTCGTTCGGATTGGCACCGCCTCGCTGCACTCAGTGCCCGGAGGGCCGCACATCAACTTGCAATCACTCGACCTTGAGCGCTACGCGCAGGAGAAGCCAATGGTAGCCAAGCTGCTGTGCGACTACCTGCTTTACGTCGAACACAAGCCTAAAATGGCATTGGAACTCTGCACAGCAGCGCTGCGTCCACTCAAACCTGTGACGACACCAGCAGCCCCACTGCCTTTGGTGCCCGGCGCTGCTGTCAACCTGCCAATGGGCATCGGTGCGGGGAGGGGAAGCCCCCTCCCCGCCATGGGCGCCTCTGCCGGGTCCGGTCTGGGCCCATCGTCTTTGCCTCCTGCCGAAAAGACCGCCGCGGCGTCGGCAGCGCAGGAGCGGGCTGGCATACCGAACAGAAATGACTGGTGGTGGAAAGCACGCCTGGCCAAGGCGTACTACCGGCTGGGGTTGCTTCGGGAAGCAGAGAAACACCTCAAAGCCGCTCTCTTCGACACAACGGCGAACACCAGCCTTGGGGCGGGGATGCTAGCGAAGGCGTCGCCAGGAAGTGGCGGCAGCATTCAGAAAGGTCGCACATTCGCCAACTACAACACAAGCGTGATCATGCAACTGGGCAAGGTGTACCTCAAGATGGACCAGCCGTTGACAGCTCTCGAGACATACGAGGCGGCGCTCGAGGTGAACCCGGTCGACCATCACATAGTCCTCTGCTGTGCACGCCTACACGACGAGCTGCATGAGCCCGGCACCGCCTACGACCTCTACAATCAGGTGCTGCATCTCGATAGTAGCAACATCGAGGCTATGGCCTGCATCGGCGCGCATCTCTTCTACGAGCGCAGCCAGCCGGAGCTGGCGCTGCGCTACTACCGCCGTCTGCTGCAGATGGGTGTGCACACATCAGAGGTGTGGGCAAATATGGGGCTCTGCGCCTTCTACACGTTTCAGATGGAACTGAGTCTGCGCTGCCTGTCCCATGCGCTGGCGCTGTGCAAGAGTGACAGCCAGCGCGCAGATGTGTGGTATAACATCGGGCACGTGGGCATCGGGATGGGCAACACAACCTTCGCTGAGCGCGCCTTCTGCCTTGCCGTCAGTGCCGATGCCACGCACGCGGAAGCACTGAACAATTTGGCGGTGTTAGCCTACGGAAACAAGAAGGAGAAGACCGGGTGTCGCCTCCTCGACACGGCGGTGCTGGTGGGGCCAGGACTGACAGAGGCGCTGTACAACACCGCCGTCATCGCCTTCCAGGCAGGAGAGCTGGAGCTGTCGTATCAAATGGTGATGCGGGCGCTGGAGGCGGAACCAGATCACCCGGAGGCAGTGGTGCTGCAAGGCAAACTCCGTGAGCGCTTTCTCTCGATTTAGGCATGCTGCCGTGTCTCGATCAGCATTTTCTCCAGTGTCGCTGCCGAAGCTGCGAGTACTCGCCCACCCTGCCACCCGACACACACACACACACACACACACGCAAGCACCGCTATCGTCACCGTCCCCTGAACGTGCAGCGTTCCATGACGCAGGAACGCGCACGCATCATCACTAGTGTACCGAATGTATGTTCGCTCGGCTGTGTGTGTGTGTGTGTGTGTGTGTGTGTGTGTGTGTGTGTGTGTGTGTGTGTGTGTGTGTGTGTGTGTGTGGGTGTGTGTTGGTGGTGGTGAGACACGAAGAGCCGCGATGGTAGGCGTGGCAGAGGGGCGAAGGAAGAAGAGAAGGGGGTCTGAGGCGTATGTGTGGTGAACAGAAGCTGTCTTGGCATCCACGGCACTCCCCACCTCTCTCTCTCTCTCTCTGTGTGTACATGTACGTGTATAGGAATACTTGGAGCTATTCTGTGTGTGTGTGTGTGTGTGTGTGTGTGTGTGGCGCATCCTCCCAGATGCAGCGCATACTGATCAACGGGCACACAGCGCTAGGCAGTGCCACTGCTCTGTGACGAGTGAGTGCGGTGCCGCCATCCATGTTCGACCACGAATTTGTGGTGCACGATGCGCAAAATTACAAGGGCCGGACTCACCTCTTGTGTGCGCCTGGCCACTGTATGGAAAAGTGGCACCAGTGGAAGGAACTCCCGCAACTTCCGCTCGTCTCTCCCACCTCCCCATCAACCTCCCCGACGCGCACCTTCGCGCACGCGCGCACGCCCCAAAGGAAGTGCAGCGGCCGTCCCGACGCGCGTCGTTAACCGCGTCCGTTTCTCTCCGTGCACGGGCGCAGACAGGAACGTAGACACACCTACATATACACATATACACATACACACATATACACGTGCGGCCGACGTGGCACGGTGCCAAAGCAGTCGGCCTGGCACTGGCTCTCTTTCTCTCCCCGCTCCCGTGCAGGAGGGCAGCGGACATCACCTACACTGGCCTGTGGAACACTCTTAGAAGGGGAGGAGGCCCGACGCCTGCGTTACCCCTCTCGCACTCGGGCACGTATATACCCCACAACATTTTTCTTTTCGTATGAGCGTCGCATCTCGTGATCCTTGCCGGCCACCACTGGCAACGATTGCCACCCTCGGCAACGCTGGGCATGTGACTTCTCCCACGCCGAACAGCAGCGCCGCACGTGGCGTGTCGCCGCCAGCGCAGCCCTACCGGCAGCACACCCCACCATCCCGCAGCAACGCCCAGCTGCTGGCCGGCATGAGCCCCACCACTATGTCCTTCCTCGCAGGGCTCTCTACCGGCCTTGCTCCAGGGACCCCGACGGTCGCTGGTATAGACACCACCCTCGAGCCACCGACGGAGAGCAGCACTGGTGATGGGGTGCACCAAAGCCCACTGGGTGCCGCATCGTCAGCGGCTATCGCAACGAGCGACGATATTCTGCGTGGCATTTACAACGAGAAGTTGCAAGCCAGCGTACGAAGCATCATCATGACTCTCTCCACGGAGTTGCCGCAGGACCACATCTTCCTTCAGTTGCTGGCGGACCCCACGACGCTGCAGTACTGCAAAGTGCGTCTCGCTGAGGTCGTTGAAGGCTTCCTGTACTCGACGCAGGCGGAGCAGTATCATACGCTAGCCACCGAGCTCGCCAGAGGCGAGCGGAACTGTGCGCAGATGCACCAACGCATCGAAGAGCTCGAAGCCGCGCTAGCAGTGGCAAGTACCCTGGCTCGATCCTCAACACCTCAGCACCAGGGGCTCTCGTCGCACGGAGGGGCGAGCAGTACTGGAGAGGGTTACGCTCACCAAGCGGCGCCTGCGGGCTTGTGGCGAACCTCGTCGCCTACCATGACGCCTGCACTGGCAGCCGAAGCCCCAACCACCTCCTCGGTCTCTCCCATCCTCCCTACCAACCCTATGGAACACGAGGAGGCGCGCCGTGAACTTCTCCGTGTTCTCGAGCAAGCCACGCATGACCAGGAGCTGCTCCGATGCAGCCAAGCGCTGCAAGCGGTCAGCAAAGTAGTCGACGTCGCCCAAGACGAGCCGCGCTGCCAGGACAAGTACGTCTTTGAGGAGGAACTACTAGTCGAGTTATACAAGTGCATCCACTCGCTGTTGCACTACGTTGATGGTGCGCTGGAGAGTCAAGAACGACTCCGATCCGAAATCCAGGAGCAGCAGCAGCACTGGTTGAATGGTGCCTCCGCAGAGGGCAACACGCAGAATGTCAATGACGACGTCATGGGTAGAAGTGTGGGGAGCGTCAGCCGCTCTGCATCGGCCTCCACCGCCACAAAAGGCAGCGGTACGCCGAGAGTGTTGGACTCCGGCTACTGTACGCCGCGGCATCCGCAGGTGTCACTGGGCAACGTGGGCACAGCGCTGCTGAACCGCGCTGTCGACTCTCGGTTCTCATCCGCGTCTTCGCCTGCAGCGGCGGATCACACGCGCGCCATCCATCAACAACGAAAGCGACTGCAGCACCTGGCAGCGCAGCTTCGCGAAGGACAGACGCACGCCAGTCAAGTCCTTCAGTCGCTGGCCCAGGTGGAGAGCGCACGTCGTCGTGAAGTGGCGCAGCTGGAGATGGCAGTGGCCGCCGCGCGGGAAGAGGTGGTGGTGGCCACCAGCGCAGCCGAGAGCGCGCGGCAGGTGAAGGAGAATTCGGAGCGGCTCCACGCCGAACACGCGGCTTTTGTGGCAAGGGAAAGAACAGAGCTCTGCGACCAGCTGGCTGATGTACATGCGCAGCTGGCAGCAGCGACACAAGACCTGCACGCGGCGCGTCGTGAGTTGCGCAGTGCCACCACTAGAGCCGAAGCGGCGGAAGAGAAAGCGAAGGACCTCTCCGCAGAGCTGGCCGCCGTGAAGGCCGCCATGTCGCGCCGTGATGTAGAATGGCACGAACAGAAATCCGACGGCGTCGCCCGGCAAGCCGAACTGACCGCTCTCAAAGCCGCTCATCAGTCCACCGTGGACGCCCTTCAGGATGCGGAGCGGGAACTGCTGTGTCTGCGTGTCGAGGGAACCATGGCGGGTCTCAGCGCCCTCTACCAGGAAGCGAAGGCCGTCAAGGCGGAGCTGCTAGAGCGCGACGGCTATCGACCTCTCTCTCAAATATGCAGCAGTACTGTAGCAACGCAACAGGAAGTCGTGCGGCGTGCACAGATGCAGTCTCAGCTAGCTGAATCGGCGCAGGTGGAGCAAGCAGTGGCTCAGCGTGGGTGTATGGATACACTTGGCGTGCTGCTGCGCACCATGTGGGCAGATGAGGCTATCGAGTCTGCGCTCGCACCGTCGTCCGCGAACACAGCCGCACCGGTTGTCACGCTGACGACCTTGACAGACGCCAAGGATACGAGTGACGCACTCAGAGACGGCCGCACACGCCGCAGCAGTCGCACGGGCAGTTGTGGCAGCATCGCAAGTGGCGACGCTGAAGACCTCGGCGCGGAGAATCTGAGAGGCTCGCACTGCTATCACCTGCCCACGACACTGTCAGAATTCTGCTCCTCCCTGGAGTACGCCTACAACAACGTCCGCGCCCGGCACCGTGCCAGGCAGAAGACGATCAACTCGCTGCGCGCGGAACTGGTAAGCAAAGATATCGAACTGCGCGCGGCACAGGCCAGCGAGGCACAGCTGCAAGACCTGTTGAAGGCAGGGCAGGCCAAGGAGGAGCAGTGGAAGTCAGAGATGGCGCAGCTTAGTGATCGAAGTCCAATGCGAGGGCTGCTCGCCCGGCAGGAAACGCTGTTGAAGGCCGTCAGTGATGAGCGCAACGAGCTGCGCCGACTGTGGGACCAACTAAGTGGCGACTACATTGCCCTCGAGCAGCGCAACGGGGCCCTGCACGCGCGGTGTGCCGAGAAGGAGCACGAAAACGCGCGACTGAACGGAATGCTTCGCCGCAGCGGTACGCCGACCACCCCAGCCGGGTCTCGGCGCAGAGATGGCCCTTCCTACGGTGCCGCACGGGGCCCATCCGCGATCCCGACAGCGGCGGAAGCAGCGCCAAAGCCTCCGGCACTTGCAACAGCAGCGGTGCAGCTTGGCACTTCGGTCACTCATCCAGTCTCCGCATTGCCGCTGGGCCCCTCCCCCTCTTCGCACTTCAGCCCCCCTCCCCCCAAAGCCTCGTCGAATCAAGTGCTCAAGTAAGAAGAGTCGCACCACCGCCTGCCCAATGGGAAAGTGTATGAAATGAAAGGAGGGCACACTTTCCTTCTCCATCGCGCGTGTGTACGGTGCCTTCTCGGCATAGCTCTCAACACAACACTCTTTCCTTCTTTCCCGCACACACACACACACACGCGCGCACACACTTTGTTTGGCCCAATCAGCATCGAGTGTCAGAGCCAACGGATTCGCGTGCTTTCTAGGACGCAGTGATGCGTGCAGGGGCGTGCGTGTGCATGGAGCGTGGGCCTACCACAGTGCACCTCCCCACCCCACCCCCTCCCCTCCCTGCCCTCTCCGACAGTCAGCGCACAAGTGTCACTGCGCCAGCCTTGCGCGCCAGGCACCACGAGCGCTCTAGTTGGATGCCTCACCCACCTCGCACACGCGCACACTCCTCCTCCTCCTCCTCCTCCTCATCCCCCTCCTCCTCCTCCGCTGCCGCTGCCTCTCCCTTCTTCGTCCTCATGATGACTACACCCCATCCCCTCCCCTTTCTCTCGAGCACTATGACGTGCCGCAGCAGAAGCGGTGTTGGTAGCTGAAGGAGCGTCCAACGCGACGAACAACATACAAAAAAAATATTGTGTAATCCTGCTCCTTTTTCTTCCCTGCACTTCCGCCGGTGTGCGGGTGCATGCACACAGCTTCGCTCCCACTTGTCTGGCCGCATCACTGTCGCTCACACACACACACACACAAATATTCTCTGGGCACGCCGGCCTCACCATTGCACGGGGATACCGCACGCGCGCATCTGCTGCCCTGCCTCTAGCACCACTGGGCTTCCCGCCTCTCGCACCCACCTCCCGCACGCAGGCCCCGTTCATCCCCTCCATTTGTCTTCACGGCACTTCTTGGCGTCATTGCGTCACTGTGCCGTGCACAGGCCCATGGCACCACACGCGCACCCTTCCGCCACTCCCCCCAGTATCACCTAAATCTTGCGCTTCTACCCACCGTCACTCTTCGCCTCCATCATGGCGTCCTATTGGTGGTCGCTAGGCGGCGCAACCGTCCCGGCAGAGCCGAAAGGCTCGGCCTCAACAAGTGCACCTGCGACCACAGAATTAGGGCCCCCCAAAGCCCTAACCGGGGGGCCAGAAGCGGCGCAGGACAGCAATGCCGCCCCAACGCCCGTCACCGATGCACGCCATCTTGCCTACGCTGCCTTCCATACAAGCCTTGAAAAACTCTTGGTGGAATCCACCAAGCACCGTGATCTTGTTGTCCTGCGTGACGCCATCCTCGACGCCCGACAGCGCCAGTACGACGCCACTAGCCTCTTTGAGACCCTCTACATTGCGTGCACGCTTCTGGCGGAGCGCAGCTCTGGCGGGACCGCCGGAAAGACACGCAAGTACAGCAGCCTCGCAACACATCCCACAACTCCAAGACCTTCCATGGGAGGGAGCATGTCACGCAGCGGTAGCGGCGCAGCTCTGTATGACATGGGCAGTGGCAATGAACCGCCGCAGGCGTCGGTCACGACAACCGAGGCAGCAGCTCCGCTGACGGCCAGCGCGCGTGCGAGCTTTGCGGCGTCTTCGTCGCACCCACTTCACTACCGTCACAACGCGACATCTCGGGAACTGCTGCTTCAATCCATCGGCGACATCGGCAAGCTAATTGCTCTGGCGTTATTGCCTGTCACGCAGCAGATTGGCTATCGTGTGGCGGCCCTGGTGCGCATGCTTGCTTTTCAGCCCCCACCCGCACCGCCTCTGCAGTCTTCTCCGTCAGGCATGCAACTCCTATCGAACGCTACCTTTTCACCCCCTAGCCGGGCAATAAGCGCATCGGTGGCGCCCTCCAGTGCGCTGCAGTGGCATAGCACCGCCCCACAGGACAAGGATCTCTCCAGCGGACTCTTAGATGCTGCCTGCGGCAGCGGCGCCGTGCCGTCGGCCGCAGCGACAGCAACCGTTCCCGCTGCCGAGCCTGTGCAGCTTGTCCATGACGATCCAGTCCTCATTCGCCTTCTTCAGCTAACTGCGGCGGCTGCGTCGAGATGCCCGCTGGGCAGCAACGTGCTTGCTGAGTTATACGGCGTACTCTTGCTCTTCTACAGCAGCGCCGCGCCACATTCCATGCTGGAAGCCACGTGCGAGGCAACGCTCACGCACCACATCCATACCGTGCTAGCCGCCCTGCATGACAGCGGGGCAGACGACGGCGTCTTCTCCGCCGGCACCCGCGCAAGTGAGGATGGCCCACTGCATCGCAATAGCTCGCCCGCAACGCTGACGGCGTCTACGTTCGCTGCCCAGCTGCAGGGCGTCGCGTTCATCAAGGACGTTTGCCGCCTTGTGGTCGGGGCACGCACGCGGTGGTTGCACCTCAGTCTTTGTGAAACCAGCACACCCGCTCCCGGCGGAGCGGCAGGTGAAGGTACGGCCGCGGTCAGTGGTATCAACCACAGCAGCAAACGAGGCGCGGCGGGGCATCATAGGGGTAGAGCACCGTCTTCCATGGCTGGCATCACCGCTAGCGTCGTGGCTGCCGAGGTGTATGCTGGTCGGCAACGGGGTCATGAGCAGCTGCAGCACTCGTTGAACGCGTCGCTGGTGTCGAAGTCGATACTCGGATCACTGGCATCCTTCTCACCGGGCACCCAGAATGAGCGGGATGCCGGCGGTGCTGGTGCTGCAGCACCGTCTCCCTTGTTATCTTCCTTGATAATCGCTTCGCCGGAGCGTGCTGCGATGGAAACGGTGCCGGAGCGACTGCGGCTCTTTCTCATGCGCACTGTGACCCTCTTCTTGAAGGAGCGGGCCAAGGCTCTGACGACCGCCACTGTGGCGACTGCCGCTGATGCCAAAGGAGGAGGCACAGGTGAAGGCTCGAGCCAAAGCGGAGCTGACGCATCAGTTGCGGCGGTATCCATGCATAGCCCGCTGTACGCGCAGTGCCTCAACGACTGCTTCTTCTCCATCGCATTGTGGGGCCTGCAGGAGATGGGCATCACGGTATTCATGCAGCCGCCTCCGGCCTTGTTCGCGGAGGTGCAAGAACAGCAGCAGCGCGATGGCCCCTTTGACACGCCACCTTGCTCGTTGGAGATGTTCACATGCACACAGCAGCTCGCCCTCGTTTCCATCAGCACACACCCCCATAGCATGACGAACTCGGCACGTGTGCTTCTCGAGGCACACGAGCGGCTGCTACAGCGACTCTGCAGGCGCTGTGAGGTGTCAGGAGGCTTGTTAATGAGCGGCGACGATGCCGAGCGACTGTCACAGGCAGCGACGGTCCTGCTGGCGCTCTGGCGAAAGACACTTACAAGTACATCGCTGTTGTGGGAACTGCTGCAAATTCGATCGACGCACAGCAGCCACCAAGATGATCAATGCGCTCATGAATCTGCAGCAGGCATGTCGGTCGACACCGAGGCGTATCATAGCAACGGCTGCAACAGCGACAGCAGTGGGACTTTGGTGGCCTCCCAGCGATGGTCACAGTCGCTGCCAAGCATCTCTCTGCATGAGCCCCGGCCTTCGCTCGTGCTCTCACGCTCGCGCAATTATCTCACGGGCACTCAAAGCGCTCTTGACGGCAGAGAGGACACAGAGACAGATCACGCGAGCGCACCACCCGCTCCCGGCCTGGGGAACGCCTCGGCGGGTGGTGAACGAGGCGGCACTGGCGCGAATGCCACTGCTGTGCCGTTGCTGGCCCGCCTCATGCTGTGCGTGTTGGCGCTGGTGGTGTCTCACATGCCACTTCATGTCCACAACAGCATGCAGGTGGGCGCCGAAGACACGAATATCGACGACAGACGCGGAGGCAGCGACGTCGAGGAGGCAGAAGACGCAGCATTTACGGGGAAACCTTCACAGCCCAGCACACCCCACAGCGTCCTGTCCGCCAGGGGTGGCATCGCGGGCGAGCATTCACTGAAGGACCCACCGCTGCTCATCAGACTTCCACGGGCCAACGCCGCCGGTACAGCGGCGTTGGCAACCGTACCACTGTGCTTGTGTGTAGTAAATGCATCTATAGTATATCAGTGCTTCACCGAAGCACTCAACTGTCTCACGGCCTTCGGCCAGCTCTTTTCACAGCTGGTCGACACGCAGCTAACGCCATCTGCGGCCGCGCCTCACAAGGATCAGGTGCTGTGCCGGTGCCGCGAGTGCTTCTTGGTGCTGCACCCGCACCTCCTCCACTGCGAACAACTCTGCCTGCGCCACCTCCGCTACGAGGAGGACGTACTGCCTGTCGTGTTGAAAGCGACTGGTTACTGGGTACAGGTCAGCTGCGTCCTGCAGCTGACTGAACAGCGCGATGCCTACTTGGCAGCGCTCGTGGACGTGCTTCGGGCACACGATCCGGTAGCTAGTCACCTGGTCGCCCTGTCTCCACCAGCCGCCTTGGGCATGTCAGTCACCGCCTCTCCCACAACGGCAATGCTGCTGGAAGCGCTTCTCACACTAGACGGCGCGTGTGCGGCAGCTGAGCCGATTGTGCCAGGATCCATCGCCGCCGCCGCGCTCAGCCCCAGTGACGATCACGACGCTGTGTCGCCAGTCAGCAAGGGTGACGCGAAGGGGGTTCGACAATATGCCCTCTCCATGTCCAGCTGGAGTGCTGGATGGCTGCGGCGTCGTGGTCTCGCGACCTCGGCGTCCCCGTCGCAGAGGAGTGTCACCCCTGCAGGTGAACGAAGCGGCACCCGCGCACAATCATCGTTAGGCGCACCCTCGCGCCTCGGCACGCCGAATCTTACAGCTACAGCGACACGCAGCAAGCAGCAGCAGCAGCAGCAGCAGCAGCAGCCCGCATCGGCATCTTCGGCCATGCCGTCGGTGCTCACATCGCACGGGTGGCGCTCGCCAGCCGTGCAGCATATTGTCGTCCTCAGCGTATGTCGTCTGCAGCACAAGCTCTTCGTCATGAAGACGCTTCACGTCATCGCTAATACCCTCGGGGCACAGTTGAAGAGCGGCTGGGGCTTGCTCGCGCGCGGCCTCGCTGTGACAGAGCCTCTGCTGTACATGCTCAAGCGGCTGCTTTCGTGGATCGAGGAGTCCGCCGAGGAGCAGGAGCAACAAGAGCAGCTACTGAGTGACGCTCTGCACATGCGTGATGCGCTGCGCTCCCTCTGTGTCCACAGCGCCTGCCATCTACCCTACCCTCAGTTTGAACTTTTCTTCACAGAGCTCGTGAAGGCAACTTTAGCGTTGGGGGCAGTAGCACCGTCGAAAGAACAACACGAGGAAGCGTTGTCCTTCAGTCACTTGGGTTGTGGGAATATGCACGCGGCGGTATGTGTCACCGCTTCCGACCGACAGCCTCCCTGCCACCCACAGGGATGTGGAGGACAGTGGGTGCTCACGTCAGAGTGCCTGAGCGTGTCTCTATTAGCCATGCTGCCCTTCATAGAGCGGCGGTACACGGACACGACGGATGGTGTCGCAACTGGAATAGTCGGGAACAACAGCGCTGCAGACGATTGGCCCGGTGTTCAAGCGGCTCAACTGCAGCAGCAGCGCACCGGTGCTCTTGCTCGGGCACTGTTTCTGTGGGAACTGGAGACGAGGGTTTGCCGCTACGTCACGGACCACCAGAAAGTGGAGGAGTGGGGAAGAGCGCTGCTGACAACGATGACGGCTCACAAGCGGGCACTACTGGCGGCCACGGCATCTAATTCTGACGAGCCAGCCGTAGCCCACCCAGACACGCCCCTGGTGAGTGAAAATCTCTCGCAGGAAGACACGCGCACGATCGAGCTGGTTCTCTCCACAGTCGTCAGTCACGTTTCTACTGTAGCTGTGCAGATGTGCCGATCATCATCATCATCATCATCATCGCGTCGTCGGGTTACGGCGGTGGCGAGTGCCAGCGGCGAAGGTGGCAACCCGTCAAATGATACGGGCAGCGCATCGCCGTCCCCCTCGTATCAAGCCGTGCAGAGCGCCACCCTCGTACTCAACTCGGGCCCCTTCGCTGCTGTGCCGCTCACACAAGTTGCGAACGCCCTCTTCGCCGCCAACGCCGCCTCTGGTTCTTCTCTTGGGGCGAGCGCCCCAAGAGACACCCATTCGGCAGTCGGCGGCAGCTGTCGGCTGTCGCTGTTGCCGTTTGTGCACGCGGATGCTGCACAAAGCACTTCACGACTGCTCTCTGCTGTGCGTCGGTCCTCCGAGGCGATCGCCCGTCACACCCTCATCGACGACAGCAGCAGTAGCGTCGTCCCAGCTTCACCGGTGATGGCGTCTGTCACCGTGGACCCCCTAGACCAACTGCTGGCAAGCCCGTTTGCCCTACTCGACCGCGTGTACGACGAGTGGCAGCTGCGGTGTACTGGCTTACCGAGTGAAGGCGGTGGACAAGGCAGGCAATCAGCAGTGGCCAAGGCGGCGGAGCCGCATGAGCTAGAGGGTAGCATGTCACCGACTCCACTCGAACCGGTTGAGTGTCAGGAACCGCCGAAGAGGGGGGAGAAGTCCGCTAGCTCGGAAGCGTTAGGGATGTCTGCGGCGTTCTCTGTCGTCGCCGACGCAGTCCCGCAGCTGCTGGCCAACGCCGCTGTCGCAGTGCTGATGGACGTTGTGAAGATTGTGCAGTCCTACGGCGAAGAAATCGACGGCGCCGCCTGGGAGGCCATCTTGTCCCTGCTGCAGCGAACCGCCATGACAGCCAAGGAGCACGACAACGCACAGGCAAGCCTCAGTGCGGGTTGCGCTGGTTGGAGGAACAGTAACACACAAAGCATGGACAGCGTTGGAGGCCGCAACGCCAGTTTCCTCGGTGAGTCGGGCATGAAGGCGCGCACGAGCGCCGCCGGTGCCACCGTGTTCAGCAGCCAAGCCGTCGAGTGCCTCAACACGGCTTTTCGTGCATTAGAGAGTATTCAACAAAACTACATTCCTCGTCTGAAGGCTGACGGCCTGCACCGTCTCATCGTGTGTGTCGGCACCTTCGCCGTGCACCGCGCCGATGGAGGAGCTGCCGGTGACCGCAAGCTGCACACAAATCTGAGCGCTGTGCAGTTGCTGTGGTCGATTGCGGACTACCTCGCTGTCTTTGGCAGTGAGACAGTTGAGGAGATGGACCGCAGCGGCGCCGACAATAACGCCTGGTATGCCGGTGCGACTGCGGAAGGGGTGCCGGGATTACAGACTCGAAATGATGGCAGTACTTTGGTCACACCGCAGAAGCAGCAGCAGCAGCAGCAAGACCGCCTCTGGTGCTCGCTTCTCTTACAGCTACGTCACAGCTGCCTCGATGAGCGACAGGAAGTGCGCCAGTCTGCACTGCGGACATTCTTCGCACTCGTGCAGACGTACGGTTGGCGCTTCTCGGCAAGATGCTGGCAATTTACACTACAGCACGTATTGTTGCAGCTCATCGACATCGTTGCACTGGCGACAGGGCTGTGTGCGACGCCTACGCCATCGCCGCCTGGGCTAGAAGAAGACGGCGCAATGGCCATGACCACTGCAGCGGCAGACACCGGGGCCCAGGACGCGGCAGTGCAGCGGCTGCTCCGCAGCTTCATGGAGGACCCGCCTCAGCTAGAGGAGGTGCGCGTCGCCTTGCTCGATGCGGGGAGCCGCTTGTTTGTCACACACTACGCACACATGCAGGCAGCCGCCACGGCGCTGTCGTCGCCCTCGTCGGCGCGACCGCAGCTGCCTCGGCTACCTGTCACCGGGGAAGGCAAGGATGATGCAACACAGGTGCTGGAGCGCTTCCTGCGGATGTGTTACAATGTCTGCGTGGTGCTACCGGGCACATCCGGTGAACAGGCCGCCGCAGCTGCTGTGCATGCCCTCCACGGTCTGCTCGTCGAGATGCCAGGGAAAGGTCTGCACGCCTACGGAGTACACCTTGCGTGGAGTGCCCTTGAGCGTCTGATCCTGTGCGGGGGCGGCGATGAGTGCCCTCATGTGCTCCTTGCGGATCGAAGAGAAGGCACAGTGGCAGAGTCCTACTCGCGGATAAGGGCAAAACAGTGCACCAACGCGGTAGTGGCAGCCACGGTAGCCGCTGTTTGTGACAGCTTCCGCCTGCAGCGCCTCGCGGCAGCAGCGTCCGATGCCGTGCGCAGCTCCGGCACCGCCACACCACAAAGCGCCGCGGAGCGCGGTCAGAAGGGAACAGGTTTCAGCTCATACTTCAGCAGCTGGGGCGGTGACGGCACAACCACGAACGTTGTCAGGTCAACCTCACGTGCAGAGCTGCCGCACAACGACCCCTCCTCTTCTGCCCCGTACTTTACACGCCTTCTCTTTCTCCTGCAGGCTGTCACCCGCTGCCCGGCGATTGTGAGCTCATACTATTTTCCAAGCAAGGCGCAGGTCACCCTACTCGAGGGTGTCACCGCGGTATGGTCAACGCTGTCGAGTCGCGAGGCTCGGATGATGTGGTGCGAGGTACTCCTGCCCGCGTTTCCCTCAGCGGAGCGGCTACAGAGCTTTGTTTTGCAGGACTTTAATGGGTCAGCCTCCATCGCGGCGGTGGACAACGCTGCCACCAATGCAGCAGTGACAGCAGCGGTGAGAACGTTGATCCCACTGAAGTCGGTAATGCCGCCTGGGTCACACCCCGGGTATCTCAGCGCCGTCATGGAGACGATGCGCTGCTTGATGCAGTGTCACATGGGTGCAGATGCTGTCAGTGTGGACGCTTCGAAGCGCAGAGGTCCCCACGGACTGCCGCTGAATCCCGCATCAGCGAACACGTCCGCTGCGGCGACTGAAACACCAGCAACGACAATGGACGAGGATCGCCTTCGACTCGTTTTTATGGCCCCCACCACCCTGCAAGTCAGCGGTGAACTGCTGCTCCTGCAGCTCGCATCCGAGTCTCTTCTAGAATTGCCGCCGCGATCGGGAAGTGTGCCCTTCCACCCTTCGGCGCTCTTCCTACAAGAATGTGTCAACTTGCTGCAGTATACACTGTGGGAGCCGGTGCTGGGGCGCACGCAGACGGCGCCACTCTCCGTGTCCCTTCCCTGCCCTGAGGTGAGCACTGTCTTGCCCCCTACGGCGGCGGTTGTGCAATGCCGCCAGGATGGTGTGACCGCGCTCTGCCGCGCGTTTGAGCTGCTGCTCAACACCACCTCCACGGTGGTGCGACACCTGCATACGACTCCGCCGAGTGGAGCAGCACCGACAAGCGGGATCACCACGGTTTCCACGACAACGGTAACGCCCCCGCATGTCACGGCAGCATTGCAGTCGCTCGACCTGCTCGTCGACACCCTCGGTGACGTGGTTCACTTTGTGATGGAGCAGTATGAAGATGTCGTTTGCGCAACAACAGCGATCACCACTTTGACGGTCGCGTCCACTGCGGAGGGCACGGCGCTGGCTCGGGTGGCGCGGCGGAGTTTATCTCTTTTGCAGCGCTGGGCAGGCGCTGTCAGTGGCATGCCATCAGCTCGCCTGGCGTCTCCTGCGTGTGCCACGACACCGCACTACCATCCGCACACTCGCAGCGACAGTGGTGGAAGTGGTATCACGTCTCCCAGTGGGCAGAGCACCGTCCCCCGCCACGATGGGTATGCACGGTCCCGGCCTGCCGACCAGGCCACCACCACCACCACCGCACCAGCAGCAAGTTCGCGCCGCAAGCTGCAGGATGTTGCACGAGCCTCCATGGAAGCCCGCAACAAGGCAATTATGGCACAGTTTGTGGGCAATCCCGACGACGCCCGTGCCGGCGCGCTACTCGTCCACACGCTTCGTGACATTCTACACGTTGCGCAGCATCAGGCATCAGGGGACCCACGCTGCAGCAGCAGCAGCAACGCAGTAACGCAAAATCTGAGCTCCATGATGCCGGACCTTCTGCGACTCGTCGCATGCAGCAGCAGCCAGCCGCTCCGCTCCGCCGCGGCGATCTCGCAGGAGCAGGAGATGCGCGAGATTCTAGCAAACCTCCTGGCAATGGCTGTGGGCCAACCGCAAAAGCAGCTCTCCTGCGAAACCGGGTCGCGCGGCCGGAGCGGTGGTCGAGAAGACGACTGCCTACTCAACTCCGACGCGGAGGATCAAGATGCAGGCACGTCCATTATCTGAGTGATTCTTGAACCACGAGGCGTC
Organism: Leishmania tarentolae; assembly: GCA_033953505.1. Taxonomy (NCBI): domain Eukaryota; phylum Euglenozoa; class Kinetoplastea; order Trypanosomatida; family Trypanosomatidae; genus Leishmania; species Leishmania tarentolae. Next base: position 193,846 of record CP119833.1, read on the forward strand.
GGTTCTCGGCACTCTTGCTTTCTCGGCGCGCCCTTTGTACCGTCTGCGCATACTCGCGTCTCAGACCCTGGTATCTCCCATCATAACAGCTGGGAAGGGAGGGTCGCACGCGCAGCCCCATACTATACTGCACACAGGCAAAACAACAACCCCGCGAGCCGCCCCTGCGTGCGTGCTCGTGTCCTCGGCCCCTTCCTCCCCCCTTTTCCCCGTGATGTGTGTGCTGCTCAGCTCTTCCTCAGCACACATACACGCACACGCGCGCACGTGTGCACGCAACTGTGTCACTGTTTTTTTTTTTTTCCATGTGCCTTTCTCCTATCACCGGCACCTTCTCCCATCTTCTCCCCTTGGCTTCAACCCACGTGTAGCACGAGTCAGCATTCACACGATCACACGCACATCTATATATATATATATATATATATACCCTCACATGTATATACGCATATATCCCGCTGTCTCGTGGCACCGCAGAGGACACCGACAAGAGCGGAACACGTCTTGGTGGTAGCAGAAAAAGAGCAGGTGGAACACAGGTCACACGACCGCACGGCGCGTTGCTGAAACACGTGCAAAGCTCGAAACGCACATAAGAGGATACACGAAAAAAAAAAGGACGAGTCAGTGCCGTGGCGATTCTTGAAGGAGCGTGTGTTTGTGTGTGTGTGTGTGTGTGTGTGTGTGTGTGAGTAGGTAAGTGGGTGGGTGGGTGTGCGCTGAAACCACCACGGTCATACACAACAGACATACACACTGCTCGATCGGCCCCTCCTTTCTCTGCGGCTGCCTGTCCGTGGGCTTTGAGTCTCGACAATGTCCAGCGACTTGATGAAGCTCTCCCGCGAGGAGCTCATTAACCGGGTGCTCGACCTCCAGTCCGAGAACAACGCGCTCAGCCGTCAACTGCGCAGCATGGCGAGCAGACGCGGTGGCGCGTCCTCGCCTACACAGGCCGATCCCCGTAGTAGGGCAACCAGCGGTGGCATAGGCGCGATGTACAGCGATCCTTCGGCGTTCACCTCCACCAGTCCGGTCTCTGTGCGACCAAACGGCAGTCTCTCCACGGCCTCTGAAGTCCCAATGTCAACGGCTGCTGAGCGGCTGAGCGGATGCACGAGTGGGCCACCGTCGGCGCCGAGCTTCGAGATCTCC